>CM056953.1:3519879-4119879 GCA_029856935.1 Cyclocarya paliurus
TATATATACTTATATATGTAGAAATTAAGATCAGAAAATGCATATATATGTACCAATGAAATCCAGCAGATTACGACCGTTGGTAAACCTCCCAGTCGGCCGGCCTTTGGGGAAATCAATCCCATATGGTTGATAATTGGATTTTGCCGTTGTCGCAAGGTTGTTATTATTCCCATTATCGGAAAGGGAGTCCCCAAATATGAAGAAACAAGGTACTTGCAGGGCCGGCTGACCATTAGCAAAATGTTGCTGCAGGAAACTTGACACCAGCAAGCTGATCAAAGCTGCAAGCTGCAGCTTCCTAGTATTACAAGCCAATATGCCATTAATAGTAACGATCGAAAACAACTAATTAAGGAGATCGCTTGGATCGGAATTATAGTAGTAGTACGTATAAGTAGTTGTGAGAAAGGAAATCAGAAGTTGAAGGCCGTGAAATAGTACTTGAAACTCGATCTCATGTACAAAACTTTACAAGACCGGGGATAACTATTTATGGCCAGATTTCGACTAGTCACAAGGTGGATCTAATTTAATGGGAGTAAATTATAAATGCTTTTGAATAAAGAATATTGGATTAATATAGTCCCCTGCATGCATGCATTTTTATGATCCGCCACAAATCTTGACTTGAATCATGCAGAGAAATATATAGGAATAAGTTAGTTAATTATTTTTCATGATCAGCACTGAGAAAGAAAATCATAAAGGCTACCACATTTTCTGATAAACTTCAATCTATATCGACTCTATTATAATAAGTAGTTATCTAACTGTGAATAGTAACTTTTATATATTATTTTTTCATTAACTTTTTTTATTTTTTCGTTAAGTCTTGTTTTACCAAAAAAATCCTTAAAACTCTTAACCATTTGATGTGTAGCTACCTTATATAATTTATTAAAAGATTCTGTTTTATCAAAAGGTCCCTAAGACCCTTGACCATTTGACGTGTAACTCACTTATAAAATTTAATGAAGGATCATGTTTTATCAAAAGACCCTTAATATTAAATTAATAATATTTTTTTATTATATAGATAAAATAGGTAATCCAATATTATAGATGCAGACCAATACTCAAATTTTGCTAAAATTTAGATTTTTTTTAATCTTGATTTTTTGTCTTTTTTTAATTTTATATTTTCTTTTTCCAGACAAATAAGCTACTGACTTTTTTACTTTTTTTTATTTAAATAATTATATCAGGTGTAATCCAGAACTAACACACCCGAAACCGTTCTTTAGTATATATATACATGTGTCTAGAAAGTCTTGTACAAACCAAAAAAATGGTACATCTAGTTTCTATGAAGTACTACCCCTCAACTCGGCCTATATTGATCATGATCAATTAGACTGGTACTGCAAACCACTTTATTTAGCAGTATCTCTAGCTTCTTATAAATTCGATTCAGCCAAAGAATAAAAGGGTTTGGATCACTTTTATATATGTTTTATGCTTACATTGTATATATCGATTGTACTTGAATTTAATTTGTTGATTAAAAAAAAACAAATTTCTTCCTAAAAAATTCGTGGTTGCCGGCCGATTACGTACTGCTAATTAAAGTGTCGTCAATTTATTGCATCGATCGATCGAATACCATTTTTTTCATAGACAATTAATGGCTACAATTCATTTATAATATGAGACATGGAAACCCATAACTTTCAACGTCCTCTAGTGCGTAAGAGATCACAAGGAAATGCATGCCGTTAGCCTAATTAAAAAGCATATACGTAGGAAGTTCACACCTAGCTGCTAGAGTAACTATGTTCAACATGTCAAACGGAATGTGCGGCTAACCGATACAAATAAATTATTATAATAAAAAATTGGTGTAACAGAAACCCAAGAATCATGGCTAATATCTGAAGATCATCCTGCAGGTATTATCAAAGACGTTTGTAGTATAACTTGGTTTGCATCGCAATTTTCTTGTCTGAGACGTGCTATACAGTTGAAACAAAAAAAATTTATATAAAAAAACTTTTATAAAGTGACGTAATTTTACGTAATCTATTTTATATATTTTATAATAAAAATAAATTTAAACATCCCTCGTCGAGACCCATTATTTTTCGTCTTAATTATTGCCATGCATGCATAGCCCCTAAGACACGTACAGCTAGGGAAAGAATCTGCCCCCTTGCATTAATTTAACGTTATTCCTACTTTGAGTACTCCACCTCTTTCATAGCACCCAATATTGGAAAAGAGAGAAAGCTAGCTAGCAATGCTAATTACCTGGATATTAGAGCATTTTGATGGCATGTTAAGGGTGCGTTTGGATCTCCAATTCATCCCAACTCATCTCAACTCATCATTATATCATTTTCAAATTTTAATATAAAATATAATAAATAATTCAACTTTTTCAAATCTCAAAACAACTTTAATATTAAAAAATAATATTCTAACAATATTTTATCATCTCAACTCAATCCAACTCAACTCACTTCAACATCCAAACTCAAATTTTAGTTTACATTTACATTTTAAAAAATATTAAATTAATAATATTTTATTATTATTTTGACTAATAAATAGATAATTCAATATAAAATCTCTCTTAAATGAAATAGGTAAAAAATTAAATATGTGATTTTGACTTTGCCTTTATCTAAGCCAACGAGAATGCTTTTAAGAGAAACGTGCAAGGACGATTTTTTAATTAATAGGAAAGAAAGATTAGTTTATACAAAAAGAATATGGAGCAAATTTATTTTTCGATCTTAATTTTATCATCTTTATACAAATTCAAGAGTAATGCTTTCTAATTAGTGGTTTTTATGTCAATTAATTAAATCAAAAGTAAAGTTTTAAATTTCGTACTAAGATGGTAACCAATACAGAAAATGTATATGTTTCGTATCGGGTCAAATACCGACCTACCGACGCATTTCGGTCAATATCGGCCAATTTTTTATGTATTGACCATTTCGATGTACTGGCCAAAATTATTTATTTTGTAATTAATGTAAAAACTCCAACTTTTTCATAATTTTCACTATAATTCTCACATATGAAAATTATTTTCTTAACTTTTTTAATCCCATTTTCTCGAGGATTGAAAATCAAATCCCTACTTCTCTTTTCATGATGAAAATGAGTAATTATTATTTTTTAATTAGTTGAATTGAGAACTTAGAAGTATTATTAAGTTTTATAAATATGTGTTTTCACTTTTTAAAACTTGCATTGATGTTATTTTGAAATATAATTCATACAGATATAATTAATTTATTATATATATACTATTCCAAAATAGTATCTGAAACGGTTCCATAATAATAATAATATTTTATTATTATTTTGACTAATAGATTAATAATCTAATGTGAAAATTTCTTTTGAATGAAATAGATAAAAAATAAAATGTGATTTTGGCTTTGTCTTGATCTAAGCCAACGAGAATGCTCTTAGGTCGAGGAACATGCAAGGATGATTTTTAATTAATAGGAAAGAAAGATTAGTTTATACAAAAAGAATATGGAGTAATATTATTTTTCGATCTTAATTTTATAATCTTTATACAAATTAAAAATTAGTGGTTTTTAGGTCAGTTAATTTAGTCAAAAGCCACTTAATAAAATGAACAGCGATATATACTCGGAAATCTCTAAAGATATATACTCGGAAATCTCTAAAACCCACAACCCTCTTAATAAATCCTTTAAGATTTTTTTGCTTAACAAAAAAAAAAATCCTTTAAGATTTTCATTGAAGCTGTGCATGCTGTGATACGTACTACTGGTGGGTTTATGACAGTTGGAGGTGTAAATTACTTCAATAAATTAAGGTGGTTACCGTTAACTTAGCGCGGAAACAGGAAAGAGTACTAGCTAGGTATATATATATATATATATATAGACTGCTCAAAGAGAAAGTAGTTATGAGTATTTAAAGGTTGTGTAATTTTTTTGAAAAAATAAATAATTATAGAATCTATATAAAAAAATTTAATTTTTTAATAGTGAGTCTCATTCATTTTCAAAATAAATGTGCGATATTTATACAGTCGACAACTGTATCTAGCATTATTCTGCCCAAATACCCATGATGATTAACAAAAAAAAACGACTTGGATAAAAAGAAAGAGAAGTTTTTTCCATGATCATCGTTTCATCATTTCTAACGTAGATAATGGATAGATTTCTATAGTCGATGTGATTGGCTGCCTTGTGTAAACTCACATGCTTTAAGAATAAGAGTGGCAATATATGATACGATCTGTGAATATAATATGAATACGATACAAAATTAACGGGTTTGAGTTTAATATTAACGGAATTTGATTAAAATGGGTTGATCCATTAAGACACGATTTATAAATTGATCAATAACGATTTAACTCGCTTCGTACTCAAAATCAACCCGTTTAGATTTTATCTCAAAATTACAATTTTATTTTTGTTGAGTTATAATATTGATATTTCTTAATATGCTTATATTTTTATTGTTATGATTGTAATTCTGGATCTATGCTCATTGTAAATGGATTTTCTCTCAAAAAGACTGAAAAGCTTATGGATAGAGAGAAATAAGGCCAAAAGTCCAGTCCAGGGTAAATAGTTTGCAACCCGGCCCACGAGAAAAGTCCTCTGGACGCAACCTACAGGAGGGATAGTGCTGCAAGGGATGTGACTCGTCGATATGAAGACCTCTCGAGTAGTGTCCAGCCCTCAAGTGCCTGCCCACATTGCAGGCATAATATCCGGGGAGCCTTTGATCTACTGACAAAAAAGGTATCAACAGACCATGAAGAAAACAGTATGAGAGAATGAGGTCGGAGAACCACGCCACATTAATAACTCCACTACCAAAGCAACACGCCCCATTAATAACGTCGCCGCAGAGCCATGCCGCATTTAAAGATCCTAACACAAGGAATAGTACGAAAAATGCAGACTTCATGAGAGCAGGCACGATTTGTCACCCCCAGACTTACAGTATAAATAGTAGATCTCAGGTATGAGAATATCTGTCTCTGATCCCTAAACTCCTTTACTTATTTACAAATTTTTAAAAATATTTACTAACTTTGACATCGGAGATTACTCGGCCTCTAGGTCGCCCTCTCAAAGCCACAATCTTCTCTATCTTTTGCATGCCTGTTATCAAAGACCCGAGTTGTTAGAGTTTGACCTAAAGATGTGCAAAACACGACGTTAACACTCATATTTGTTATTGTAAAGTTTGTAATATTGATTTTATTATACGTTATAATTTGAAAAATATTTATATTTTTTTAGTAGTTAGTCTTATTATTTTGAAGATATTGTGGCTACTAATGAATATAAATTTTAACTTTTATTTGAAATTATGTTAATCATGTCAAATGGATTATATATGCGTGTTAGTTCAACCCATTTACATGAAATGAGTCTAAATGAGTCGTATCGTGTTGACATATTTCTAATTAATTATTAAACGGGTCAAAACATGTGACATGATACGACCCGTTATCTAAATGAGTCGGGTTAAAGTTTAAAAGTTTGACATATTTAGTTTAACGAGTCGGCTTAGGTTGAACTATTAGTCAAATGTTTATGATTTGATATGATACAAGCACAACTTGAAAACACAAATTGCTACCCTGCTCAAGAATCAAGACATGCATAAGATTCGTGTGTTTCACAAATGCCAGCAATGAGGAAAAGAAGAGAATGGGTACGACAAATATTGGAAAATAGTGAAATAAGCTTTTTAATTTTATTAAGAGAAAATATATTTGCAATCGTGAATTGTATAATTACTACGTAATAACTTTGAAAAAAGTGAATAAAATATAGAACCCATATGAGAAAAATTATTTTTTTAATAGTAGATCTTACTCTTTTTTAAAGTGATTATGTTGCATTTATATACTTTACGGTTGTATGTAGAATTACTATTTTATTAATAGAAAAGAAAAAAAAAAAGGCAAGGGATCGACATGTTGCCAAATCTTGTGTAAAAGAGGGCAAAAATTAAGATTCGAATATTGCATTAATCTGATCGATTGGTTCAAGGGATGACTACTGCATCAAATATATTAATGCGATAATTAGTGGTAAAAAGGTGGTTAATGGGTTTGGATTTGATGTTAATTAATTATCTGTGATGAGTTATATTTTATTAAAATGATTATTTTTTGTTAAAATGAATTTATTCTCATCATAATTAGTTATTTTTGTTATAAATAATTGATTATAAATGTTGATTTTTCTTTTAGTGACATTGTGTTATTTGATATGTTTGAGCAACTAACACGTCAATCATTTTGCTGCAATGATAGTTATAATTGACACGTCAGATGGTGGATAATAAATTTCTCGACTTTTCTGTTCATTAACACAAAGTCTCTTTGTATAATTCTTTTTATGCATTAATTTTATCGGGAGATATCTTGTTAAAAATGCAACAATAGGCAAGTCACGTCTCAAATATTCGAGTTTTCATGGATATGATCATATCTTGTCTTTAATCGAGTTAAAGTCTGTGTGCTCCTCTGTGAAATGATTTTCCAAAGGAAAAAAAAAATCAATATAAAAGTATGTATATATATATGAAGAAAAATTATTTGTATAGTTGTAAAATGTACTTTCTTTGAAAAAAATATGACAAATATGAAACTTATATGAAAAAATTAGTTTTTTCATGATAAGAATTAGTTTTTTTTTATAGGAGTGAAAACCGACACAGGCGGTTCGGTTTCAGCCTAAGATCGAAATCAAACCGATTTTTTTCTTAGATGTTAAAAACCGGCCGATTAAGTGAGAGAAAATCCGACAAGCTTGATTTCGGTGTGATTCTAGTTGGTTCATCAATTTCCTGTCAGTGGCACGATGAGAGAGTGCCAAGATAATAGAGGTCACGATGAGAGAGAGATGAGCCAGCAGACAAAGTTGCATGAGAGAGAGAGAGAGAGAGCATGCGGCAGGAGAGCTGGAGAAGAATCGAAATGAAGAAGAGGGGAGAGGAAGACTGATAAAACTCTAACCAAAACGCCGTCGTTTGATGTATTAAACTAAACATCACTGTTTTACATAAGAATACAATAATATATATTATCAGCTGGTTTACATGCAATCCAAACCGGAGTTCTAATGTTTTGCACCGCTGGCCAACCGATTCGCTGTTGGTTTTGGCCAGTTTCAAACTCCAGCAGTTGGTTCACGTCATTAACCATCGATTTTGGTCAATTAGTGTAAATCCCTACTTTTTTTAGAAAAGAATGAGCATGACTTACCTATTTTAAGATTATATCTAAAAAATTATACATTTATACAGATTATACTTACCTATTTTAAGAGTCCTCAAAACTCAAAAATTAAACAAAAACAGCAAAAAAGAAGACAGGCTTCGCTTTTAAGAATCCAAACCTCACAAAGTGGAAAGTCATTCCTCTATGCAACCAATCATTTATCTATGGGGAAATGCTACAACCCCAGCTGTGAGTCCCGCTCTCCAGTCCCGCTTGAGCTGGCTTGCCCACGTGGCAATAATTTAATAATTAAAAAAAAAACATGAAAATCCCACGTCTTCTTCCGTTTTTGCATCTTCCATTTGGATGAAACCATTTACGAAGCTCCTGCTCCGAAAGTTGGCTTCTCTAAAATCCCTATCTGAAACGAAGCTCCTCTCCTCCGTCGCCTCCTCCAGCACCGACCACGCAAACTCAACCCCTCATCCCCCTCGACAGCCCAGCCCCTCCCCGAAGCTCCTCTGCTCCAAAATCCCTCTCTGCTCCGAAATCCTTCTCTGCTCCATTTCTTCCTCGCTGCGTCCTACTCCGTCGCCTCCTCAGGCACCGACCACGAAGCCCCTCATCCCCCTCGACAGCCCCTCCCCGAAGCTTCCGTCACAGCCCCTCAAAGAAATCCGAGACCCAACCTCGAAGGCTTGCTGCCCTGCCTCCTCCGGTATCGGCATCGCCTCCGCGCGGTAAAGAAGCCTCTCATCCCCACTCGACAGCCCCTCCCCTCATTTCTGTCTCAACCCCTCATTTCCGCGTGGCATCATGTTGGGTTTTTTCTGAAATTATTTTGTTGTTTAGATAGCATCACGTTGGATTTTCTGAATTTGTTTTGTGGTTTAGATGATGTTGGATTTTTTCTGGACTTTTATTGTTGTTTAGATGGCATCATGTTGTGTGTTTCTGGATTTATTTTGTTGTTTAGATGGTACAGTCCCGTTATGCTCAAGTTTTCATTTACACTTATCATGTGAGTTTGGTTGAAACTTTGAAAACTCGGTAAAGCTTATATGTTTTATAAAAATGGCTTCCAGATTTTTATTGTGTATGTGTAGAATGAGGGAACAGAAATATCATTCCTAGACTATATCGAAATAGATTTATTAGGATTTCGGAGAAGCCAGCTTTCGGAGCAGGAGCTTCGTGAATGGTTTCATCCAAATGGAAGATGCAAAAACAGAAAAAGAAGACGCGGGATTTTCATGTTTTTTTTTAATTATTAAATTATTGCCACGTGGGCAAGCCAGCTCAAGCGGGACTAGGGAGTGGGACTCACAGCGGGGGTTGTAGCATTTCCCTTATCTATGAGAAGTGCTTTCGACACAAAAATATTTTATAAAAATAAATTTACAATTTTTTTAGTTTAAAATGATATATTAGATCTAGTTTACAATAAAAATAATTGTATGATCTAATATATCATATAAAATCATTTCAATTTATAAATTTACTTTGTGAGATTTCTATACTATGAGTACTATTTTTTTTTAAACTCTAATTTCACCCTTTTTTTTCTTTCAAATTTGATTAAAAGTTTCAAAAGAAATAAATTAAATTACAGAACAAACAAAAAGCTCAATCTCACAGAATACAAAAAACATAACAGCTCACGAAGACGACGACAACAAATTCTACCTGTAAAGGTATCTTGGCATATTTTTCTTTTCAACCTTTTTTACTGGTGTGATTAACGTTTCACCTTCCCATTCGTTGAATTGGAAACAATCCACGAAGTTTTGACCTTAAAAAGGCACCTGAATTCACTGTTGCTGATTGATTTTCCATAAAAATCAATTTAAGCGCGAGACACAGATAGAGACTAAAATCATTGAATCAATGAATACATTGCCATACACAAAGAAAAGGAAAACAAGAAAGAACAAAAGATGTAAAGATGATTTTTTATTTCCTTGGCATTTGGCAACATACGAAAATGAATTAAACAGCCGAAAACAAAAGAGATTAGAAAATCAGCAGTTGACGAGCGAGGAAGTGAAGGTGGGAGGGGCAACAGCTGCTGCCGCTACTGATAAGCACGATTGGAATTTGGCACTTCCATCATCGTCGTCGTCATCATTCACTCCAACCCCTTTCACCCCCCCTCTCTCTCTCTCCCCTTTTTTTTACCCTCTAAAATTCTTCTTCTTCAGCCCCACTTTCTTTTTCTCTGTCTCACTTTCCTTCTTCTCGTTCCCCTGCCTTTTTCCACTGTTCTGGTCCGCCAAAGATGCTTTCTTTTAATATCCTTCGTTAGATTGGATCTGGGTGCTCCTTCGTTCCGCTTTCCCCCTTCATTTCCAGGTACCTTCAACTCAACATTTCGTTTTCTTTTTCTTCTTTGTTTTTTTACCCATACTTTTTCTTTAAATGCTTATTGAGTTCGTGAATTGGATATTTTTTTTTATTTTCCTTAATCCAACGAGTTAAACCCTATCGAACGCTACAACGTGTAAAATTCTATTATTTCTTTACTAATTGTTTTGGAAATTAGCAAATTTGACGTCTTTTGCTTTATTTTATTTCTTATTAGTGGTGGGTTGTTCTGATTCATGGATTTGCCTGTTATGATTGAATTTTACTGATCTGGGTCGTATAGAGGGTTCCGTTGCCTGATTTTCCCCCAGCACACCGTAGTTAGCGACGTGATTGAGCTGAACTGTTCGAATTTATGTGAAATGTGGTGCTTTGTAAACCACATTGTATCGAAGTTCGGAACTTTGGTATTCTTCTTCTTCTTCTTTATTTTAAGCACGGAATTTTGGTATTCGTAACATTACATAAGAATTTTGGGCTTCTGAAATCAGTTTAATAGTGGAAACGGTGACGTACTGCTATAGTTTGGTTTTTTAAGTGAACGATACAATCATACAAGTAGCCAGCCGTTGGAGAAAGACCCCTCTGAAATAAATTTCAAGTTCCATAAACACTCGGTGTCCACCTCCTCTGTTGCAGTTCCTTGCTTCAGTTATAAGACATACACAAACTTTCTATATGTAACATCATTTTTATATATCTACAGTGTTCCAGTTATGTTTTTCTTCCCTTTTAAATTTTTGCGGTCATGTATCTTTCCGATGAACAGCTGTGTATGCCTTTATGCTGACATGTATAACAACCATGGGCTACTTATAACGAGTTTTAAGTTAGTTGGCGGCTGGGTAGTTAGCTTATTTCTGATCAACTGAAGAAGTTTTTTTTTTTTTTTTTCGATAAGTCAGCCATCTCAGTTGATGAGTGGTAGTTGGCATTACTCTTGAATCAATGTCGTGATAGTGCGTTCAGCTGAGCTGAACACTTTCTAGTTGTTTTTGAAAGTAAGCACTCCGTGGAGAAACCAAAGCCTGAAATGATATTGAAAGCATTTCAAGGTCACTCAAAAACATGTTGGGTTATGATTTTCCAATTTCTTGGCAAGCATTTCAGTGATTTCACCAATTACTTTTCTCAAGGTCCTCAACAAATTTCTGTCATCTAGCCTTTTATGCCTTCTTTGGAAATACATGATAATACATGGGTTAATATCAGGGGATACTAATTGAACCAAAATCCTAACTAAACCATGGTTAGTTTTTGAAGGTGAATTGGTGACATCTCGGATATATGTCTAAATTGCAACATCAAAAGACTTATATGAGATGAGAAACGGTCTTGAGAGGACTTTGTAGTTTCGGGTCAATTGTGATGAGAGTCTTTTATTGGTGACTATTACGAACACTACAACAAAATGCCTGTGAATTATTAAGAAAACATATGAAAGCCTAAATGCAAGGCTCTCTAACCTAATGAAGACATTGAACAAAATTCCAGAAATTATTGGAAACATTTCCCACGGAGGACATTACTGGATATATCATGATGATAGGATAGCAGTCCATTTTAATTTCATAAATTGAAGGTTTTTCCTTTAGTATTCGTTAAAGGTTTGTGGTGAGCCTGTATACCTCTCATACTTCTCTGTAATTATGCTAAAATGTTGTGACTAAGCTTGTATAGATATTAGACTATTATTAGAAGGACATTATCTACCTGACAAAAACTGAACTGTTATTTAATTTTTTCCCAGCATAAATAAGTTAAAATCACATGTGCAATGACCAAATCCATGGTTGGATTTTGGCTTTTCCATTTTACTTTGTCTTTTTTTGAAGATTTATATCTGCCTCGTTTTAACAATTGATAGATGTCAATAATTTTGCTCACCTTTTCTTTGTAAGAGTATTAGCAAGAGCTTTCTGTGCTGGTGAGAGTGAGTAGTTACCAGATGTTTTTGGTTATTTGTGTCTCCTTTAATAATATTTCAATTATATTTACCCTTCTTTATTTTGAGTTGAGACTCATATAACTGGTTATTTCTGTTTCTATCTTCAAGCCATCGTGGTGAAAATCAATTGGTTAAAGCTCGTTTCAACAGAATGTCTGTTTCCATGAGAGATTTGGATCCAGCTTTCCAAGGAGCTGGACAAAAGGCGTATCCTTTATCTGTGAATATTCAACGTCTTCACAGTTTTAGGATTTGGTGAACATATAAAAATCTTCTCCTTGACAATTTCCCTACCGCTAATAAACTTATGTTGTAAATTAGGGTAAACATATGAAAAATCTAAAAACATGTTGCGGGTTCTGCTGCTGCTTCTTCTGCTACGTCTGTTCTTTTTATCTTGGATATGGGTTTGAATTCGAAATCCTTCCTAGGAAGGTTCCCAGTTATTCTCCTTGACAAAATATAGTGGACTCGAAATATGGCGCATTGAAAACTTTCTTCCTGTTCTTGTGCCAAAGTCTACTTTTGGAAAGTTTTTTACGGGGGATTCCTATGTGATCTTGAAGGTAAGCAATTTGGTTCTGATCCGAATTTGGTACTTCTTTATTTATATTAGATAATCATCTGAATGTGGCTTAAAATATTTATCACTCAGTTATAGTTGTTGATGTGATGGCCAGAATCTTTCTTCCTTTATTTTGTTGCTAAAGCCAATCCTTCACCTGAACAACCTTAACTGGGTCTGCTGAAACGAAACATGCCATGGGCATATTTTGGAATATGTGCTTAATCTCGATAATCTTTAGTATTTTGGATGAAGTTCATGGTAGATTTTGTGTGTACCATGATCCTCAGATGACACCCAATATTGAAGGTTTCTGAAATGGTTAGAATGAATATTCTTTTGCATTTCCTTATAGAGTTGGTTAAACTACTACATTTTGCCTGTCGATGATGCTGTTCCATCAATTACGTTAGCAGTTGAACTGCAAGGTCATTGAAATATTAACTAAAAAAGTTATCCTGTTTTGAAACATTGGAAAAACTCAATAATCAATATACAAAGCACAAAACATTTGTAATGTGCATAAAATGAGAAAAAAGTAATATATAATGACATGCTCTGTATGATATTAATTTTTGAGCTCATTTTATGCAAGATAAACTAAAGGAGCTCACCAAATATTTAAATTACAATATAGATAGAGTATGAAGTCAGTGTCTAGAAAAGCATGGGCAAAGTAGGTAATAGAGAACACTGGATTTTGATCATTAAAGGAATGGATCAAGAGATACAATTAGGAAAAGAATTTATATGTACATAGCAAGAAAGTCATATAAAGATAAACATATTTATTTAATGAAGACTGTCATGAGGTCAAACGATTTGATATGGAAGTAATTCAGTAATTCCAAACATTTCAAGTTTTATAACCTTTCTCCGTAATTACTTTACATAAATCAGAATCATGAATGAATCATGGAAGATGTATTCCCTGATGTTTTCCCTAGTATAGTTTTTCTCCCGCTGAAGATCCAAATGCCAATATATTATAGAATAAATGTTTTAACATTAAATAGGTTTGTACTATGAAGTACATAGAACAAAAAAGAAACTCTAACAGTACAAACCTGTCTGATTAAACATGAAACGAAAATCCCATCGAGTTTGACTGAGTCACACACATAATAGATTTTATTATCGACCTGGACTGGTCGAGGCACCCATTTCCAGTTCACTGGTCTGACCTAGCTGGCTGATCTGGGTTTAGTAACTATGTGTAAAACCATATTTTTAGCAATTAAGTTTACTTATCAAAAAAATATTTTTAACAATTAAGTTATACCACTATTGACCTAGGTACTCATATCACTATATTTATTGATTTGATAATTCTAGTTTTCATCGTGTGCCTTTGCCCAATACCAGCACAAAATACAGGTTATATGGATGTAATTCTATTGCAATCCAATGAATCCCTAGAATCAAAACAGTATTGTTGCTCTTCCTTCTTTTTTTATTGGAACTAACTTGGCTTTCCTCGAATATTGGGAGTAAGAGCATCATTCCTGAGAGTTTGAATAGCTGTATACTAATATAAACTTTGACTGCAGTTTTTCATCTTTGTTTTCATGATGTAAGTCCTGCATATCTGAAATACTTTTGTAGATGGTTGCTTAAGTCATAAGCGACATTTACTTATGTCACCGTGTATTTTGGTTTTTTCCTTTTATGAGGAAAGACTATCCATGCTGTGGCATTTATAATAATATAGGCATAAATATCTTCATACACTTATCAAAAAAAAGAAAAGTTCATTTACTAGCTGCCTAAGAGTCATGTTATGTACTGTGATCTGTTTCTGTTATACTTATCTGTAGACAACCACCTTAAAAAGTGGTGCCTTACAGCATCATATCGATATGTGTATTTGCTAATTAAGTTGTTTGCTTCTGAAACCGCTTGCAGACGACTGCCTTAAAAAGTGGCGCTTTGCGCCATGACATCCATTATTGGCTTGGTAAAGATACCTCTCAGGTTAGTGATTGGCACGTAAATGTGGTTTATGTCCAATTCTATATTGAGGATGAAAATTACAACTCATGAGCTCAACTTTGTTCAAACAGGATGAAGCTGGTGCAGCAGCAATCAAGACAATTGAACTTGATGCAGCTCTTGGAGGACGTGCCGTTCAGTATCGCGAAGTGCAGGGTCATGAAACTGAAAAGTTCCTATCCTATTTTAAACCATGTATCATACCTCAAGAAGGTGGAGTTTCATCAGGATTCAAGCATGCTGAGGCTGAAGAGCACAAGACACGCGTGTTTGTCTGTAAAGGAAAACATGTTGTCCATGTAAAAGAGGCAAGTCTATGGACAAACCTCTCTGTTTTTTTTTTTTTGGGGGGGGGGAAGGGGGGGGGAGTTGTGGGGGAGAGACTAAAAGCATGACTTATGTTTGTATGATATAAAATATTATAATCTAATAAAATGTATCTTCTCTCATTGTTGATTTGTTATTGTTGGTGACAGGTTCCTTTTGCTCGATCTTCTCTCAACCATGATGACATTTTTATTCTGGATACCAAGTCAAAAATTTTCCAATTTAATGGTTCCAACTCATCCATTCAAGAGAGGGCTAAAGCATTAGAAGTTGTTCAGTACATTAAAGATGCTCATCATGATGGGAAATGTGAGATAGCTGCAATTGGTAAGTGGACTACTATATTCAGAAGCTCAAAGATGATTGTTAACTAATATCACCCTTTTGAGTCAATCACTTACCTTTCCATGCAGAGGATGGAAAGTTGATGGCTGATGCTGAAACTGGGGAATTTTGGAGTTTCTTTGGTGGCTTTGCTCCACTTCCTAGGAAAACAGCTAGCGACGAGGATAATACTGTTGATTCTCATCCTACTAAGCTACACAGGTAATATGATGTTTTGTTTTTATTATTTGTGATGATATTCCAAGGATCTCATCCTACTGATCTCCACATCCCGTTATTTCTCCATCGACCAACACATTACTTTGGAAATAGGTAGATATACATATTCAGGTATATTCTATATATATATATATATTCTTTTTTTCTTCTCTTTTTTGGACAGGTAAGTACATAACTCATGCTAATAGACAGAATTAACCCTGTGATTTCACCAGTCCCATGCGGGGGAAGATGTGATTTGGTTTAGATCATCTGCCGTTACATTCTTACTTTCACTGTTTCACATTATTATAACTGTCATTATATTTGTTTTTCTTTTGTGATGATTTAGGATTTTCAAACCTTTCTGAGGTTTTTAGTAAGAAAATGAGAAAAAAATTGACTAGTTCAATTATTTCGATATTTTTTGAAAGATGCAAATCCAATGAATTTTTCATTGATCATAATTTATCGTGGGGTCCAATTATGTTATAGTGCTAACAGATATATATTTTCCTTTAAAGCATTGAGAAGGGGAAGGCAGAATCTGTTGAGGCTGATTCTTTGACAAGGGACTTGCTAGACACAAATAAATGCTACTTACTCGATTGTGGGATAGAAGTGTTTATATGGATGGGGAGAAGTACCTCTCTTGATGATAGAAAGAGTGCAAGTGGAGCTGCAGAAGTAGTGCTCATTGCTTTTTTCTTTTCTTTTTTTAAATCCAATATAAGTTGGGCACTTTGATGATAATATTCAATGGCACTCATACTATTATTGATCTTATTGATCTCACCAAACAGGAGTTAGTCCATGGCCCCAATCGACCTAAGTCTCACATCATTCGTGTAATTGAGGGATTTGAGACAGTGATGTTCCGCTCCAAGTTTGATTCATGGCCTCAGACAACTGACGTAGCTGTGTCAGAGGATGGTAGAGGCAAAGTTGCAGGTAAGTGATTAAAATATTTTCTGGATGATTTTTTCCTCTGTGATAGTTTATCTTTACCCACCCAAAAAAATATCACTATCATCATCACTATCAACAGCAGCCTAGCATTTGTCATTTTTCATATAAAATTCTTATTTTTGTTCCTTCTCGATGATTCTGTAGCACTGCTAAAGCGCCAAGGTGTTAACGTGAAGGGTCTATTAAAATCTGATCCAGTTAAGGAAGAACCTCAGCCATACATTGACTGCACGGGGAATCTACAGGTGCTGTATTGATATCTGTATTCATATTTTAGTTCACCAGACTAGCTGTTAAGTCAGGATCTTGAAAATGGAGGATTTTGTTTCTCCTTAATAGCCAACTAAAACTAGGGTTTGTCTTCCAAAAGTGGTTTTTGGACAAGAGTTTTGCTAGATGTGCCACTTACCTGGAAACTCCAAAATGCTGCCTGCTTAATGTACCTGAATGGAAGCAGATGCCAAAAAGGCATGGGGAAATGGCGGCAGGAAATGTGGTCAGTAAGATAATGTAAGAAAGGGAGTAAGGCTCTGTGAGAAATATTTTCTTTTATACATAGAAAGGGCTTAAGAGACAACTAAGAAGCACTAAACAATTATTGATTCTTTTAGGTTCTTGAATGACTGCAATTGTTATTTACCTGAAACTACTGAGATGATTCCTAGGAATTGGAGGAATGAATCATATGAGAGGTCCTACCATCTCCATGCTCCTCTGATGGGGAAACACTGTTGCATGTTTATAAACCATGAGTCAATTTCTACTACGGATTATATAACCCCTAGGGGTTGGTTCAAGTGGTAAAGGCCTTGGGCTTGGGGGTATGCTCCCCCAGGTCTAAGGTTCAAATTCTCTTGGGCACAAACAATCTCTAGGGGCCATCGGAGCCATTGGACTAGGGAATTTTCCCCTTGAATTACCCAAGGGCTTGTGCACCCCTAGGATTAGTTGGGACATTCCCAAACACCTGGTGCCAATCTATAAAATAAAATAAAAATTATACTTCGGATTATAGTGCTGTTGCTGATGGCTGCTCAATCCTGGTTGCACAGGTTTGGCGTGTGAATGGTGAGGAAAAGATTCTACTTCCAGCTTCGGATCAATCAAAGTTTTACAGTGGAGATTGCTATATCTTTCAGTATTCATATCCAGGAGAAGATAAGGAAGAATACCTTATTGGAACATGGTTTGGAAAGCAGAGCGTTGAGGTGAAAATGTTTTGTGCATTTTGTGATTACTTTTCTAGTTTATTTTTTAATACCATTTTATAGCATTTATAGCCTTACAAACATTTTGATAAGAAAGGCCTGGGAACCTTGAAGGTCATATGGTTAAGAATGGGAAATAACTCAGCTTCATTGTTTTTGATCGGAAGAGTACATGGCATCTATGATAGCCTATTTTACTGACTATTGTTTTAGTTCTACTTTCTTTCCCTGCATTAGTTTATATGCTTTATCATTATGCATGTTGTGCAACTGTGATTTTATTGATAAATTTTAATTTTACCCTATTTACATCAACAAATTCCTTAACAGTTTTTTTAAAAGCTTTGTATACCTAATGAGTTGTACTGATTGGTGACAAATAATAAGAGAGAATCTCATATCAGTTTTAAGATGGATTGTGATGTGAGATGGGAAATGATTTTATTTAATTTGGTGTAGATACATTCGAATGGTTAAGTTTCATGTTAAAATAGGTCCTTTATTTGAACATCATAAATTAGTTCTTCTTAAAGAAGTCCTCTTAATTTAATCAAGCATGTGTACTGACTTATTGACACAGACTGCTTTGCTTGCAGTCTGGCCTCTGGAGACCAGAAGCTATAGTTATCTGTTTTGGTCTATAACTATTTTGTGTTTGAATGGATATCGTTCTGCATAATCACACAAAAATGGAAGATTGATTTTGGCTACCCTACTGCAATTATCAACCCACAAGTTTTTTACTTGTAATGTATTTGCTTTTGGAAATAGGGTGAAAGGGCTTCAGCTACTTCACTGGCAAGCAAGATGCTTGAATCATTGAAGTTCTTTGCTTCTCAGGTTGTTGTTTTCACTTGTGAGTTGTAACTACCGTTGTTTGATCGACAAAATTATTTTCTTTATTGCTTTCATATACCTCACACATGGCATTCATTATTTATTGCTAGGCTCTCATCTATGAGGGAAATGAGCCCATTCAGTTCTATTCAATCTTCCAGAGCTTTATTGTTCTCAAGGTTTGTAGAATGCTGGGATACAGTGGAGGGAACTTAAATTAATAAACCCATCTTCTTCTTCTTGTTTTTTTTTTTTTACAAAATACTACTAAGTAAAAATTCAAATGACTGCCAAGTCAACTTATATGAAATTAACAGGGCGGTCTAAGTGATGGATTCAAAACTTGCATTGTGGAGAAGGGAATTCCAGATGATACATATAAAGAGGATGGTATTGCATTGTTTCGTGTCCAGGGCACAGGACCTGATAATATGCAAGCAATACAAGTTGAAGCAGTATGTCTTTTTCTGAGTTTTTTTTTTTTTTTTTTTCCTATTGGTTAAACTGATTATATCTTCTAGATATTTGTTGGCTTTCCCCCATCTTTGGTTGGCATAGACCTGTTCTCTATGTTAAAATAATTTTACCTTTTAATTTCATTTGCTCTCTTTTCTTGAATCAGGCTGCATCATCTTTGAATTCTTCCTACTGTTATATTTTACATAGTGACTCTGCCGTCTTTACATGGTCTGGAAACCTCACTACATCAGATAACCAGGAGCTGGTTGAGAGGCAGCTTGATCTGATAAAGGTCTGATTGTGTTTGTTTTACTACTCCATAATAAAAGGAAAATGAGTCAACATATATAGATTCTTTCCTTTTGAACAGAGGCACTACTGGGGATGGCTAGATACCTTTTGTATATCTTTGAGTCTTATCGACGAATTCACTGGTGGATTACTTTGTTGACAATATGGCTGCAAATTCATCTGAACATGTGGCTGCTATATTTGTTCTGTGCATCAGGATTTCAGGATTTCAGTATGTCTGTCTTCTTCTCATATGCTTATTCATTGTCTGCAGCCAAATGTACAGTCCAAAACCCAAAAGGAAGGTGCCGAATCTGATCAATTTTGGGCTTTGTTGGGAGGGAAATCTGAATACCCCAGCCAAAAGATTGTCAGGGATGCTGAAAGTGATCCTCACCTATTTGCTTGCAATTTCGCAAAAGGTATGGACAATTAAAAATGTTGGTCGATAACATTTATATATTTTCTCCTATTTTGTATCCGGTTGGTTCAAATTAAAATTGACCTTTTCTTTTCCATGGTTTAAATTGCACATGGATCTGCAGGAAACTTGAAGGTGTGTATATCTTATAGCCTATCATTTTTATTCTTGTTCTCTGATTATCTTTGAATGATCCTCAAATTCATTCAGTTATGATGCTTGTAATGAAAAATGCTGGCATTTTAGGAAATACTTTCGTTTGTTTATGTTCCATGTGTTTCTATGCTCATCCTGGTTAGATGCTCTATAGTTTATTGAGTTATCTATTCTCATATGAGAATATTTATGAAACTAATGAGAAAAAAGGGTGTTATGAAACCAATATGATGAGATATATGATGTTGTTCACCTTCATGGTGTCTAAAGCCCTATTTAAACGAAAGTCATACTGTGAATGTTATCACTCAGTACTGGTACCACTTAAGTTGGGGATCATGTAAGAAGTGCTTTGGATGGGGTTCTGGCCTTTTGCCTGAAAGTCGTGCTATATTAGTTCTAAAATTCTAATTTAATTTGCACCATGAGTTTAAGTTGATTCATTCTTGCAGGTGACAGAGATATACAACTTCACTCAGGATGATTTGATGACTGAAGATATATTCATTCTGGATATTCACTCAGAGATCTTTGTCTGGGTTGGTCAACAAGTTGACTCTAAGAATAGAGCGCATGCTTTAACTATTGGGGAGGTGAGACTAGTATGGGTTTTACAAAGTATAATGTGGTAGTTCTCTCCCTTTTCTTAAACCCTACCTCTCCTGATTTAGGTGGGATTCTGCAGTATGTTCCATGTATGATAAAAGACCTTACTTCTGAGCTAACTGAAACCCAACTGCTCATTTAAGTATTTGAATTTGAGTTAAATTCAACATGGTTTTGTTCCAGAATCATGGAAACTTCATTGCATGTTCTTAACTTTTGCCTCTCACTTTCAACAGAGTTTTCTTGAGCATGATTTTCTTCTAGAAAAGTTATCTCGTGAAGCTCCGATATATATTGTCATGGAAGGGAGTGAGCCGCCTTTCTTCACACGGTTATTCGAATGGGACTCTGCAAAATCTGCTGTAAGTGACTTTGTAATTTTTGTGAAACTATTACTAATTATGACTATAATGTTCGTAAAAGTCTCTTCATTTGGGTATAGATGCTTGGGAACTCATTCCAAAGGAAGCTTACCTTGGTGAAAAGTGGGGGTACTCCAACTGTTGATGTAAGTTAAACCTTTCCGCTCGCTTTAACTTTTCTTTGATCTTGATCTTGAGCAACTGCTTCTGAGTTCATTTATATTCTGTTCCTGGGACTCTCTGTCATCCTATGCTGATCTCATCTGTCATATTGATTCGCATGTTTGTCTTTCTAACTTCAGCAAGTGTTGCCTAATAATATGTGGGATTGAACGCATTCCATTTATTATAACATGGTGCATTCATTATACTACCACATAAAGATGTATTAATGTGTACTTTGCTTTCGGCAATTTTGGATTAGACAGTAATTTATTATTTTGCTGCACTTACATTTTTGCTTTGTTTTCTTCTGGATTTCGGTCATTTTTTTTAGAGTATTAAAAAGTCTGAGGTACGTCTTGAATTTTCATGTTTTTTTTTTAAATAAAGTTAAAATTTTGTTAATAAAAAGAAGGTATAGCCCAAGTATACGGGAAATATAAAAAGAAAAAACCTAACAACAACTAAGAACTATAGATGGAAACAACTTCAATTATCATGTTGATCTATAGCTGTTTTTTTATAGGTAAAAGACATTTTATTAATAGAAATGAAAATAGGCATAGCTCAAGTACACATGACGTATACTAGTGACTATAACTGTTTTACCAGTGTGATAGTTAAATCTTTAACCAAGCCCGAGAATTACCTGCTATTATTAGGAAATCAGAAACTATGGGGTTTCCATAATAAATCTGTGACACCACAATTTTGCATGGAGCCTCCAAAAAAGTTGTGCTTTACGTTTTATCCAACTTTCTTATAATGTCAGATTGAGAAACTTCAAACGAAGTTAATTACTTGATAAGATAGTGCATACAAGCAGGATTAATTTTTCTTCATAAACAAAAATATTAGTTGGTTTATGATTTTTTTTTTTTTTGAGAGAGAACTGATTAGTTAACAGAGTTTAGTGATTTTAGGAAGGTCCAGAGGCCAATATATAAGGGAATTTTTTTTTTTTTTTAATTTTTATGTCGGGGAACCTCTCCAAGGCAGGGCCCTTCAGACCCACCCCTGTAGAGTAAACCCGGTCCCGTGCACCGCACCCTCAAGTTTCCCTACACGAAATTGGTTAAATCGCTGGCTTTTCATCAGGGGTGTGGCTTCAAAGGATTGTTTGCACCTATGAGGTGTTGAAATTTGGACCTTGAAGGGAGTGATACCCCAAGAACAAGGCTTTCACCACTTGGGCCAACCCCTTGGGGTTAATATATAAGGTTATGAAAACTTAAATTCATTTTTTTCTTGTTGAAAGATAACCCACTAGACACTTTCTACGCTTGTTTAACTGATAGATATGTCAGCTTAACGTACTAATCAGTTAATTATTCTTTAGTTACAGTCTTCATATCATGTTGGAAAACTTTGGTAATACATGTCAAGGTAATACAACATAGGAAATAGTACATCAAACCATCTCATGAGATATCTGGGTTCTTGTTGCCACCGTTCCTTTTGACCTTAACTTACTGATGAGATATGATGCACACTTAGAAACCCAAACGGAGAACACCAGTATCTTATGGAGGAAGGTCTAGTGTTCCAGAAAAATCACAGCGTTCCAGAAGCATGTCTTTTAGCCCCGACCGAGTTCGAGTAAGGGGCAGGTCTCCAGCTTTCAATGCACTAGCAGCTAATTTTGAGAACCCTAATGCCAGAAACCTTTCTACTCCACCCCCTGTAGCGAGAAAGCTCTACCCAAGATCTGTAACCCCAGATTCAGGAAATTTGGCTTCCAAACCTTCAGGTATTGCAACACTAGGTGCCACTTTTGAACAGCCTCCACCAGCACGAGAAGCTATCATACCTCGATCTCTTAAGGGTATGCATTTTTTAGTTTCTTGAAAGCAAAATTTGTTATTAATGCACCTTAACCTTAGAAGTTGCTTAAATTTGATGTACTTTTTTTTCCTTGGTGAAGTGAGCCCAGTGGCCCCCAAACAAAAACCGGAGACAAATGATAAGGAGAACTCTATAAGCAGAAAACTGGAATCGCTGACCATACGGGAGGATGTGAAAGAGGGTGAAGTTGAAGATGAGGAAGGTCTCCCAGTATACCCGTACGAACGCCTTAAAATAACATCATCAGATCCTATTACGGAGATTGATGTGACCAAGCGAGAGGTAAATAATTGATTTGCATTATATCATCGTATATACATTGTGTCATTCTCATCTCAGTTCTGAGTTCTTTTAATTCACATGCAGACGTATCTGTCTTCTACCGAATTCAGGGAGAAATTTGGGATGACAAAGGATGTTTTTTTCAAGTTGCCCAAGTGGAAACAGAACAAACTCAAGATGGCCCTTCAATTATTCTGAGTCTCCTTTATCCCCTGATTTTTTCTTCAGCTCCCTGCAGTTTTAGGTTGCAGGTGGATGAAACCTTGCTTGCAAATCTTCACATATTCTTATGATAATCTTACTTTCTATGTCCTTTTTATAACTCACTAGACATTCTAAGTGCGAAGCTGTTTTATTTTGTGCAGTGGGGAACACAATATCAGGAGTGAAGGGACAGCATCAGTGCATTTTTAGCTGCTTCTGCTCCCAAGAAGCATGTGTCAATGGAGGATGGACAGGATCAGAGATTTTCCCTACACCTCTTTTCCCCCTTTCTGGTGGTTTGAATATCTATTTTAGTTTCTTGGTATTCTTTTTGGTCACAGGTTTGTTGTGAGTTTGCATTTTTGTTTTTTCTTCTTCGTTTTCATTGTTGTCGATTCAAAATTTATTTCGATAGAGCAATGAATGCAGTCTACTTAGGTTGTATTGGTAGCTGAGGATGGAAGTGTGTGCAGCAGAGTATTTTATTTGTTTTGACAATAAAGTGTGATTTTTGTCTTCTTCTTAGGAACACACACACCCCCCCCCCCCCCCCCCAAAAAAAAAAAATCATCAAAAAAAGAAAAATGAAATAGAAAACCAATGTATTCTTTCTACATTTAAATCTTAAACCTGTTAGCTCGGAGCTCTTTTTTTTGGCTGTACATCAAAGCTTACCGCCAGAAGATCGAGAATTTTGTCATATTTGTAGTTGTACAAACTGTTTTACCTGTAGTCAATTTCATTTTCTATATGATTTTGACATACAAAGGATGCAAATCAATGAACCAACGCATGTTGATGAGTCTGGATTTTGTTTTGAATTATATTAATAGCCATCTCTTGCTGACAGTGACAGGTGCTTTTTTGGAGCTGCGTTCTTGTGTTTTCGGCCACATCAGAATAGGTGATATTCTGTGTCATGCTCATAATCCAAGAACTGAACTTTCCGTAAATTACTCCCATTACAATATATAGCTAGACATCATTAGACACCAAAAGCCGAATTTCTTCAAAATATTTGAGATTTGTAAAGATAAGTATGAGGTTTCATTTTAATTTGCTAGCTACAATTGGTGAGTCAAATTCCTAACAAATTTGTCACGTCGTTCCGTCGTAGGTGACATAATTCAAATCTCATACTTTAACTCGGACCGGGTCTAATACTATTCATAAAGATTTAATAAAAATGCAAATTGCGTGTGGATTTATATTCTCCCACAAGATATTTTAATAAAATTAGCTCTCATCCTCTTCTTAAAAAAAAATGTATGTATATGACATACATTTTTTAAGCCATCCAGACAACCAATGCCAAAGGAGAGCCATGTGATCTTTGATCAAGTCAATGCACCAATATTCTTCAATGAACCAATTCTCAATATTTTCACTTGCAGATAGAGGTTTATGACAACTTTTAAAAGTCATTTTAAGATACTTGATGCATGTTCTCCCATGATTTTCAAATCTAAAACAATTAGCTTAGTGACCACGTTAACCAGTGTATCAATTAATTGGACAATCTCATAATATTTAAAAAAAAAAAAGGAAGTCAAAGCAACTAATTTGTCCATTTTAACCTCATAATTGACTACCGTGGCTTGTTATGATTGTTTCTCAAATGTCTTAAACAAAATCAAGAGTCTTTGGAGTATTAGGTAATATGATACTCTAAAATCAAGTTAAATCATCAATTGTATAAAGATTTAAACAAACGAGAATAGATCAATTTTATCATTCAATCTAAAACAAAGAAATTAGCTATATTTGCCTAGAATTGTTACAAAAGGAAAATAATAAGTTTACAGCTTTTTTATAATTCTATCTTAAACGAATGGTAATTCTATAAAATTAAAATTATTTTTAATGAACCGGTACAATAAAATTGGTTGGTTGTAAAATGGGTTTCAAAATAGTTTGTAAAAGAGTTGTAACTCGCCCTTTAGATAGCGAGATGAGTTGAGATGGTTTGTGAATAGTAATGAGATTATCAGTTAAAATTAGATGAAATGGGATGAGATCACCTATGTATCCAAACGTGATAGTTTGAGGTTTGATAGCAAGAGTATTTCAAATGTGATAGTTTGAGGTTTAAATCGAAGATTTTGGTCATTTGTGTTACAATTTTAAAAAAAAAAATTGATAATTTGAGGTGTACATTTGAAACTTCCTCAATTAAAAAAAAAAATTATACACCAAGGCCAGAGTGTTCTTGTAGATTCTTATTTCTTTATCTCAACCACCTCTGTCATTCACTTTTTTCTATTTTGGGGGGCTGGGGGAGAATTTTGGTTCACTTCCAATCCTGTATCTTTCAAATTTCACGTATAAATAACTCTTCAATTCCACCTCGTAGCATGCAAAAGGACGACAACAAAAGATCATGGAAACTCCTCGCAGCCTCATTCTCTTGTCATCTTTACTTCTTCCTCTCCTCCTTGTAACTCCTGCTTCAGCTCAACTTCGCAGCGATTTCTACAGAAACACATGCCCCAAAGTTGAATCTTTAGTCCGCTCAGCTGTCACGAAGAAGTTCCAGCAGACCTTTGTGACTGCTCCGGCCACTCTTCGGCTCTTTTTTCACGACTGCTTTGTCCGGGTTTGTAGCCTAGCCTGATAGACATGATAATATTTTTTTCTTGTTTTTTTCATGAACGTTTTGGTTGAAAACATGCAGTAACTAATTGAGAGATTGGCTTCTTCTGGCATGTATAGGGTTGTGATGCATCAGTGTTGCTTGCCTCGCCAAATAATAGAGCAGAGAAGGATCACCCTGATGACATTTCACTTGCTGGTGATGGATTTGACACTGTGATCAAAGCTAAGGCAGCTGTTGATAATGATCCTCAGTGCAGAAACAAGGTTTCCTGTGCTGATATTTTAGCTCTTGCCACTAGAGATGTGGTAGTCTTGGTATGCGAGCTCCCCCCACCTCCACCCCCACATAAACCATTGTCTTCTCTTTTTCAATCTTGTCATTTTCAGGATAAATTTTGATGGAAAGTTGCTATACAGTTTACTTGTTTCCAATAACTTGATATAATTTAGGGAGTATTTTTTAAACCCCTACAATCATATATGCTTTAGTTAATGCATGACATGTAATTTCACAGGCAGGGGGACCAAATTATACCGTCGAATTGGGGAGACGTGATGGGAGGATATCTACAATTGCCAGTGTTCAAAAGCATCAACTTCCTCATCCTGAGTCTACTTTGGATCAGCTCAATTCCATGTTTGGCTTACACGGTCTGAACCAGACAGATGTGATTGCATTATCAGGTACGCATTGTTCTTAACTTGTTAGAATGCATGTGGTGTATATAATAGGACGGCTTGTTCTATTTACAATATGTGTAAACAAACCGAGCTTTAATGTATCTGATCTTAGGTGCGCACACAATTGGGTCCTCCCATTGCAGCCGGTTCTCCAAAAGGATATACAGATTCAGCCCTCAAAGCTGGATTGACCCAACACTAAATTTAACCTATGCTTTACAGCTAAGACAGATGTGTCCATTAAGGGTCGACCCCAGAAACGCCATTAACATGGACCCAACCACGCCTCGATCATTCGACAACGCCTACTACAGAAACCTTCAGCAAGGAAAGGGTCTCTTCACCTCTGATCAGGTATTGTTTACAGATGCAAGATCAAAGCCCACCGTCAACTTATTTGCATCAAACAACGAAGCTTTTAGACGGGCCTTTGTGAGCGCCATTACAAAACTGGGAAGTGTAGGGGTCAAGACTGGAAAGCAAGGTGAGATTCGAAAAGATTGCACCAGGGTGAACTAAAAGAAGACAGTAGTACTTTTCCTTCTTACTCGCAGCTTTATTTTCTGTTCATATCCTGTTTTACTTAAATTAATTTCTTCAAACTTTGTGATTTGGGATGGTACGTAATACGTATGATCATCTCCATGTATATACGTGTAAAGTGCATCTCAGATATTTCAATCTTTACGAACTTATTATGATTGTAACTTAAAGAGTGTAATAATGATTAGTCCAATCCAGGGACAACGTCGTGAAAATGAGCATTTCGTAGAACGACTCCATTTCGTAGATAATAAGCATTAATTCGCCAGCGAAAGGCGTGTAAAGTTGATGAGGATGGCATGGGGCATTTGAAAGAAAGCTGGAAAGCTTAATTTCTTCAAGATATATTCCGAGGTGACGTGCAAAAGATGGAAGTTTTTATTGCAGAAAGAGCTCGTAAGGGATACCGGAGACTGATTTTAGCTGTACATAGCCTGTCATATATGGCTCCTTCCCTTAGATTAGAATAAATAAAACTGTAAAGATGTTAGCAAGCAAGCACTAATCACCGTTTCCTCGTTTATCCTTGAATAATTCTACTTATTTTTCCAATACAACACGCATCATACTTATTTTCATATTTTTTTTTTCATTTTTCCTATAACAAGTATGGCGTATGGATGATAAGTAAAACAACTTAATTAGTTTAACAAAATAAAATAAAATAAAAAATAATTTTAAAATATATAAAATATATAGTATAGAATGATGAGTAGCATTTCAAGTCTCATCGAATAATTGAATGATAAAGAACGAATAATAAATAATTTTTAATAATTTAATGCTTCATTAAAAGATTAAAGATGGAAGAAGATTGTAGAAGGATGATAACAAAAGAATATATTTAATAACCTCTCTCTTATTTGAAAGGAGGCAACCTAGGACAAGATAACAGACATCTGCATTATCATTAACATTGCATGGTTAAAAATTGTGTCATGTCGCCTATTTTTTATCCATGTTAAGTGTCAAAACTGGAAAACGATGTAAAAAAGTATTTTTGTAGTTGGAATGTAAAATATGTCAATTTAAAAAATTTTGAAATACAACGTATAAGAAATTTTGATAATTTTGAGGACATGAAAGTATACCATCTTCTAAAATTACGATAATGACGTTGGTTAATGGTTATCCATTTGTTTCGTCTGAAGGAAAACATTACTCTTTCCGCTGGTAGCTCCTATTGGGGGCTACTCCTCGGTTTTTTTTATTTTTTATTTAACAATTAAGTAAATATTTTTAAATAATATTGTGAACTTTTTTAAAAAAATATATTTAACAATGTTAAAAAAATATATGTAAAAAATAAAATAAAATAAAAAACAAACAAAATGAACTGGCGGAACCAGCGGGAGCTCGCAGTGGCTGTAGAGCCACCCTTCGTCTGAATTCAACATATTACGGGTCCCAATCTTGAAACCCAACAAGTAGCCCCAGAACACAGGGCCCCGTCTGAAGCCACAATGAAGCCCTAGAACAGAAGGCCCAGGACTCGGTGGCTACAAACCCAACAACCAAATTCCTCGAACTCATTTGGTCTCGTTAACCCACAATGGTGTTCTGTTCTTCCTGAAAAAAATAAAAAAAAAAACCTTCAGATTTATCCATCTTGTTGCAAATAATTAGAATCTTGAGGCAAGTGATACAGCGTATTATTTTATCACTCATATTGGCCGAAGAAGTAAAAAATATCTCTGAAATTAGTCTTCATAGTGTCAACACTCGTAGTGAGTTCGAAAGAAGTATGCATGAATTGCCTTCTGTTGCCTGTCCTTGAAAGCAAAGCCAGAAGGACAATAAATAGGTGGCAGATAAGCTCGTACATTCAAGTTCTACAGTTTGCAATTTGTCATGGTGGATGCAGGGGATAGAGACAAGGAATCGCCTGCGAGATCGTAGCCCAAGTCCCTAAAATGACACGGGAAAAAACACTGTTTTTAATATTTTGGCAACAAAGTTCTTAAGCAAGGAAATCCCATCATGTTGTTGTACGTGGCTCATATGAGTGGAACACGAATATAAAGAAAATAGGTTGATGCCAGAAGTGAAGCGGAGTAGAGTGAGGAGAGCGTAGCAAACTGAGCGGAACCACGTTAGGGTTAGTATAAATACATATGATTTAACCCTACTTTTGACAGTTACTAAAAATTCAGCCTCCGCTTCTGTGGATGTAAGCATATTACTGACCCACGTTAAATTTGTTTGTTTTTCTTACTTTCTTCTTTTGACGTACTTTTCATTGTAACTGCTGCACGTAGCACAACACATCAGAACTCTCTTGGCCAACTCAATCATGTTGAACGACTTTAATTTTAACTAATCTCTATTCCCCATTTGGCTTCTTGTTGATTGTCCGATTGAAAGTGTGATGCTTCTTGATCTGAAATCTTTACATGTTAGACTCTGCAGTTTGATAACTCCCTACTGTTTTGGTGCTCTTTAAGGCGGAAATTTCCTCATATATACCATCTTGTAGTTGTTCATATCATTCTTTCATTCATTGCCCACCTGCCCATGTAATCAGAGAGTTGTTTTGCTTCCACATTGGCTTTTCCAAGATTCAAAGCTTAAACACCCCACTAAACTAATAAACAGGACAAGTAAGGTGATAAGCTTGGTAGTTCACCTATTTACAACAATGTACACACCTCAGAAATAGGTGTTAATTATGCATTTATCAGGGTAAGATGGCAGATAATTCAGGAATCTTAATGCGCAAACTGTGTAAATCCAACGGTCCATGTAGAGTTGAAAGGATAAACATCAACAAGTTCAAGTCCAAAGTCCTATTTAAGCTTTAGATCTTGGAAAAGCCAATGTGGCCGGTTTCTGTCCTGATCTAAAATCGCACTGGAACTGCTCATGGGGGTGGTGGGGTCACTGCAATCCTCTCCTCGATCAGATTTGAAAGAGGCAGATGAATCAAGCTCCTTGCTTCCCATATGGGAGGACTCGCAGAATCCTAATTCAGGTTGGGAGGATTTCAATGCCTTCTTGCTCAAGCTACCACCAATGCTTAATGTCAGCTCCACTTGGCTATCTTCAGCAGACCCATCGATGCCCATCTTATGAATTCTGGTGGGCCCGTGGGAGCTTAGCCCTGCTTGGTCTTCATCAAAGGCGGTGCTGACTCCTGTTGAGATGTCTTCCCCAGCAGGCCTTTCAAGATCAAAACCCCTTGGCATTCTCATGGTGTCTCCAGAGCAACTGCCACTTCTCTCCCTTGAGTTTGGATCGCCTCTCAATCTTTGAAGATTGAGATTAAATCCACCAGTGGTTTGTGTTGTTGGTGGATGGCTGGAGTTAATGAAGGGAGAGCGGTTTATACCTGAGTTAGTCATGGAACCACAAAATATGTTTTGTTTTTCTTTTTTCAGCTCCTCCATTAGCATCTTTTGCACACTGTAGAGCCTGTGCAGTTCCCGTACCTGCAACTTTCAATCTGTTATTACATTGCTAACTTCCATCAACAAAAAGTTCCTGTAATTACTGTGTTCAATTGATAAATAGCAAACTCATAGGATGTTTGAAGGGGTCCGAACTTTTAAGTAGACAAGTCAATGGTGTGTGAAAATAGTTAATTAAGGGAATATGATCTCATATTTTATTAAGAGGTGGTTGGTGGGGCTCTTAGAAATGATGGACAAAGCCAATAATGTGGCTCTGGTTGTTATAGCAGGAAACAAGAGTTATGTTTAATATAGCTGTTGATGCCACCAGATAAAAGGACTAAAGTCTAAAAGTGTTGATTGTGATGGCAGTAAATGCAATGATTGTAAGTATTTTGCATTATGCTAATGAATCAGATGTGCCAACACAACTAACTCCTTCCTGGCACAGCGAGTTCACCAAAATAGGTAGAATATATGTGAAAAGCCTGAAAGGGAGCCTTTATTTTTCATTTCAGGGAAGAAATATTTGACACCAGAAAAGCTTGGTACAAGCCCATGGCCCTATTACTGTACCGGTTAATGTTGAACAGATCATTACAAAACTTGCAGAAAAGGAAAAAGATGAGTATCAGTAACTAAAGATTCATGGTACCTGGTGTTTGAAGACATCTTCATGCATCTGCATTGTCCTTTTGATGGATTCTATGCTGTGATTTTCAAGCTTCTTCTCCATGGAGTCCCCAAAGTTGTCCACACCAGTCCTAGAGCAATTCCCCTTTATTCCCCTAATCCGCAAATGCTCCCAGTCATCCACACAATGCAAAGCAAAGCTTTTGCTGTTTGGTGAGGCTGCTAAGAGATCGATGGCGTATTCAATTTTAGTCCCCATGCCTGAAATAATAAAACTGTCAATTTGTTTCCAATTATAACATATTTCAACATACATCTTGAGACACCACCCGGATATTTGGTTGGTATACTATTGATAACAGTTCGCAATAATTACCAAATTTTAATACAAAAATTTCTGAAGATATTGAGACATTCTGAAACGAGCAGAGAACAAGAAGATTTAGCCATATTTCTCCCCCTTTCTTATCTTTTTGAGTTTCAGTGGGGTGGTTGTGATTTATAGGAAGCCACTACATGAAGGTGGAGACAGAGTTTGGTTGACTATTAAGTCTGTCTGATGCGAAATTCAGGCACCAAGAACTAATGGAAAGATCTGATCACGTTATCTCCAACCCCTTGTCAAAATCATATATGATTGCTAGAAACAGTTGATAAACACTTCCAGCTAGTGGAACGCATCCCCCACCCCCCCCCCCCCCCCAAAAAAAAAAAATCACTCATACTTGCCTTTCATTACAGAAGATTGTCCTTCAATTCTACCAAATCCTGTACAAATGCCAGAGACTATTTTGCTACATAAAGGAAATTGTGGAAACAGAGGTCTTTGACGGTACTAGATAAAAGTTGAACAGAAGGAATTATTCAAAACTGCATAGGCAGCTCTGAAAGCATATTCCAACAGTAGACAGACAATGAAGAAGGATGAAAAAGAAGATAGGATGTGGGCAATATTGAGACCAAAAATGGGGAAGTGGGTCTTTCTTCCTCTCTCACTCTTTCTTTGGTGCCACCATCAGTGGCTAGAACAACAGTGGTCTTCATCCCAGGAAAGAAAAATTGCTCTCAGAAAGTGTCCACTTCCTGCTGTTTCTTCCAGTGGCCTTTTTGCTATCCACATGATGAAATCACACAATAGCCCAAAGTATATTCTGATGATGCTCAAGATTAAGAACATACAGAAAGCGAATTTAATTAATTACTAAATTATAAAAGAGAATATGAGATAGATAGAGCCAGGGATTCAGTTTTTGCAGCAAATTTACTGTTTGAGAACCATCAATTCAACCTTACATTAATTTGTGTACTGTTAACTATTTAATTGGAAGATCCTTTTGACTTTCAAGCTTGTTGACATATCTCTATGCATACAGCACAAACAACACCATAACAGTCCCCAACCTCCCTCGAGCGGAAAGATTGAAGGAGCAGAATTTTAAAAAAAAATGAAAAGTTGCTGCTATCACCTACATTACTTATTACATGAAAACAAACAAGAACTTGCATGAAGAGTCATCAACAAACTTGTGAAAAGACATCTTATAAAGTCACGTTACCTGTGACATAAAATGGCCTGATCGTGATTCTCTCCTCCGAATCTCATTGAGCATCTTCCTCCCTCATGCCACTGCTTTCACCCATATGCTGGCTCTGCTTAATAAACTAGAATCAAAAGCATAACTAGCCAATGATTCACTCATCAAAACCCATGAATCATTTTTCGAAACATGGACGGAGCAAACTAAGCAGTATAACTGTGGTGATGTCGGCAAAAAGACTCCTTGACACCTCTTTACCAGCAAATCTCTTGGCAGGCCAAAACCTGCAATCTCTCACTTTACTTAGAGAGAACACAAAGCAATCCCTCCTCTAAAAAAAAAAGCCAATAACCTCGATCGGTGTTAATAATTCAGACTTGACAGGCTGTGAAGAAGGGAAGCAAGAAAAAAAAAAAAAAGCTGGACTAGCTATGTTCTTGTGTGTCTAATATTTTGAGAGAGAGAGAGAGAGAGAGCTGTTACATGGTGTTGTATTATTATATTTTTGTTGCACTGGACCATGGGAGGAAGATCAAAGAAGGGAGTGGGGGCCACAAATTTTCATAATAAGAACAAATGACACTACTAAAACTATGAGCCAATGTAGGCGAGTGAACAAGATATTCCAGACAAAGTCTTGCGGACATCCAGATATCCATAGATAATGATAGAAGGCTGGTGCCTCCTTTCCTACCTATATTAACAATATTAATATTTTCCCATGACTATTATATATATATATATATATATATATATAATTTTATCTTCTTTTTTATTTTCTGCAAATTCAATGATTCCCAATTTCCCATTCGGCCAAGTACTATTATTTCTCCGTACTAAACCATGCACCACATCAAACTAGTCCAGTGCAGTGATTGAGATATCATCTGAATACCAAGATTCAGGTGCTGGGATATCCACTGCCGGTGCCTGACATTAACGTGCGCAAAAACAGCTAATGTCGCTCTTATTTTATTTGTTTTCCTTTTACATGTAATAGTATGACATCACAATGCCATATTCTTTCATCCGAAGATTTATCCGGCTTCGTTCTTTCCTTTTTAGCTTTTAGCTGTATTTACCTCTTCTATCACTCATTATTCTCATGTGAATCATAATAATAACAAAGAAAAAATCTTCACACTAATCGTCTATATATATGTGATTACATTATCATCATTAAGTTGCAGAAATTTATAACAAAATGTTTTAAAATGTTTATGATCACAATATATATTAAAAAGAAAACCACTGAGAATATTGGAGATAGTAGAAGATATGGGAAACTTCAGGCCAGTACACATCGATCGCTTTCCTTCAAAAGCTAAAGGGCAAAGACATACCTGTCCAATAGCTATTAAAAATCCTAAGCCTCACAACATGACCTTCGAGGTGATCTGATCCTGCATCCAGGGAAATCACAACCAGACACATCCCTCCCACATGTATATATATTATATAATAATATAACAATAATACATGATTTTGCATTTTACATGTCTTGTTCTATGTGGGCATGCCTTTCCTTGTCTTCTACTCGTTTATTATATCCATCAAATCCTGTTCAGTAACATGGGTTTTTTTGGTCATATGCAATGTACGTACCCACCCCATTGCTCCAGATCATATATATAAATATATATATATATATATATATATATATATATATATATATACGTACAACGTGACGCCAATATGTACCCTGCATGCACGGGGGCAAACGAGAAGCCATGCGAAGAATGCATGTTGCACAACTCTATTAGGGTTAAATTAACTATATATGTTTTAAGTGAATGCATACATGATATATTCTTAATTAACATCAAACATATAACATATATTTAATAAAAAAAAAAAAAAAAAGGACTAGTTTTGCTTGCGTGTTGAAACAAATTGACGAATCATGCATTAAATAATCATAAATTTTGTTACTTTAATTTAAGTCTAAAATAATTTGAAAGATTATATTAATAAATATTAAAAAAATTTAAAATGTAAAAGTCCAGCTTCGTATTATTTCCTCCAAATTATATTGTCTCGCTTTTTTTTTTATCTATATCTTATAATTTATGACCGTTAATATTAATCAAAGAATAATAAACTCATACAATTACATGACAAGTATAAGAATTAACAATTTCACAGCTTGCCATTTAGCAAATTAATTAGCTGAGGCTGGCCCACTAAAATTTAAGAGAAACATGAGTTAATTAGCTCAATCGGTTAACTAGACTCGACCAAAAAAAAAACCCAAAAATGCCAATAATGACATTATTAAGCGTCAAGCAACGTGCCCACAAAACACAAAGATCAATGCATGCAAATATTTTGTGCAGAGTAGTGACGAATATTATTTAACTCAAAAGGCATGCATAGGCAACAATTTTGCTTATTACACAATATACATATATATATATATATATATATATATATATATATTCATTATTTAATTGCTTATTTATTTAATTAGTTAGTTTTTATTCCCATAGATCTGATGAACAAAGGTGAGAAATTCCATCTTCCCTAATTAATATATAAGTCAATATTCAATTGTAATTGCATTTTTTTAACCTATAATAATTATTAATATGGTAAGATCTAGATCATTTATTTAAAATAAATTATCAAAATCTGTGCTAAGTTCATATATATGTAAAATTACTTTGAAAAAGTCAAATTAATTAGTTGATACGTAGATTCCGAGGTCGATCTTCCCTTGATCAATCCCACCGTCCCATTAATATATATATATATATATATATATATATATCTACTCTATCTAATTATAATAAGTGACTATTGATTATCTAATTGTGAATAGTAATTTTTGTTATTTTTTCATTAATTTTTTTTTTTTTTATTAAGTCTTGTTTTACTAAAAGGCCCTTAAAACCTTTAATCATTTGATGCGTAACTCCCTTGTAGAATTTAATAAATGATCATATTTTACCAAAAGGTCCTTAAGACCCTTTACCATTTGATGTGTAGTTTCCTTATAGAATTTAAGGAAGGATCATGTTTTACTAAAAGGTCCTTAATAGCGATACAACGCACATGAATTGACATCTCTTTTTTATGTCCTTTTTGTTCTGACAATATACTCATTTTCTTTTCTTTTGTTTCAATTTTATTTAAATAAAAAAAGTAAAATGACTTTACTCTTAAGAAAAGAAATGTTTTAGAGCATTCTCTTCGTAAAATTCAACTTTAAATAAATTTAACTAATAAAATACTTAAAACACTCAATATATAATATTAATTATTAATTTAATTAGAATATAATTATTATTAATATTAATATTGAATATTATTAATTTGATTAGAATGTTATTATTATTAATATTTTAATTAGTAGAACTCTAAAATGTGATCAAAATAAAAATTAAAAAAATTATTAAATTATTAATATTTTATTATTATATAGAGAGTAAATATATAATCCAATATGGATGTAGACCAATGCTCATACTTTTCTAAAGTTTAGATTTTTTTTAATCTATATTTTTTATCTTTTTTTAACTTTATATTTTCTTTTCTCAAACAAATAATTTATTGACTTTTTCATATTTTTTTTATTTAAATCATTATGTCAGAGACTCTGGTACGTACACCCCGAGGCCGTTCCTTAATAAATATATATATATAATATAGATCATGCGTTTATTGCATGAGAATAACCACTATAAATGAATAATTTCCACTACGTACGTTGGATTAAAATATGACGAATTAATTATGATCACGTTTAGACAGCCGGCATACAATTGATATGGTTGGTTTGGCTGGTTGGCCATGTGAGGCATTAGGTACAGATTTTTTCAACATTATTATTACACCAACCGATCGATCATCAAGTGAAATATTGATAATACGATAATATATAATTAATGTACTACTTTAATATAACTTTTTTCTGCAGGAATAATATACATATAGAACATGACTCCGGCCTGTTACGTACGTATACGTGGCACATGAAGGATCGATTGCTTATTATATATTTGTTGGCTTGAACACAACTTATACACTAATAACATGCTGTCAGTACGTACGACACTTTAAGGTTATGTAATATTAATATATATGTATCGTTCTTTACCACGTTAATCATTAATATTCCTGCTGCCGACAGTTAATTAAGATCATGGTAGAAAGTACGTTGAAGCAAGTTAGTACGTACATCGACACGTGTTTCTTTTTTTCAGTACAAATTGAATCAAGTAATGAGCTAATTAGGATTCGAATTAAATTTTTTTTTAATAATATCATATTAAATTACTTTTATCTAAAATAAAATTTTATATTTTAGCAATTAATTATCCTTTTAAAATAAGACTTGAATTTTTTAAATATCTTATAAATAATCCAGCTCTTTATGATAGCGGTCGCGTTGGAACGTGTGCATGCATGTTTATGTTAAATATGATGCATTAAGGATGGTTGCTTAATTGATTTTTCTTTATGTTATTCCTATATAATTTGGCATGTACTAAATTCAAAAATTCGCTTCTATCTTTTTAATATCAACCATCTAAGAATATATTAAAATTGGAATTGAGATTAGACTGTAGTTCAAAGTCCCGGTTACCATTTTCTTTTCCGAGAAAAGAAAAAAGGACATTCGTACGTATTGGTAGGGCTAGATAGGAAGGTAAAGTACTGCATCCAGATACAGTAAAGTAAGGGTAGTGTCAAAAGAAAAATAACAAAACAAGGGACGGAATCTCGGAGCAATCGTACGTGAGCTGATACGTAAGTTGGTTTGGATGGATTGGAATAAGCACGCGTTGTAGCCTAAACAAGGCACAATCCGCAACAAAAGTCAAGACCCCCCCAATTCAACGTACGTACTCCTTCCCCCGGTACCCAGCCTTGCCTTTGTTGTTATTCTTTCTCAATTTACATCCCATTCATTGATCCAATATCTCTAATTCCAAACGCATGCATGACCTCAAGCTGCATGCCATGCATGCACCCATCTACCTAGCTATCGTCCACCCAGCTCACTACTTCACTCCCCAAAACAGCTAGCATTCTCCCGGCCCCCCCCCCCCCAACTTTCGTCATTTATAATATATAGTTTCTGGCACGCATGGCGCTTAGGCAAATTTCCCTGAAGATATTGGATGAGACAAGTTTGGAGTGTTATTAGAATGGGATTGCATATGATCTTCTTCTTCTTCTTCATCGTACGCGTGTCAGTTTAGCAGACCTCTCATTGTCCTTCACTGGTTGCATTCATGGTAGACCCCACTATTTAAGATAAAAACCCATCAATAATATATAGTAGTACACAACTATATGGATCGGATCGAACTTAAACCAGGCGGCCAATGGCGTCGGGCGTCAAGTCCAGTCATGATCCATAGATATCGGACAGGATAAGCTTCCCTAGCTAGTAGCTTTTGTATATTTTTTGTTTTGGGTCACATCCATATATATAAACTACATGATATTTGACCTAACACTTGTCCCTAACCCCACCACTACCAAACTGGCCTGTTTTTGTTCGGTGAAGATCTAATGGTCACTTCCGAACTTGATTCCAAGAGGTTTTCCATCCATCCAATATTTAAACTTTTATAATTAACGACTAATCTTAAATTATATTAATTTTAGTCATATTTATTTATTTCAGTTTTGTTTGTGTTTTTTTTTTTGTTTAGTTTTTACGTATTAAAGTGATTTTTTTTTAATTTATTTTTTTATAATATGAAAAGTAGTTTCAATTTTAAAAGAGTATATATTGACAATGGATGAAAATATCCATATAATATTTAAAATATTATATCTTCACCTTTTGATCTTATCACAAGCACGGCATTATCTCAAATATTGACCTTTCGACATTTATACCTAAAACACTTTTTTATATTATTTTTAAATAAATATAATATATTTAAAAATACTTTAATCATATGATTGTCAAATAATAAATAATTTTTAATAATAAAATTTATTGCTTAAAACTCTGTAACTAAAAGTCCTAAAGTTACTAATCACCGCAATCCAACTTCAAGTACTAAACGTCCATGCACCCCGCGTATAATATGATCTATCTTTCTCTTCCTTTTCTCTCTTTTATATTTTCTGCATTGTATATCTTATTTTATAGCTAGCATGGTGTCAAGGCTATGCTTTTGTGTAGCCTCCAATAAATATCTCCATCGCCACCATTGCCATGCGTGGCAGCGTGGGTCTTTGCACACATGCGTCACCTGATCATATATATATATATATATGCTTTGCCTCATTTTGACTTCAATACTCTAAATTCTTATTTTATAATTTCGATATCCGAATCTTTATGACATTTTAAATTAATGGTAGCCTTTATTATCAAGCATGTCGTTAAATCTTGAATGGAAAGTTGTTCTAGTGGATCCCATTGATGAAGGAAAAGACCCCATCACCATGATTACAATGGGAAATATAGAGATAAAAACAAACAAACAAAAAAACATCATGGCCCAATATTGGAGGTCCACCTCCACGGGCATGGAAGCTGATGGAGGTAGAAATACTAGAATAAAAAAAATGAATAATATTATGATAAAAAAAATTATCTATAAATTTGTTTTCTGACATATAAAATACATTATAGATATAAAAGACTAAATAAATTATATAAAATAAAAGAGTAATGCTAGTTACAATTATTGGACGTGCAAGTCTCATATATTAACTTTTTTAAAATAGAATACGCAGATTTTACACACTCTAAAATTGTAATATTAATTCTATTTGAAGACACAATTTACACCACATTATCTAAATGACATAATTTGAATTGAAAGATAAATTTTAAAATTTAAATTTTATAAATCAAATTATGCCATGTGAATAATTTATATGGTATAAAAAACTTTTAAATAGCACTAATCAAAATTATAAATATTATTTCTCGGAACGAGAAGTATCTCACAAGCCAAGGGAAGAGTAGTTCAATAAAGCATATTAATTATTATTTTTTAAAAAGAAAATTGAAAATCCTTAAAGGTTAAAAGGCTAGCTAGAGTTCAGTTCCTATATTCAATGCATCAGATTTGGAGTATGACTTCCCAACAAATAACAATAAATAAATGAATAAACATAGAGTTTTAAATTAGTAGGAGATTGGATTATGAAAGGACCAAAGGAATCTCTTTAATGTTGAGTCCTAATAAATTAAGCTTATCTTGATCTGATCTCATGTGCATCCAATACGTAGGTAGTACTACTTATTATACCTACCCTGATTAACACAACATGATGAATGAATATCCATCCATCCTCATCATCCCCACGTTGTTCTCTAGTGCTTCTTTTTTGTCATCATTTTTTTCTAATCTTCCTCGTTTGTTTTCGCACCCCAATTATTGCTGTCAACATGAGTTCTGGGTTCAATATTCTGTCATTCCGAGACAAAGTGGATGTACATGTTGGAAAGCAAAGAGCATCATTTTAACATATATATATATATACATATTGGCCTTAATTGACAGCTTAAACCCCCCCCCCCCTCCAACCAAAAAAAAATCCTTTTATCCTATTCTTATGGATAAAAAAAATCTATGATAAATCTATTTTATCGAGACGTCAAATACACTGTTGATGTATAAAAGCTTTTGATATCAATGAGTTTTTTTTTTTTTTTTATCATTTTGGTAGTCTCATATTAAGGAGAGTTACGCATACGCGCCGGCACATGATATATAATTCGATTGTGTTTTTTTCTTCTCAATTTACATGTGAATTGGCTGGTGTACCAAAATGTTGAAGAATAGTAGGCCAGTCTGTGGATCATCACATGGAGGGTACTTTAGCAAGAACAAGTTAGTATTGAACTTTGAGGAAGGAACAGATCACAAGAATCGGAAGCTTGATTGCACTTGTCTAAGAGAATGTGTTTGTTTCGGAGGAAAGTTTGATGACTATGGACAACAAAAAGGGATATATGTCCATGTGTTAGATGATGGGTTGTTGATAGATTTAAGAACCAAAATTATAACAATTGTCTAGAAAAGCTCTCCTGTGGAAATCTCATGCACTTCATATCAGTACCAATCACTTTTCAGAGTAAGCTTTCTCGATCTGTACGTGTCTTCCAATTCCAGCCATTTGGATGATGAAGCTGAACATTTTTTTAGGGTGTGAAGAAGCATTTTTATGAATTCTGATATATATGCAGTTCAAGTGACAAACATATCACTTTTTTTGTTTTCTTTCTAAATATGTGAAAGCACAATTATTCACCGATTCTGCATGACGACTCAACTTTCCATATCAACTTGAAGTGATACACTTTTTTATTTTGTTTATCTTTTTTCATAGTCGACTAGAAGATCAAACTTTCAAGGCCCAAGAGTAGTGGTGTAAATTGGTCCGGTCCAATCCGGAGATGATGGACCGGAAGTGGATCAGACCAGACCGTTAGCTATTAGTCATATCAGTCTATATCGGTTCAGGCCAATTTCAAATGGGGGCCCAATTATACAAGAAGTCCATCATTCTTAAAGTATATAAAAAAGTCCGCAATGTGTATTTTCGACTCATTAGTATAAAAAAAAACTCACAATGTTTTTAATTTTAAATAATACAATTATTTAACTTTATTTGCACATTTTTTTACTTAAAAATAGCCTATAAAAGTTGTTCAAATTATCAAAATTGATAATTATATATTAGTTAATTGATATTAGCTAATTAATAATTTTTTATTTAATATTTTATATTGTCAATAATCATAGGTTAGATGAAAATTACATAACTAGTATATAAATAATATATATAATTTATAAAAAATATTTTAAAATATATATTTATATTTCTATCGGCCGGGACGAAAAAATCCTATTCAAGATCGGACCGAAACCCATTTGGTCCCACAAATGGAGGACTGAAACCGACCAAAAAAGTTTTCAGTCCAAACCGAACCATTCGGTCTAGTCAATTTTTTTCTGTCCAAACTGAAAATTTTACACCCCTACCTAAGAGCTTCCTAAAGCTAATGCTTTTGATAGAGAGAGAGTAACAAGGAGGGATCTACCATATTCATTGAGTATTTAATGATACTTGAAAAATAGTAAGGAGAATAATAAATCCCATGCAACCTAATTTATGTGTATTGTTTGAGGTTGTAAAATCATTACTTGTTTCAAAAATTTAAACTGATGAGAAGATGCAGATTTTATTATTTATTTTATATATTAACGCTCCTCTTACGTGTGAGCCAGACTCCCCTTCAATTGATAAAGTGGAAATTTTATTATTTATTTAATAATTTTAGCAGAACTGAGGACCTATGTTCTGATATTATGTAAAATCATCACTTATTCTAAAAGATCATCACTTATTCTAAAAGTTTAAGCTGATGATATTTTATATTTTAACAGAGGACTTCAAGTTCGGCAATAACTTTGAGGGATCATTTCCTTTGTTTTCAGTGATCAGTATTGCAACTCAGATTCTATCCTCAAAGTTGGGGGTTATGGGTTTGGCAGTTTTTTCCAGTTTTATTTTATCATGACATCATCAGCCAATCGCCAAAACTATCAACATCCCACCATTGCTTTTATAACGCTCATAAAAAAAACTGAACCACAAACAGAAGCGATGAGAATTCCAATAATCGATATTCGTTTCCTTCATTGATTCTGGAAAGAGACCAAATTGGTTCCTGTTAGTGGGTCTCCCACTCTTTTTGCTCAATGGTGGGTGCACTCTCAACCCTAGCACAGAGTGTCAAAACAAGCAACACCACCCGCTGGCCGCTGAATGGCCCATCTGAAAGTACTACATGAGTTGCCAACTTTCCAGGTCTTTTCAAGTCCATTCAAAACTCCCATCCATGTAAAGTTATTTCGTTATTGCTTTACCATGGAGTTCATCATGGTTCATTGACTAGCTCAGTTTTCGTACGCTCTCTCCAGAACCCCACCACATTTCAGATTCCAGAGGATTTTCTTCATGACATAATGTTTTCTTGGGTTCTTTTAGTAGGTAGGTACAATTGAATTAGTCGAAATAAACTGCAAAGATCGGTAGAATTTATACAAGTTTTCGTTCTGCTCTAATAAAGCTACCTTTGGTTGCTTGTAATGAAGCACATTTTGAGAGTTAGAACCATGTGGGGTTCTAATGTCTGTTTAATGGAAAATTTTGTTCTTATGGAACCCCGACGCAAATTCCTTCATAATTGATGCGGTAAGCCCCCTTTAGAAATTTATAAAGAAAGATACTCAGCTCTTGTTGAAATAAACGGAAAAAGTGAGAGGCTCATTATCTCACAAAGGAAGTCAGAGCCAGAGCCTCTCTAATTTCCTTAATCTCCCTTCGTTTCTTCTTCAAACAAAGAGATTAGCTCTGTGAATACTAGTTCTAGACTTCCAGTCAGTGAAGTTAGTACTATTTTCGCGAAATTGACATTTCTGTAGACTCTTGAGGTTGAACGCGTGGTTATCTCTGTCCTTAATATTAGCTGCGATCTGTTAGTTAGTTGTGGGAAAACATATTGTGTTGTGTGGCATGGATCGTCAAAAGTTAATCTCCTTCAACGATGATGTCGTTGAGATTTCTCAGGGCATTACTGGACTGACTCTAATCCATTTTCCACCACCTGCAAATAGTCGGATCTGTGCAATGACCCAAAACTGCTAATCTCTGTTAAGACTACCATCAATCACTTACATCAGAATTTTACTTAGAACACACCTGATATTGGACTTAACACTTGCTGATGTCATGGATTCATAATCCGCACAATTAATTCATAGAATAAGATTTACAAATACACATCACAAGTGTGTTGTATTACAAGATTTTCTCTTTTCTTTGGCACAATTACATTGCAGAATACTGATTCAAATCATAAGATGGTGGCTAGTTAGAACTGTCCCCTAGGCTTGTACCCATGTAACTGAAACATCTGCATATCACTATATTCGAACATCAAAAAACAATTTCTCTGCCCCCTAGTACTCATCATCTTCATCTCTTCGTCGGGTGAATCTCCTCACAACAGCAGTTATAGCACCAAGAAACAGAAACAGAGCAAAAAAGTCAAATCCACCTCCAACGCCGATGGCGACACTCGGACCAGGTGCAAAGAAAGAAAATGGTGACCAACCCCAGCCACCGTAGAAAGGTACACCATAACCATAACCGTACCCACCAACTAAAGGTGGTGCAACTGGAGGGTTGACGTAAATGTTGGTCCTGCCAAATAAACTTAATCATGTCAATAGACTGGTAGAATATCCATTACAAGCCTAATGGACTTGGGACAAAAGTGATCCGGTATTGAATATTCAGTATCGTCAATAATGAAGGACATGGTTGGTCGACTATGAGCACATCAAACATATCGTGAATTTGGCCCAATGGCATTTTATTGGTGCTCAAAATAAGCAATCTCTTCTTATTCTTTTTACATGTGAGGCAAAATATGTGGCTGTCACTTCATTGTATGTCAACGTCTTTTTTTATCGCAGAGTAAGCTTAATCACATTAATGTTCAAGTTGATAGGTCTACAAACATTTTTCTTTGTAATTATTCCACCTATTGATTCAGCAAAGAATCCAATCACTCATGAAAGAAGCAAGCACTTAGATACATGATTCCACTTTATTAGAGATATCAACCTTTTTGTTCAAGATAGAAGATCACGCAATTGGCTCCCTCACAATTAAGAGAATGATAGGAAGGCAAAAATAACTGCATCCGGATTGGGGGGTGGTTGATGTTAATCCTATTCTTCTAAAAATGTTGAGATTTAGTTCAAATTGCTCTACACTGTCCTAGAAGTCAATTGAATGTCAACTTTATCTTATATGGTGTCAAATATATTTAGGAATAGTCTTGTTGTTGTTTAATATTTATACGGGATTAGTTTATTGTGGTTCTATTTTAATTCTTCCTTTAAGTGGGTCAAGTTTGCCTTATCTTTGCGATCTAATATTAGTCCTATAAGAATTTGATTGATCTGTAGTACCATAGATATTCAGGTTAGGAATCACTATCAGTGTGTACAACAACAATCAATAAAATTTCAGTTTTCCACCTTCTTCTTTTGCCTCTGCCCTATGTTTCCCTATTCTTTACTGTGTTTGTCCCACTTTTCTTCTCTTCCTGATGTACCTGTGCTAGCTAGCATTGTGGAGGATGTAAGAACAAAGTCTGCTAGTAGGAACATCTGCGACAATTCATAGAATAGAGCACTGAAAATGCATATTCTATACTCAAGCAAGTTCAGCTGACATCTATTGGAGTTATTTCTCATCACAGTACCTTTCCTTGCTAAGAAAAAGTCCAACACCTAGAATTATCCTTGTTACAAATAAGTTATAAAGGTACCAAAACCCAATGGCCAAATTTAAATAAAAAAAACAGTACTGTAATTTCAAAATACCTAGAATTATTGTTGATTCTGGGGGCTGACCGAGGTGCCGATGGCCGGAAAGCCTGGCCGCCAACTCTTCCGCCAGTCTTGGCAGCAGATGCATTATGAACTGAGCCCAGTGTCAACACCCCAGCTGCCAGTGTTACTATGGCCAGCTTTCCCAACTGGTTCACACTCTTCCTGGGAAAACCCAATACCCAGCACACAATCTTTTCTCAGAAATGATTGCAAAAAGCAAAAACAGGGTAAAAAGGAGAATCGGAAAACATAGAATTTCCCATTGAAGTAACTACCCAAAAAGTATGCGATTTAGTTGGGTGACATTACCCTCGAGAGCCGTTGTGGTCATGAGGTGGGTATCTGCATGAGATTGTTTTAACTGGGTAGAGAATCTTTGTCCTTGGTTTGTGGGTCGGTGGAGAGCTGAGGGCGTTGGTGAGGAAACTTTGCTGAGATGATGCCATGGACATGTTTGCTGTTCGAAATAGCCTGTATCTAACAGCAGAATCGCGGAACTTCTGCTCCAACTCCAATTTTCAGCAGTAGTTTTCTGATAGATTTTTATTTTCGCGGGGACGTCGTTCTATTTGCGCACGGAACAATAGCCTCATCCTTTGCATGATCCTGAGTCTGCCACTTGTAAAGATAGTAATGGCTAAAACTCATACAACACGACCCCACATAGGTTGAGATTAAGCAAGAGAAACATATAGTAAACCGAGTGCTTAAAGAGAGTTTTGGCTCCTGATAAATGTAGAATAGCGTTAATGATCTAATTTCTTGAACGTTTTAATAAACTATTAATGTATATTGATCCTTTATGTATTGAAAATATATACATTTGCATTATTTAATGTGTTTAGAATATTAATATGATTTGATGTAGTAATTAAATTTTAAGACATATATTTTATATATTATATTAAGTCATATCAATTTATAATTTTATTTTTATAAAAAAATTTTATAGACATATCATTTTTCTTTTTCGAAGTAATTAAGATATACATTTATGTATATACACATATAAAGGTTAAAATCATGTTGAGAGCCCATATTTCCCGAATCCCAATACGCATAATCCTCAATTACATATATTTAGTCTCTAAAAAGGAAATATAAAATAAAAATATATAAACTTTTGTAGGTCCGAATTTTCCCTATATATTGGATATATTATTTCCAATCATTGCTTAATTAAGATGCGGGCATATGCATTCACGCCTTGCATGACCGTGTCGGCTTCTGGCCAAAAATCTTAAAGGGTTGTTTAGAAATAATTTCCCTTCTCAAATATCACCTACATATAAAAAATTTTATAATTATTATAATTTTTTTAATTTTAAAAAAAATACAGGAAATAATTTAATTTTATTAAATCTCAAAATAAAATAATATTTTAATAATATTTTAACCTTATAATTTTTTTAATTCAATTTTTTCTCTCATTTTTTAAAATCTAATAAATACTTAACTTAAACTATCTTATTACTATTCACACAAGTATCAACTCATCTCATTTCTCAAATATCCTCCAAAAGACAATGATTTCACCGGTCTCTATAAAAATATATAAATTGAATTATCTAATATTTATCTAATTTATGGGACAAAAATAAATGTTGAAAAAATATTAAATTGCCATTTAATTAAGGCATGTGACTATGTGGGTCTTTTCCAGAGCAAGCAACCGTAAAGTAAGGCCTGCAAATGTGCCGTCCGTTGGGCAAAGTTTTTTTTTTTTTTAAGCACGTTGGGGCCGGTTGGGCAAAGTTAGTAAATAAAATATATTATATTTCTCATATATTATATTATATTTATATATGGGTTTAGGGCACTAGCATTGACTTGGTTAAAGTTAAAGATTAACTAAAATTTAGATAATATGTATTAAAAATACTCCACATTAGATTGGCCAAATCTAAAATAAAATAGACTTTTACTATAGTGATTAGCCAAAGATGATGAATCACTATTGATTCACCAAATATTAAAATATTAATTTCACTTCAAAAAAATATTAAAATATTAATTTCACTCCAATAAAAATACTATTTAATTTATAATTAAGAAATTTAGATAAAAATTTAGATGAGTTTAATCAATATTTTTTATTATGAACATTAAATGACTTTTAAAACTATAAATTTTTTAATATTAATTTAATTAGAATATAATTATTATTAATATTCAATTGATAGAATTATAAAATGTGATACAAATAAATTAAATAAAAAAATTATTAATTTAATAATATTTTATTATTATATAGAGAGTAAATGGCTAATCCAATGTGTAGATTGAATGTAAATAAAATAGGCAAATGTAAAAAAGTGTGATATTGACTAAAATTTAGAGATATATTTAACCAAACCAATACTAGTGCTCTTACGAGATGCTGAGGCGCCTTGCCCCTGTAATTATCATTTGTTGAAAAAGACAATGTGATATTGAGGGCAAAACTAGTTCAAGAGAACAAATAGATAATGCGATATCGGAATGCAAATGGAGTTTCACAGATCCCATTTCATGACTCTCCCTAAAGATGGCATCTTTATTGCATACATCCCATACAACTTCGAAGCCATAAAACATTTCAGCAATGAACTCCTCTTTCTTTCTCAAAAGTTTTCCACATCCTCACCTCACAAGTGGAATGAGTAAATACTCAGCATAGAAGAGCTGCAAAAAGAAACAAGATATCCTATGATTAAGAAGAAAATAACAATGCGAAATTGAATCGATTCCAAGGTGCATACTCTAATAAATGCTTGCTAACATATGTAACCAGGACCATGGTCTTAGCTAGAGTCGGCAACGTCAGCTCATGTTGATCTACGAGGTTTGAGGAGGGTTCGATATGCGACCAAGTTCACTAACAGTTCATATTTATCAATTATCACACCACACCAGCAAAATGTCAAAAATGATTTGTATAACCCAAATATTGAAAGCTTTTACCCTCTGCTGAGTAATCAATCAGTAAATATAGGTTGGGTAGCATCTAGTCCTTACAGATCTGAGAATCAAACTCATTCAATCAACACAAGCAGGTTCCGGTAATTTGTCAGCCTTTGCCAGTCTTCTTCTTAATATTATTATTTTAAGAGGATGGTAACCAGGTTTTTATTAACATTCCCTCACTCTTGGTCGAGAAATACCTTTCCCGGCCCTATGAAAATAGGTTTCATGATTGAAAATTTAAGTGTTGATAGATAATACTAGTGTCCCAAAATTGTGTTCGAGTGACATGTCTTTGACACAGCAAATGTAAGTCATATTAGGAATATCCCAACTATGTGGTCAACCACACAAAGGGCCGCCTGCACAGGAACAGAATAGAAATGGCTGAATCCTTGGTAGTTGGTATAATAAAAGGCAGTACAAGTTACCTTCCAAATAAACATGTAGAAAGATGTGATTGCAGCTTTGCTGCTCAGATCAATAGATTTGGCACGTCTCCAAAGGGTTGTAGCCAAAATTGCATGTCCCAAAACCTGAACCAAAGCAAAGATAAAATACCGCATCAATAAAACTTGGGATATTGTTCAGTCACTTTGGTTGCTTCATGCAATAATTATGCAGCATGAGAGGGAAAAAGAATGGATCATACTCATAAATCCTAGTATTTTCTTCTTTTTTATGAGTATAACCATCAATCTTTTCAGTTACAATACAGCTCTGAGATCTAGAGTAGTTTTAGCCATGTTTTCCAATATTTCACCTCTTTCTGCATTTAGAATCAAAGAGAGGGGAGAAACCAAGCCATGCATAAAACTCAGGAGGAATAAAGATTGTTTATACCCTATAGATTACGGAACTTGCAAAAAAAAAAAAAACAAGAAACTGAACAGAGTACCGTGATGACTCTACTCCAGAGGCAGCAAGATGCTAGTCCCACGAAAAGGGCAACGCCATAAGCCATTTCAAGAAGTGTAATGCAAATCCAAAATACCTGGCCAATGTAAATCAGGAACAACCAATGGAAAAGATAGCACTTACAAGCCCCTACAAGATTTTGCACTTAAGGAACATGTTCATATTGAAACCTAACCCGCTTTTGACCCAAACGCACTGAAAAAGAGCGGATGCCATATATCTTATCTCCATCCATATCGGGTATGTCCTACCACCAAATCCAGCAGTTAAAACTGAATGTAATACTTCAATATATATTGGATTGAAAAAATACAAAATTTAAATTTGTCTATACTTACAATACACCCTTCTTAAAACAGGATATGAGCTATTACCTTGAATAAGGCTATAACAACCGAAAAAAAGCACATGAATGCAGTAGCGAAAATCAGTGGCCTTGAAAAGACAGCAGGTCTTTTGTATACATGGGTCTGGAAATGGAACGAGAATTAGTACCCAAACAATGGAAGCGCATCAAAATACACAGAAAAGATGATCCAATCTTTTCCTTTTCTTTCTAGTTGTCAGGTATCAGTTGCTATTTTTTGTTTTGAGGTAATCGCCTGTGTGACGGACCAGATATTGCATGAGATAGTGCAAAGATTAAAACTGGACTTGAAATAATAATAGATAAACCTGAATATGTAGAAAAAATGCAAGCTGAACAATCACCGCCCGCACAACCAGGATGCACATTGCAGCAACTACTGCAAATCTCTTCCATCTCATTAGGGGCAACTAAAATCGAAGAAGATTTTCAAATAACAGCATGTTGTAATAGCAAATAGCGTCAATGGAAATTTTCACAAGACGCAACTAGTAACTAAACAAATGGAGCTGAAAAATAATCAAGGATTATCGTCTCAAAAAACGAACTTCATTTAAGATATCACCAGATCAAGCCATCCGATTACCTTTCCCAACTAAAACTTCTAAAAGTCACTTAACCAGAACCAAACCTTTTCTCTTCTCTGTGTGGGTTTCTGATCTAAAATGGAAGCAAGTGTCACGCAGTGAGTACTCTAGTATTCTGGCATTTGCTGCAGAGGATTCTGCGGTATGATGTTTACTAGCTCTTTTTGTTTTTTGTGTTTTTTTTTATAAGTAATGCATGCTAGCTCTTTAGGGCCTCTTTCATACATTACCCATCTATTTGGGTCATATTCCTTCAGCAATATCTAATAAATTATCTTCTCATCGAAAATAAGAGTTTTTTTTTTCTAGGCAACAGGGAGGGAAATCCAGCTCAGATCTCACCCCTGAGGTACAGGGGTCGTTGCCATTGGCCAAAGGCCACTGGAAAAATGAAGTTTTGATTACAAACACAGATGTATATATTCAACATGCCTTGTACATGTGAATGGGTTGAGAATAACATATGAGCTGGATTCTTTGACACGTTTTCACTCTAAATTTTGGAGAAACCGTTTATTTCTGATATTTATTGCTACAAGAGAATGCATCAGTAGAAAAAATTTATTATGGCTCAGGGTATAGATACACATCATATCAGAGTAACACAACTGCACCATACAGCTATCTCAGAAGTTCAAATCATTTATATGTGAGCAAAACCAACTCACATCTATCGAATAAGCAGTTCCAAGTAAAAAACTGATGAAGAGAGCCCAAAACAATGGCCATGAACCCACAATCCATCCAAGCCAAAAACTCTGTTAGAAAAGAAAGGAGATAATAAGCATGCATTCAGTCAAGAATCCAGATCAATGCTTGAATTTTCAAGACCATGGAAAATGTATCCTGAATAATGGAATAAAGAGAGGAATCACAAAATTTTACCTATTAAAAATGAAAATTCAGGAGTATTCTAGTAGACTCTGAATTACATTTAAAAATATACTGGGCACCAACCTATTTCCTTGACATCTTTTAATTAGTAGTTTGGTCTCTATAAGTTCTGCATTAATCTTATTCAATATACTTTATTAAATGATGTTTACTCAAATAAAAGTTCCCTATTTATTCAACTTACAACTTAAACATCCCAATTGAACATATTTCCAATATTAATGAAAAGAAAATCGTTTTATAAAAGGTTTCATAACCTGCATCAAATGAAGAGAGCTTTGAACAAAAATATAACTTTTAATACCAGAATGGAGAAAGACGTCACTATCATGACACCGGTTACAACTGAATATTCCCCTGATGCTAATGGAAGATATGGCTTGTTAACCTGCAATGAAACAACACAGTATAGAAATAGATTTTGACAGTCCCCATATGCTCCATGTATATTTTTTCCGGATATGAAATTCCAAATAAAGTACAAAGAGTTTGAGGGAGAGAAGGGGGTTGGGGTGGGAAAGGGGGTTATTTGAATGAACGTATAGGTAAATTAGCTAGAGTATGTTATCAGCTGGATATATGGTCTATAAGGAAATATCCTCCATTTTAATCACTCCAAATGATGGACCCTGGCCAGTAGTTTCAGACAATAGTATCTTTCTCTGTCCTTAGGCTGCACAAATTTTGTTTCTTCATCATTGAAGTCACTGCAATACTTTCAGTAGGACTCACTCATAAAACCTACCTTGTCTATATCAATGTCAGATAACTGATTCAGACCAACAATGTAAATGTTCATTAATAGGGCAGCAACCACGGCCTGAAAAGCAATACAAAGGTTTAAGATTATTAAAGCTATAAATATAACGTTCAAGTTGATATGATATTTGAGGCATCACCTCCACTACCCCAGTGAAAAACAATGGAGATATATCTGAGAGCCTCTCGACTGCAAGGAGAGAAACTGAGATTATGCTTAATGCCTGCTGACAGAAAAATTAAGTTAAGGCCTCTCTAAAAATTGAAAAAGAAAAAATGAAGAAGAAAGATAAAAATAAAATCTTGAACCAATTAGATTCAGTATTAATTTTCAAGAATAGTTTCTTGTAATACTATCGACTTTCAACTCAACTGTGCCTATGACCGTGTGTGGACGAGAAAACCGGTAAAAAGCATCCATGGAGTTTTTTAATGAGTCCCAAATGCTTTTCGGTTTATAAGCTTTAGGCTCGGACTCCAGAGGGTATCCAGAGGCTGCATTCACCAAGCCTGTTTTATCACGCCTCTTGTAAAATTTAGTTCTTTCCTCAAAGCTTCTGACACTATGCTCTAAAAGATGCTGCTGAGACCTGATGTCTGACCGTCTCTCCAGAATGTTACGTGCTCCGCATCTTGAAAACTTGACTGCCAAATGAGATCCTACACTAACAGAAATTGGAATGGTAACACATCCTGGATGGAACCGAAAAGGACAAATTATAGATTATATCCAAAAGAAAAAAATATGAAGAACGAACACACACACACACATTCTTGAGATTTGGGGTCATACTTGCAGTGAAAACCTTCTGAAATCTATCAGTCCGTTCTCTCCCATCTGCCAATGATTGCAAATTTACAATCATATAATGCATCATATACACGTACCAAGTAGCATCCGTACACTGATAATATCTCTAAGAATATAATTGGCAATCCATGCATACATATATATATATATATATAACGCGCGCCCGAGCACACACAAAAACATTAACATATATATATGCATTCTTTAAAAAAGGTGAGAAATGCCCAGATTATAAACAGCAGCTTGCTCTATTTTTCTTTTTTCTTTTTTCCTTTCCTAGAATACCGAAGACAAAACGTGTGACAGCGTGAGAACACAAGAAGCAAGGCCGCAAGAGAGAGCTACACGTAGTGACACGGTTGAAGCAAATCCAAAGCATCTAAAACCCAGTCAGGCAGAATGCCAGAAACCCCCTCAAAAAAAATAAAAAATAAAAATTTGAAGACAAGTAAATTCAAGATTCAAAAATCAATCCATTGTTAACAAGAAGTGAACACAAATGATCATGTACGTACCACTGCCAAGTGAAGAAGGTCTTGGGAAGGACCCAATAAGCATCGAATCCATTTTTAGTTCTTGAATCAAGAAAGAGGCATGCAAAAGCTCGAAACCTATCTCTCAATCCCAGTCTCTCTCAAGGAACAAAAATGGGAGGTGATTTTAAGGGTCTGATTAATGAGTTGACTAAAATAGTGACATTTATATATATAGAAAGATTTTGCCATGTACGTTTGGTAGCACGTGGCGGCCACTCAGCCTAAACTCGTAATCACGTCTGTCCTTTTTCCCTCTTTCTTTTGCACGACTGTCATACTTTTTCCTTAAATAATAAAAGCGAGTTAGAGCACTAGTATTGGATTCATCATATTCATTTTCAAAATTTGATAAAAAGTACATATTTTTCATAAATATAATACCTTCACATCTATAATCCCACATTAGATTAGCCATTGGATTCATCAAAATAATAATATAATATTATTTTTTTAATAATAATATTTTTATTTTTTTTCATATTTTATAATCACACTAATCATATGTTAATTAATAATTTAATTTGATTCTTACATTATTATTACAAGATGGTTGGAGATTAAATGTGAATAGAAAAGACCTTTAGAGATTAAAAGTGAATAAAAAATAGATTTGATGAGTGAATAGTAGCCCTTCAAATTTGAAGAAACCTATAGATTTACTGTAGCTAAAAGCTTCACATTTATGTCTTTAGCTAATCCAATGCAGCTCTTTTTTTATGAGATTCATCAAATTTTGCATTTGGCTAGGCTTTTGATGAAGCCAATGCCAATGCTCTTATGCAGAGATAGAGATAAGTGATGCGTGATTTATGACGACCACATTACTTTGTCACACTTCTTACGGAAAATATACCAATTTTGTTTGAATTTATAAGCCTCGATTGAGATATGCGTTAAACCTTTTCGCTATTATTAATTAAATAATAAACATTATACGACTCATCTTATGTATCTATTTTTTTAAACATTAAATTTGATTAGAAACTTGAGAGTTGTGAGTACTTTGAAACTAATCTTAAAAACATAATAATATTAATGGTATTAGATTAATAAAAGGCAGTTCTTGATTAAGGTGTATTTTGGATAGTGAGTTAAAATGAGATAAGTTGAGATAAAAGTTAAAACTTAAATAAAATATTATTAGAATATTATTTTTTAATATTATTATTGTCTGAAGATTTAAAAAAATTAAAATTTTTATTATATTTTATGTGAAATTTTTTTTTTTAAGTAGAACAAACTCCATTCATTCATAACGGAACATTACAACTTTGATTTGAGACATACAAAATACAAGTCAACTACTTCTTTTAAGGCTCCCAATACACAAATTTCTTTATAACTGACATGATTTAGTCTATTGCTATAACTTTTTACAGACAAACCGTTTGAGAGACAACATTTTGTCCTAAGATATAATTAAACAACCTCACATTCTGTCTAAAATGGAATAGAGAACACACTCTATAAATAAAGAATCCAAGAGATTTTTTTTTAACCTAAAACAAAGAAAATAACAGAAAATGTAAAAGATATATAGAAAAATAGCGAATTACAATTTGAAAAGTTGTAGATCCACATTTTCAACCTTAGAAAAAATAAAAATGCAAACACTGAAATGTCACCTTGAAAGTATGGCAGAACGTCAGGTCTTAAGAGATCGATGGCCCTAATCTTAGAAAAGCCGCGTGTGACAACGATAGAGCTCTCCTTGCGATGGCGCGTGAATGTCATTAGCGCACTTTGGGCCACGTGTGTGGCTCACGCAACATCCATTTGACGAGATTTTTCACCCGTCTGAAATATTAGCACCTTAGGAACCTTGCAATGGGCCACGTGGTGGTTGTTTGGTTCCGGAAAACAACAGATCTACATTTCATCTTACTATGAACAAAAAAATAAATAAAACCAAAAAAAATAAATAACAAATTAGAGAGAAGAGGGATGAGGGAGAAACGGATGTGCCAAAGCTCCAACCTCCCTCCTCTAGTCTAAGCTTTTTGATATTTTATGTAAAAATTTAAAAATTTTATAATGATGAAACGAGATGAGATAAAATGAAATATTTTCATTATCCCCTCTTATCTCTTTCTAAGTTCTTAATTTGATCTGAAAGTCCCGCAATTTCATTCGACATCTAACAAATCTTATATGGTAGAAAAATTTCAATGCTACGAGAAAATCGTTATTTTATTATTTATAAAAAATATATTTATTATTTTTTAACTTACATATTAACAATAATTTATTGTTTTTATATTTTTATATAAACATATATATTTACACGTATAACTGTATAAGTAGCAGTTTTGAGCTTTTGTTGGACTTGTGGCGGTTTTTCACTGTTGTTTGGTATTTATCTTTCACCGTCAAAAGACATAGTATCATTGATGCATGATGCCCTCGAGATTGATTGATGCTGACCCCTCGACCCTCGATTAAAAACAGTCATGGTATTTACATACCGAATTAAGTGATAGATGTTGTAAATGGAAGTTTTTGGCCGGAACTAGTTGACTAGTTAGATGTAGATTTGTTCTTTAGTTGCTGTTGACCCATCAACCCCCGATTAAAAACAAGCATGGTATTTACATACCGAATTAGATAATAGATGTTGTAAATGCAAGATTTTAGCACGAGCTAGGTGAGTAGATTGATATAGATTTATTTTTAAGTTAGTTGGATGAATATAAAGTATTTTATCTTTATCTATAAATATTTGAATTATATCAAAAAGTTATTTGATAATGTTTTGAATAAGTTAAAAAATGTAACACCAGGAATTAACAGATGAGTCATCAAAGTTGTTCCCAATAAAGTTATTCCGTTAGTAGAATCTTACTACATATCAAATTTCTACTAGACTCAATCTGTTAGCAGAGTCCTACTGCAGATCAAATACTAATCAAAATATTTATGATTGAGATTTCGACTGGATGATGATCTTTTGAATTGTTTTATAACTTTCAGAGATTGAAGAGTGCTCCAATGCTTGAGTGTGAGAAAATCTAGTTCTTTTTTCTCTTTCGCTCATTGAGTGCATGCTTACTCCATGTTGGAGTTTAATTGACCGAGTTCGGCCACTGGAGTTCCAAGAGAGAAGTTAATAGTTTGAAAATCGATAGAGGTTCTGGTTGCTACTGCGATAGAGGCAAACATGTCATTTGTCATGTCAAGTAAGAGAGTCAATTAGTAAATATTTTATAATTGAGAACTACTTGTAACTGATTTTCAAATAATAAAATTGACTTTTATAAATTTGGCTATTGCGTAAAAATTTACCTTTAAGGAGTTTTTCAAATGGTTTTCCTTCGTAACTAAATTTGGTGTAACGCACTTTATTTACTTTATATATTTGATTGATTATCAAATTATTTCATCATTGATCACTAACCAAATTTTTGATTGAATTGGTAGAATATGGTAATACAATACGGGGATATTTGAATAATTTCATATGTCTTTTGAATGAAACGTGAGTTTACTGTTTTGTTGTTAGCATTTTTGTATTTCAACTAAAGAAATGTTTTAACCATAGTTTATTAAAATAATTTATAAAATTAAATTTATAAATGGTATAAAATAGATATAACATATAATATGAAATTATACTATGAATTTATTTTTATAAAATCATCTTGTGATTGTAGTACTTATATTCCAACAATACAAATGATATGACTTTTCCATCTATTTGTAAATATGATTTTTCTTGTTTTTATAGTCTATTTGGATCTAACAAGCTTAAAATCATGCATATCAAGAGATAAGGAGATGATTAAGTCAAATGACTTTATTGGTTAGTATACGAAGAGAAATGCACTGTTTTAAGGAGAATTATAAAAAATAATTTTAAAGTGTTAATAAATTTGAAATGACTTGTCAAATTTAATATTATCATTATTGTACTCTAACATGAATTACCTCGTAATATTAATATTTAAGTTTGATGATTAGATTTTTATTTTTCTGATGACCATCTGTGGGTGTTTTATGCTACCCGAAAATTCAACACGAAGTACAAAATAAATGAGTTTGTAATTGATATAGATAAATTTTGATTAAAATGAATTAACTTAATAAGACACGATTAATAAACAGGTTAATTATAGATCAATCTACAAAATCCACAATCAACCCATACAACGAATAAATTATATTTTTAAATTTTATAAATATTTAGATTTATATGTAGTTTTTTGTTGTTGAGAATATGTAATTTTAATTTTAATATTTCTGTACGTTCTATCTCAAGCTATTAAACTTTTTTGTTAATCCGTATTTTTATTTTATGAGAATTAGTTTTATTTTATATATTATTGATTTGAATATTGATAAAATATTTTATCATGAATCTAGTTGTAATTGTTAACTATTTATATAATTTTCCTTGTGTTATATATGAAGTTATATTATTTGGGTTAAAAATAAATACATGGGCCAGCTTAACTCATTTATGAAAAAAAATGTTAAACGGGTTGAAATAGATTAAATGAGTTGTGCCTAGGTTAACCCAATAAGAATTAATTATTAAATGGATAAAGTGGGTCCTAAGGGTACTACATGCAAGGGGGAGGGTTTCCTAGCCCACACCCCACCCCCCGCTCAACCCAATGTCACATTGAGTATAAAAAGAAAAATATAAATTGAAATTTATACATTAAAAAAAATTGTAAACTCATTAGAATTATATTTTGGATTGCCTTAGCCTCCTAGGTCAATCATAAATTTTTGTTGAGTTTATTTTTTTTAAACTATTTCAAATTTTCTATTCATTTTTCATATAATAGATACTTGATAAAAAAAAATAAAAATTTAAAAAAATGTGGAGAGTGGAGTGTTGAGGAGGTTGTGTAGCAAAACTCGAGGGAGGGTTTCCTAGCCCACACCCCACCCCCCGCTCAACCCAATGACACATCGGGTCTACAAAAATTTTGAGTCAATTTTTTTTTTTAAGATTCAAATTATAATATAATTTAAATTATAAATTGAAATTTATAAATTAAGAAAAATTGTAAACTCATTAGAGTTGTATTTTGGATTGCCTTAACCTCCTAGACCAACCATTATATAGGAGGTCAAGGCAATACAATAATTATACTTAAGTAATGTGGGACTTACTGCCATTAATTTGAATTCAACTTCAAGTTTTTAATAAATTGTATATATTTATATACAATATATTTATATAAATTATTTATATATATATTAAAAATTATAATTTTTATATTAAAAATGGGAGGAGTGCGTAGTGGGGGGCGGGGCCCCGCTGGGGTCAACCTACCCCCGCTGCCCACCCCTAGTGGACCTTATCATGTCACCTGTTAATTAAACGGATCGAATTCAAACTTTTGCTTTTGACCTGTTTAATTAACTAGGTCGGATTTTGTTTGACTCATATAGTTTAATACTCATGACTTACAATACGAACACAATCCGCAAACACAAATTTCCACATTTATAAAATACAATTACTTGCAACTCTTTTAAAATGGGTGATATTTTTATAAAGAGCAATGTTACTCATTATCTCAACTCTCATCATCATTTTATCATCCCATGATGTGACATTAGATGATTTGAGACTATTTATTATATTTCATTTGTGAATCTATCATCTAATGCCACATCATAAGATTATGAGAAAATTGATGATGAATATATTTATTCTTTTATAAAGCTGAATTATTTTTAATAAAATAGATAATTATGTTAGTTGCAAAATAAATTATAAAGTAATTATCAAAGAGTCACCAAGCGCGTTATTAACATTTTTGAGTCTTTCAATTTTAAGATTAGATCATTCACATCCCGCTTGATATAAGCACGAATTTACCAAAATATGAGAAAAAATGATTAAGGATAGGTTTGGAAGATTCATCTTTCATAAAATTTTCATCTCATCTCATAATTACAATTTTTTTTTTAAATTTCTATATAAAATATAATAAACAATTCAACTTTTTCAAATCCCAATTTAACTTTTTCAAATTTCAATTTAACTTTTTCAAATCTCAAAATTAAAAAATAATATTTTAAATTTTAAAACAAAATACAAAATTATCTTCTCACCCCCAAACCTATTCTAACTTCTTGCCAAAACCATCCCACATCCGGCTTGATAAAATAGAGTAACTTTAAGCTTGTAATAGTAGGTTCATATAATTTATCCTTGTTGTAGCTCTCCAAACCTATTTATATGAGTATTTTATTACCCTCAACACATTTATATAAATACAAGCAAACTAACTTGTTTTTGGAAGATCAATTCCTCTTAATTACACTCCAAACTATGATCATTTGGAAAAGTCCAAAAGTCTTGAAAATTCGACCATTAAAAAAAAAAAAACTGTTTGAGTTGAAAATATGACCATTAGAAAATGATAAAAAAAAAACTTTAGGTTAAAAATATTAATGTTATGAAGTTACAGATTTTAAAAATATTACTTTTGCAAGAGAAAAATATTTTAAAAGTTTCTAAAAGATTTCATTAAAGATGAACGGTTGAAAACACAAGGAAACAAATCATGAGTAGTTAAAAAATGCGAAAAGAAATTAGTTAAAAAGATAATAAAGAAATATTAGAATAATTTAGTAGAGAAAATAAACAGTAAAATGTAGGAGATTTTGATAAGGTGAGTAGTTAAAACTTAAAACAGAGCAAGATGATTTTTGAATAAATTTGACAAAAAATTTGCAGTGATCTTAGAAAAGGTGATCGAGATACTTTTTTTTTTAAGAGTATTGACAATGGCCTAAGTTTAAAATTTGATTAAAAGTTAAGATTTTGGCTAAAATTAAAACTATTGGAGAGGTTTAATCCATATTAGACTATTTATTTAAAAGTTGAAATAATAATACAATATTAGATTTTTTAATAATAATTTATTTTATATATTTTATAAATACACTCTATATATTAATTAATATTTTAATTTTTATTTAAAATTATTGTTTTTCTAATTATTTTTTTCTTTAACCTAATTATCCAATAGTAACGATTGAAAATACTTTTAGAGTAAAATATTATTTTAGAGATGAATAATTGCTAGTCAAATTTAGAAAAATAGATGGATTTACTGTAACTCAATAGTGGAGTCTTAAGTGGGTTTGGATAGATAGTTTAGATAAGATGAGACGAGACAGGAATAGATGTTTTGTTAAAAGTTGAATAAAATACTGTTAAATATAATTTTTTAGTATTATTTGTATTTTAAAATTTGAAAAATTTGAATTATTTATTATATATTTGTATAAAAATTTTAAAAAATAGTAATAATGAGATGAGATGAGATAAGTCTGTATATCCAAACCTATGCAGAGTTTTGACTACTCCAATACATACTACTTTTGAATTACTTAACTAAATTTGGCTGGGTAATAGGCACTGTACTCTTAAGGTTTAGATTATGTTTGGGGGCAAGATGAAAAATCTCATCTTAATTCTATCTCATCTAATCATTACATATTTATTCAAATTTCTATACAAAATATAATAAACAATTCAACTTTTTCAAATTTCAATTTAACTTTTTCAAATCCCAAAAAATAATAATATTAAAAAAAATATTTTAAACATCTTAACACAATTCAAAAATCAAAAATTCAATATCTCATCTACCAAGCATAACCTTACAAGTCTAGCCTATTTTTCATTTGAAAAAAGTGAAAATTACTATTAACAAATAAAATTTTCATATAAATCTTAAATTTATTAATTTTTAAAAAGAAAGAATGTGGAAAATTTACGAAACCTGCCACTACAAATATCATTTCTGTCTTTCTTTTACGAAGAAAGGGTGAGAGAGCAGCCTATGAAAACTGGAAGATGTCGAGGCGAGCGTGAGTGCCTCTGTTTCGGAAAACCGATCTGCTACGGATCTTCAATAAAGACCAATCATACCATATCCTACCTTCCCTCTCTCATCTCTCCCTCACCAATATCATCCTTAGAGAGATGCCCTCATTTCCATCCTCTACCATCCAAACTGTCCGATTCTCCGTCCTACGCTCCGAACTTCACCAGCTATAAACTCCCAGAATCCAGAATCCAGAACCCACCTCTCTCTCTCTCTCTCTCTCTCTCTCTCTCTCTAATGGAAGGTGCTCTCTTTCATAACCGGCCGGTGTATCCCATCCCGACCAAGAGACCCGCCCAACCTAACCCGCCACTGAAATTCACTTCAACAACACTGCCGCCCCCTCCTAAATCCCCGTCTCCTGCCTCGTTCCCCTTAGACACTCTCCTTCAGCACCTTCTTCACCTCTCTTCGCCTCCCAACACCACCCACAGGCTCAAACCCATACATCCAACTCAGCGCAGCAATACCCGCTTCCCCGCCCTTCACATTTCGGTTGATTCGGCCGAGGCAGAGCACGAACTAGCCCATCCCAAAATATTAACTTCAGTTTCAGCCCCACAGTTTGAGAACAACAAAGAAGAGGCTCGACTAGAAAATGGCACTCTTGAATTCTTGTCAATAAAGTGTAAGTTCATGTTCAATTCAATTTTACAACAGCCTCTGACTAGTTTGAATGCATTCTTTGATTCTGTCAAGTTTGAGTTGCGTGAAGTTGATTTGATCGGTCTCTTGAAAGCATTAGACCTTTCGGACAATCGGGAGAGAGCCTTTTTGTTGATTGAGTGGGTTTCCATGAACTTAAGCTCTGAAAATGTGAAACTGGATAATCAGGTTATTGAATTAATGGTTAGGATTCTTGGGAAAGAGTCGCGGCATTTGAACGCGTTGAAGTTGTTTGATGTTATTCCTGTTGAGGAATACTCGCTTGATATCCGAGCCTATACCACTATTCTTCATGCATATTCTCGCACTGGCAAGTACAGAAAAGCAATCGCTATGTTTGAGAAGATAAAGGAAAGTGGTCTCTCCCCTACTTTGGTAACTTACAACGTGATGCTTGATGTTTATGGGAAGATGGGTCGTTCTTGGAATAAGATTTTGGTCCTCTTGGATGAGATGAGAAACAAAGGGCTTGACTTTGATGAGTTTACTTGCAGTACTGTGATATCTGCGTGTGGGAGAGAGGGCCTTTTAAAAGAAGCGAGAGAGTTCTTTGCCGGATTGAAGTCACAGGGATATGCACCTGGAACTGTTACTTATAATTCTCTGCTACAAGTGTTTGGGAAGGCAGGGATATTCTCAGAGGCCTTGAGCATCTTGAAGGAAATGGAGGATAATAACTGCCCACCTGACTCTGTTACTTACAACGAGCTTGTAGCAGCTTATGTCAGAGCGGGATTCTATGAAGAAGGAGCGGCTGTCATTGACACAATGACACACAAAGGAGTATTTCCCAATGCTGTTACATATACCACTGTGATAAACGCTTATGGCAGGGCAGGGAAGGAGGACAAGGCCTTAAGGCTGTTCAACCAGATGAAGGAGTTGGGTTGTGTTCCTAATGTATGCACATACAATGCTGTTCTCTCAATGCTAGGGAAAAGATCGCGACCGGAAGAGATGATAAAGATACTCTGTGATATGAAGTTAAATGGATGTGCTCCAAACCGTATTACATGGAACACAATGCTTGCCATGTGTGGTGACAAGGGTAAACACAAGTATCTCACTCGCATCTTACGGGAAATGAAGCATTGTGGTTTTGAGCCAGATAGAGACACCTTTAACACTTTGATCAGTGCATATGGCCGGTGTGGCTCTCAAATTGATGCTGCTAAAATGTCTGAGGACATGATTGAAGCAGGTTTTACTCCGTGTGTTACCACTTATAATGCTTTTCTAAATGCTTTGGCTCGTCGAGGTGATTATAGAGCTGCAGAATCTGTCATTGTAGACATGAGAAATAAGGGTTTCAAGCTGAACGAAACTTCATACTCACTGATGCTTCATTGTTATGCAAAGGGAGGAAATATCAGAGGCATAGAGAAGATTGAGAATGAAATTTATGATGGTCATATTTATCCTAGTTGGATGCTTTTGAGAACTCTCATTCTTGCAAACTTCAAGTGTAGAGCACTAATGGGAATGGAGAGGGCATTTCTGGAATTGCAGAAGAATGGATATAAGCCTGATTTGGTTTTGTTTAATTGCATGCTCTCCATTTTCGCCAGAAAAAACATGTATGACAGGGCCCATGAGATGCTGCACTTGATTCACGAGAATGGGCTGCAGCCAGATCTTGTGACCTACAATAGCTTGATGGACATGTACGCTAGAGGGGGAGAGTGCTGGAAAGCAGAAGAAGTCCTCAAGGGACTACAAGAATCTGGTGGGAAACCAGACCTCGTGTCTTACAACACTGTCATCAAAGGATTTTGCAGACAAGGGCTCATGCAGGAGGCTATAAGAACTCTCTCAGAGATGACGGCCAGAGGGATTTGGCCCTGTATCTTTACATACAATACTTTTGTGGCAGGCTATGTTGGGCAGGGAATGTTTACAGAAGCGGATGAAGTATTAGGCTATATGATTCAGAATAATTGCAGACCGAATGAGCTAACTTACAAGACTGTAGTGGATGGTTATTGTAAGGCGAGAAAATACAAAGAGGCCATGGATTTTGTGTCAAAGATAAAGGAGATGGATAATTCTTTTGACGATCAGTTTGAACAGAGACTTGCTTCCCGCATCAGGGAGTTTTTGGATTCATGATTTCGTCCCACATATCCACTGGCATCTTTTTGTTAATAACTTGGGGAATACAGATGCAGAAATAAGGCCCGTGAATTGTGATTTTCAATCACTCTGTTTGTCCTTAAAACAGTTCAATGGATTGAGAATTTCAGGGGTCACGTCAGAGTCAAGTTCTTCTTGCTCTGAATAATGGTATTTTTATAGCAGTATTATACAATAAGATGTTGCGAGGCATTTACCGTGGAGGCGCTTCTATGGCTAAACGCAATTGTAAGCCTGTCGGGCTACGTGCCGGGGATGATCATCGTAGTGTGCTGAACGGTAGAGGGCTGAAGAGGCATTGATCAGAAAGAGTTTAATTTCTTGGTTTTTTCGAGTTTGTAAATTGTAGCTTGTTGCAAAGCTTCTTTTCTGAGTCTAACATGAGAAATCATTCTTAATCAGAACGAGGTTAAAATAATTCAGTACCCAGAGTCGATCTGCATCACGCGGAAAGCTAGTTGGAACTTGGATGGACATAGAGCTTTGTAACCACGCTCTTTTGTACGAGTCTATGCCTATTAAGCCTAACGACCAGAAATTATTTTGCAAGTTCATTATTTCACATCACACATCATATATATTTTAAATTTTTATTTTATTTTGTTTTTACTAGACTAATTGAGTTATTCTAATTATCATATTATATACTTAATACTTGTTATGAAAAAAATGAAGAAAAATTAAAAGATGTGTGGTTCATGAGATGCCAAGTAAAATTATTATTTTTTCTATATTTTTTTCTTTACACCAATCAGCCCATATTCCAGATTTTTATTTATTTTATTTATAATTTTGTAAATTTATTTATATTTCCCAACGTAATAATGAATCAAGGCGGTGCGCAAAAATGAAAGACACTGGCAAACCCATGACAACCCGTATTCCGCTTTGTGCCTCATGAACAACACGATATACAGAGAGACCTTGTTTTGCTAAATCGCCAAACGTTGCCAACCATTCATTTCCTGTCTGCTGAAAGGAGACGTGGATAGATAGATCGAGAGAGAGAGAGAGAGAGAGAGAGAGTCTTCCTCCTTTTGGGTAATCCGAATAATTATAAGGGAGGATAGCTCATTTCTTTTTGGGGCTCGGCTTTGTGTGTGTGTATGTGTGTGTGTCGGGTATCTCATTTATGGTTGAAGCGATGGAGTGGGATAGTAGCAATTCGGATCTGAGCGATGACGAGGACGAGGGTTTCGTCCTCAACGATGGCGGTCCACTGCCCTTCCCCGTTGGAGACCTCTGCCAAACCTCGCCTTGTGGCTTCGTCGTCACTGACGCCCTCGAGCCCGACCACCCCATCATCTACGTCAACACCGTCTTTGAGATGCTTACTGGCTACCGCGCTGAGGAGGTCCTCGGTCGCAATTGGTTTGTTCTCCTCCACCTCCCTTTTCTCTTCCTTTTATATTACCATCGTATATTGTATCAGGGCTTGGAATGTTAAGTTTTCCCCTTAAATCTTAAATTCTCGTTATTTCGTTTGGATGGGAGCACAATTCGATAGAAATTGGGGTGTTCTTTGCATATTTTTGGCGTTCTTCGAAAGACCTGGAGATTTCACTTCTTTTCCTTTTTCGTTTTGAGAGCAAAAGTGAGACCAAGTTTTAATTAGGCCTTTGAAATGTCATTTTAGAGGTGAGTTCGAGGAAGTGGTTTTCTTCTGGATTGAAAGGTTGTAATCTTCAAATGGAGCCCCATTATTTTTAGGTTAGAAGATTCAGAGCTTTGTAAAGTTATTGATGGCCATCACCCACGTTAGTTGGCTTATAGCCACGTTAGTTTGAGTTGCTTAGTTGTTAAGTTCAGTGGGTTGTTACTAAAGTGCACACGCCATGGTCTCTGACCTCGTTAAAGTGAAGAGTCTGCAGTTTTGCTTTATTTTAGGCTTGATTTTAGAGGTTGTTTTGGGTTGTTTTGATTCCTGGTAATTAGGCAATATATTTGCCATTTTGTTGGTCTTGTTCACTTTTAAATATTCGTTCAGTTAGTGAAAATGGCAGAGAAATTTGCTACAAGTATTTGCTAGGAGACTAATCATCTCGAACAGATCATTATCATTCTGTGTTCCTCTCTGCATTGTTCTTAACAGTGGTATACAGAGCAGGTCAATCCATGGCTGAGGGTAACGCTGGCACTTGCTATTCGCAGCTGGCTGAGTCTTTAGCAACTCTCCGGCAGGTTCAAGAAGCGTAACAGAAAACTCATGATTCCCTGCAGCAGGTGGTTAGCTCAACAGTTGCAGGTTGTAGCAAGCAATTTGGAGACTTTGATTAATCAAGTTGGCAAACAGGTTGAGGAACCTTTGGGTGGTCATGTTCTACGTAGTAGCAACCCTCTTTTTGAAGATTCTTGTGGCATTCAAACCAAGGCTGTATGTTTGGAGTTTCCCAAGTTTGATAGGGAAGACTCAAATGGATGGCTCTATAGAGTTGACCATTCTGTAGTTATCACCAACCTCACCCCCAACACCATGTTTTGTTAGCTTCCTTCCATATGGAAGGGAAGGCTTTTACATGGTTTCAAGAATTGGAATCCTCAGGTAAATTCTCTTGCTGGGACAGCTTTGTTTGTGCATTGCTCACCCATTTTGGACCTTCAGCTTATGAAGATCCAAAGGAGACTCTAACTAAGTTGCCGCAAACCACTACGGTGAAATGTGAGTTTGAGTATCTCTCCAACCAGCTTCGTGGGTTAGCGGAGCCTTACAAGCTCAACTGTTTTTTGGGAGGATTAAGGGAGGATATTCGTTACATGGTTCGAATGATGCAGCCCCAATCATTATTAAGTGCATTTGGCATTGCAAAAATGCAAGAGGAAAATGTGGCAGCATTAAGGAGGGTAGTTAAAATGGGTCCAGGACCTCCAAAGACCTCTTTGGCTCTTCCATCTCCTAATACCAAGGCTACTGTACCAGTGCAAAGGCTGTCTCCTATCTAGATGAAGGAAAGACGGAATAAAGGGTTGTGCTATAACTGTGATGATAAGTGGGCACCAGGACATAAATGCCGTGCAAACTAAGTTGTTCATCATGGAATGTGAAGACTTAGGAGATGAGGAAGATACCAGATCTATGCCTCTGCTTATTGAAGAAGGTGGGTCCAGCTCTAACCATTATGGTGAAGAGGCCAAAGTCCATGCAAATAGGTCAGCCCCAGAAATTTCAATCCATGCGATCTTAGGATCACCAAACCCACGCACTATGAGAATTATCGGGCAAATAAATGGAGGAAAGATTGTTATTTTAAAAGACACTGGAAGCACCCACAATTTTGTGGATCCCTTTGTGATAGCCAAGGCCCAAATTCCAGCCTACGATACTCCAGGATTATCGGTCAAGGTGGCTAATGGGGAGGCATTGTGCAATGGAGGAATCACCGAGACAGCTGAATTTCAAATGCAAGGTATCACATTTTCCACGGAATTTTATGTACTAACATTGGGTGGTTGTGATGTGGTTTTAGGAGTCCAATGGTTGAAGACTCTTGGGCCTATTCTGTGGGACTTTTCTCGATTATCTATGGCTTTTAAACTCCTTGGCAGAAATATTACTCTTCAAGGTCTCAACCCTACTGCATTATCACTAATGGAAGGTGAAGAATTTGGGAAGGCTGCTAAGATTGATAAAAGAGGTATTGTGTTAAAGCTTATTGAAGGTCCTGAATCTCATATTCATTCTATAGATCTTCAACCCCAAATACAAGCCCTTCTGGATCGACTCAAATTTGTTTTTGAAACTCCCATAGGGTTACCCCGACTAGGACACAAGACCACCATATTGAACTTTATGAAAGATCCAAACCAGTTTGTGTTAGACCTTATAAGTACCCTTATTTCCAAAAGACCGAAATTGAGAAATTGATTAGGGAAATGCTCATTTTGGGAATTATCTGACCTAGCCAAAGTCCATTTTCCTCTCCCATTCTCTTAGTTCATAAACAAGATGGAAGTTGGCGTTTATGTGTCGACTATAGAGCTGTTAACAAAGAGACTATTAAGGCCTGATTTCCTATCCCTATTGTTGATGAATTATTAGATGAACTTCATGGTGCTTCAATCTTTTTTAAGCTAGACCTTAGGTCTGGATACCATTAAATATGAGTCTTCCCTAGTGACATTCCTAAAACCATATTTCGTACGTATGACGGCCATTATGAATTTTTAGTCATGCCATTTGGTCTCACAAATGCACCAACCACTTTTCAAAGCTTAATGAATGATATCTTCTGTCATTTCCTAAGAAAATTCTTGTTGGTTTTCTTTGATGACATATTGTGATACCTCATATGATAAGAATAAGGGTAAGTGGTGTATGAGATCCCACATTGCTTGAGAAGGATAAGTTCTTGCTTTTTATAAGGTTCCAATGGGATTCCAATTGTATCATTGACTAGTTCTTTTGGAGTGGCCATGTGGTTTGGGCATTCTATTGGGGCATTATAAATGGTATCAGAGCCTATCCTAACTAGAAATGTGAGACTTGAGCTGTGCCACCTATGACAGACTTGCCCGATGAGGACATCGGAAATTTAAGGGGTGTAGATTGTGATACCCATATTATAAGGATAATGGTAAGTGGTGTATGAGATCCTACATTGCTTGGGAATGAGTTCTTGCTCTTTATATGGTTCTAATGGGGCTCCAATTGTATCATTGACTAGTCCTTTTGGATCATAGACTATGTGGTTTGGGCCTTCTATTGGGGTGTTACACATATTAATCTATAGTAAATCTATGGAGGACCATGTTCATCAGCTTAAACTAGTGCTAGAAACTCTGCACAAACATCAATTATATGCAAGGCAATCTAAATGCAGTTTTGCTTGTTCAAAAATTAGTTATATTGGTCACTTAGGGCAGGTTTGGGGGTCAAGAATTTTCAAAAATTCTCATCTCATCTCAACTCATCATTACAATTTTTTCAAATTCTCATACAAAATATAATAAACAATTCAACTTTTTCAAATCCCAATACAAGTTTTTCAAATTCCAATTCAACTTTTTCAAATCCCAAAACTAAAAAATAATATTTTAAACTTTAAAACAAAACACAAAATTCTCATCTCAACCCCCAAACCTCCCCTTAATCTCCCAAAAAGGGATTTGGGCAAATCCTGCCAAAATAGAGTCCATGCTTAATTGGCAAATCCCAACTACTCTCAAGGCTCTTTGTGGGTTCTTAGGACTCATTGGATACTATAGAAAGTTCATAAAAAATTATGGCTTAATTGCTTCTCCTCTCACAGCTTTACACAGAAAAGACTCCTTCCATTGGTCTGAGGAATCTAAGCTGGCTTTTCAGTTCCTAAAACAAGCTGTAACATCTCCTCCTATTTTAGCACTTCCTGGTTTTACTAAAACCTTTACCATTTAGTGTGATGCATCGGGTTGTGGCATTGGGGCAGTTTTATTGCAGCTGGGAAGGCCTATTGCATTTATGAGTCAAGCTTTAAGGGGAAGGGCTCTTAATCTTTCCACCTATGAAAAGGAACTATTAGCATTGGTGTTAGCTGTGAGGAAGTGGCGGGCTTATGTCCTTGGACAGAAATTTGTGGTGCAAACTGACCAACAAAGCCTCAAACATCTGTTGGATTAGCGTATGGGTACTCCTGCCCAGCAAAAGTGGCTTACAAAATTATTGGGATATGATTTTGAAGTTAAGTACAAAAGAGGAAGGGAGAATTGTGTTGCGGATGCCTTGTCAAGGAAATGTGAAGGGGAATTTTCAGTTCTAACTATTCCAATGACAACTTGGCTGGATCAGTTGAGGACTGATTATGTTACATCACCAGAACTGATTTCCTTGCAGGAACGGTTCAAAGTAGGCTAACTAGATCAGTATAAATACAGTGGGAAGGATGTAATTATTTTCTACAAGGGTCGGATTTATGTTGGGGCCACTACACCTCTTAAGGAGCAGCTTGTTTAGCTATTTCATTACAGTCCTCAAGGAGACCATTCAGGGTTTCACAAAACATTACACGGCTAGATCTGAATTTTTTTGGAAGGGCATGTGTAGAGACATTAGATCATTCATTAAAGAATGTGATAATTATCAAAGGAATAAAAGTGAGAATATACATCCTCCTGGACTTCTTCAACCTCTTCCAATTCCCACAAAGCTGTGGAGTGACATTTTTATGGACTTTATTAAAGGGCTTCCAGTTTCTCAGGGGCTTATTGTCATTATGGTGGTGGTTGATCGACTTACAAAATATGCCCACTTTATTCCCCTTTCCCATCCTTATACAGCCTCCAAAATTGCTCATGTTTTTATGAATAATATTTTCCATGGAATGCCCACTTCTATTGTCACTGACCGTGACCCAACATTCACAAGCAGTTTTTGGAAGAATTATTCAGATTACAAGGAACCTCATTGCAGCTCAGTTCAGCCTATCATCCTCAGTCTGTTGACCAAACTGAGATAGTCAACAAATATGTTGAGCAGTATTTGAGAAGTTTTACTGAGGACAAATTGCGTCATTGGGCTAAATGGATATCTTTGGCTGATTGGTGGTACAACACCAACTTATACTCTTCCACCAAACTTACACCTTTTGAATTAGTCTACGGTTATCCACCCCCTAAATTATTGCCCTATTCCCTTGGCACTACACAAGTTCAGGCAGTTGCTAATGAGTTACGTATGAAAAAATTTGCTGATATGAAGAGAACATAACATAGTTTTGAAATTGGGGATTTCGTGTACCTTTGGTTGCAGCCCTATCGTCAACACTCAGTGGTATCTCCGAGTAAATTGAAGCTTTCCCCAAGGTTTTATGGGCCTTACAAAATTTTGGAACGTGTGGGTTTGGTGGCTTACCGATTGGAGCTTCCGTTGGATTTTAGGGTTCACCCAACGTTCCATGTCTCGTGTTTGAAGAGGAAATTGGGTAAGCACAGCATACACTCATCTTCCTTACCCCCACTTGCAGTGGACGGAACGTGTAAACCGGAGCCTGAGAAGATTCTGCAATGGTGCATGGTGCAGCGGCGAAATCGTGCGGGTGTTGAGATTTTGGTAAAGTGGAGATGACTTCCAGATGATGAAGCCTCGTGGGTTGACTATCACAAATTAGCCCTTGAATTCCTTGACCTTGTGGGCAAGGTCTTGTAGGGGAAGAGATTGTTATGGGCCACAGCCCATGGCCCATGTCAGTTGGCTTATAGCCACGTTAGTTTGAGTTGCTTAGTTGTTAAGTTCAGTGGGTTGTTAATAAAGTGCACACGCGGTGGTGTCTAACCTCGTCAAAGTGAAGAGTCTGTAGTTTTGCTTGATATTAGAGGTTGTTTTGGGTCGTTTTAATTCCTGGTAATTATTTGCCGGTTTGTTGGCCTTGTTCACTTTTAAATATTCGTTTAGTTAATGAAAATGGCAGAGAAATTTGCTACAAGTATTTGTTAGGAGACTGATCATCTCGAACAGATCATTATCATTCTGTGTTCCTTTCTACATTGTTCTTAACAATAACTACTACTTTAAAAAAATATCGATAGCTGTAGCATATACAAACATTGGATCAAATGGTATTAGTATAAGCTAATTTTAGATGTGGACGTTGCGGTTGATGTATGGAACATCTAGGAATGACATATGATAGAGATATAATGATTCATGGATGGCTTGGGATTGCAATATTTGCACTGAACCCTTTGGTGTCAAGCTTGTGGCCCAAATGCGGTGCAGCCTGTCATTTGGCCCAAATTGTTGGACAGCATGCTTCTACGTCCTTTTCCCCCTCTTGGAGGAAAAAAATTAAACTTATACACGCACGCACGCACTCTCTCTCTCCCCCTCTCAATAAGTTCTCATATTACCGTGTGTGAGATTTACTATATTTCAACACCTGAAATTTTTTCTTGATAAATTTATTTGAACTCTTGTTTTTATACTTATAAAAAAAAAATATTTAAAATCCATAAATTGAGACACCATTAATGGATTAGAGGACAGAAAATGACCAGGATCTACTTAATACGATAACAAACATCTACCAAATTCTTATCTTGCAGTGCGATAGACCTATAAGGTATCTTTCAATTCCAATATTAAATGAGAGATTTTGTTGACATGTTTTGCCATTTGGAGATACCTAGGTAGTTTATAGTGTTTAAGTATCATCGCACTTTGGTTATAGGATACCATTGAGAGTTTGGGGTATTATTATATATTGCATAAATAATTACTTGGAGCTTTGGATGTGTTGCTGTTATGGGGTCAGCCTACAAAGCTAACCATCTTATTCTGGATTATTTCCTGAATTTAAATTCTCATTTTTTTGGGATCATTACATTCTCAAATAATTTTATTCTTACTGGTTATAATTGGATGACATACAGATATTTCACTATGATCTTTGTATACTTTTTCCTGTTTCTATTCTGCTCCATTCTTGCGTGCTATACTTGTCTTGTCTCTGTATCTGTTTCTTTCTCTCTCCCTTTTGGGCTTGTTAGCTAATGTCCCAATCTTTATAATTCTTTATTCATCAATTGATTGGATACTATGTTGAGATTTTTTTTTTCTTTGTTCTGATATCATGGGACTTTGTTACAGCCGTTTCCTGCAATGTAGAGGTCCATTTGCAAAAAGAAGACATCCATTAGTGGACTCCACGGTAGTTTCAGAAATTAGGAGATGTCTTGATGAGGGAATTGAATTCCAAGGCGAGTTGTTGAACTTTAAGAAAGATGGATCTCCACTGAGGAACAGATTACGATTGACACCTATATATGGAGATGATGAAATGATAACTCATGTTATTGGAACTCAGTTCTTCACTGAATCAAATATTGATCTGGGTCCGTTGCCTGGCTCTTGGACGAAGGAATCCATAAAATCTTCTGATCGGTTTTGTTCTGTTCTTTCAGCTATCCACCCCGACACCTTGGGGGACCGCAATGTTTGTCGTGGGATTTGCGGGATATTCCAATTGAGTGATGAGGTGCTGTCTCTCAAGATTCTTTCACGTTTGACGCCTAGAGACATTGCATCAGTTGGGTCTGTATGTAGACGATTGTATGAGCAGACAAAGAATGAGGACCTTTGGAGAATGGTCTGCCAAAATGCATGGGGTAGTGAAACAACTCATCTTCTAGAGACTGTACCAGGTGCAAAGAGACTTGGGTGGAGTCGGCTGGCAAGGGAATTGACTACTCTTGAAGCAGCTGCATGGAGGAAACTGAGTGTTGCGGGTGCCGTGGAACCCTCACGCTGCAACTTTAGTGCTTGTGCAGTTGGGAATCGAGTTGTTCTTTTTGGTGGGGAAGGGGTCAACATGCAACCTATGAATGACACCTTCGTATTGGATCTAAATTCCAGCAACCCAGCATGGCAATATGTCCAAGTGAGCTCACCGCCTCCTGGTCGTTGGGGCCATACACTTTCTTGTGTGAATGGGTCTCATTTGGTGGTATTTGGAGGCTGTGGAAGACAGGGCTTGCTCAATGATGTGTTTGTGTTGGGTTTGGATGCCAAGCCTCCAACTTGGCGTGAAATATCTGGATTGGCCCCCCCACTTCCAAGATCATGGCACAGCTCTTGCACCCTAGATGGCACCAAGTTAATTGTTTCTGGTGGTTGTGCTGATTCTGGAGTACTCCTCAGCGACACATTTCTGCTTGATCTTTCAATGGAGAAACCTGTCTGGAGGGAGATACCGATGGCATGGACCCCACCTTCTCGGTTAGGCCATACACTATCTGTGTATGGTGGTCAGAAAATATTGATGTTTGGGGGTCTGGCCAAGAGCGGGCCCCTTCGATTTCGTTCCAGTGATGTCTACACAATGGATTTAGGCGAGGAAGAACCATGTTGGAGGTGTGTAACTGGGAGTGGAATGCCTGGTGCTGGAAATCCAGGGGGTATAGCTCCTCCACCTAGACTTGATCATGTGGCTGTGAGCCTCCCAGGTGAGAGAATCCTGATCTTTGGTGGGTCTGTGGCTGGTCTCCACTCTGCGTCGCAGCTCTATATCCTGGACCCAACAGATGAGAAACCTACGTGGAGGATATTAAATGTGCCTGGGCGACCCCCAAGATTTGCTTGGGGTCATAGTACTTGTGTTGTTGGGGGCACAAGGGCCATTGTTCTTGGTGGTCAAACTGGAGAGGAGTGGATGCTAAGTGAGCTCCATGAGCTATCGCTGGCAAGTTCTGTTTTCTGATTCAGAGGATAGAGAATAGAAAAGCAGTCGCAAAGGTGTCAGTAGGAGCCTTCAACTGCCAAATGCGAGATCATTCCCTGGAATCATTTTGTGGAGAATGTTGTTTCTGTCACTAACAGCTCTTTAAAAATGTTATCTTAGTCATGATGTGTATCAGGTGGTTGCTCATAACGCATTATATTGTATGGGGTTGTTCTGGCTTGGGATAAAATTCTAATTGGCTTTCAATGAGTGACTTGAGACAGGTCTGTTCTGTGAGGTTTGCATGAGACTTGCCCGTCAATACGTGCTGACGGATTATTCTTCACTCCTAGTTTAGTAGTATCTGAATGTACAGGTAGGTTTATGTATGTAGGTTTGGTTTCTACTTGTCCTGCCCATGGGGCTGCTTAAGGTTCTGTAAATTGAACCAAAAAACTGAAAGAGTTGCATGTTAATAATATGGCTACTGCTGGAGCCCTTAAATCTTTTTATATATGTAATGGAATCTGCATTCAGTTTTACTCACTTATGGAACGGGTCATCCCGCTCGAAAGAGAAGCAAGAGGAGAAGGTCGGGAGGCAGGAATATTGAAGCAGAGGTAATATCCACATCTCTGACGCGCATGGTGATGCACGGACAGTCTGATCTGTTCCAGATCAAAATTTTCTGACTCTGTACTGCTCGCAGGGTACTTCGCGCCTGAGAAGCAAATTCGTTCTACTTTTTTTATAGGCCAAAATGTATTTGCTGCCCTCGTCTTTTTGCTTTCATTTTGATAGTTACTTTTTATGATTTTTTTTTTCAGTTCTCTTATCCGGAAATGATGATAACCAAATAATCTATTTCATTTCACATTAAAAATACAGAGAGCTATTTTTTGTCGAGTAAAGCGAAGAGCATAATTAACACATATAAAATGTTAGTTTTTATATTATCATTTGCGTTGGAATAACTCATCACAGCTACTGTTCCTAATGGGGAAACAATTATGGGGTTGAAGTTGTGTTATTATTCAATGATACAACACGCATGCATTTGATGTGGATTACCTTAAAAGCTACTCAAACTTAACTTATCCAACAAAACAACTCAAAAATAATCCCTCATAATTTGTTTGAATTTTTTTTGTTTTTGTTTTCATTTTTGGCCTTTGAAGTTCAAACTCACGAAGTATATTTACCCAGATGACAGTAGAACGGAGTCAAAAACCCAAGTGACAGAACAGAACAGAACAGAACATAAGCCTGACTTCCTGTCTGATACACGACACCAGTTACATTCCCATTCCTATCCTTCCCAATGTTCCCATCCCATGTGCAGCATTACCCTAAAGATTCCTATCGATGATAAATAAAAATATTCCCTAAAAAACACAGGCACAGATCTTTAACTTGAACCCTCTTGAGTTGCCTGCTTTCTCTCCCTCAGAATCTATACTTTCTCTCTCCCCAAATTCACTTTCCTCTCACGCCCTCCACACTTCACTCTCACACTTTCTCTCTCTGCTTTCCACAATTCCCTCAATGGCTATCAACCGAGACTCCACCATTCCGCCTCCTATGATCGGCAAAATCGGACCCTACACGGTGTTCATGACCCCACCTTCGACCCCCAGGCCTTCTCAGCCACCGGTCTTGGATTCGCCCAAGAAGATCCTCACTCCGCCACCGGTCTTGGATTCTCCCAAGAAGATCATCACTCCGCCATCGGTCTTGGATTCTCCCAAGAAGATCATCACTCCGCCACCGGTGCAGCCTCCTCCTCACCAGTTCCACAAGTCCACTGAGTCCGTTGCGCCCAATGGGTCTGTCTTGGGGTTCTTCAAGAATGCCGCTACCAAGGTGCAGAATGGTATGTGGGTCTTGTCGGGTTTTATAGTTTATTTGGTTTCTGGAGGATAGGAAAAGAAAATGATATTTGGGTTTGAGAGAAATGAAAAGCAAACGTATAAAAAAAGGAAAAGGAAAAGGAAAACCCGGCTACTATGGCTGCGGATTCTCATGTGTCAACGAGAATTCTAATTTTCCAAATGATGAGTGGCCGTTTGGGTTTGGTTTCTTATTTTTCCCATATTATTGGTATACAAACACAGTACTTAAGTGATTATTTGTAAATACCTCTCTGGTTGCTGAGGCAATGGAGGAGATATAAGGAAAATAAGTTATTGGTTGTTGGGTTATCCGCTTTTTCTATTTGCAATTGTTGAAAATGAATACTTTTTTTGAAAAAAAGAAGAAGTGTTTGAGACAAATTTTAAGGGACTCTTTTTCGGAACTATACAGCGCATTCGAGTTTGGATGGCCATTTGGCGCGCTGGTTTGGGTTGAATCAGTCGAAGTATCAATGGGCGCTAGACGACTATTACGAGAGCAAGGGCTCGGTAAGCGTTTGAACTGGATGTTAGTTCTTATGAAAGAAAGGACTAGTGAGCATTTTATAGTGAAGGATCAGTAAGTTTTTATTTGAATGTTTTTCTAAAACGTTATTATTGTCAGATTCTTTGTTATGTGGCTTTGAGCTTTTATTACCATTCTCTGTCGATGTTCCTTCCATCTGTTTTTCTGGGTTTTGGTGGATTCGGCGTTATGACTCAAGTAAAGTCCACTAAACAAACTAGTTTATATTCCAAAAGGTCAACTAATTTAGGTTTCAATTGCTCCTTTGATTTTTCTACGTTTTCAGCATCCTCTGTGGATAACAATGAATGGCTCCCTATTGGTGTAATTGTGCAATTTTGGGGAAATTAGGCCGACTTATGTATTAAAAGGCACCATGTGGTATATTACTATATTAGTATCAGAGATCTTGTCTTCCTGTTTGTCATTTTATACTGCAGCATTCTGCATATATGATTCATTGAATGTGACTCCCATCAATTTAATGAGATTTTGACAAATCCTGGACTAGTGGCAGCATGTGTGGGTTGACATTGTACAGTTTACTGGAACAATAGTTGTCCGACTTCATGATGGATTAAAAGATCTATGTGTTCCATTACAAAGAGGTCTTCAGCTCCTTTTACTTTTCTACCAATTTTTTGGGAGGTAGAGAGCTTTGTAGCATACTGGGATTGGATTTGGAGGTCATACACCTAATCAGTTTTGACTCTGATATTTATATTATAATAGTCAATGCATATATCTGGTTTTGTAAAAGACCGTAATATTCAGTGCATATATAGTTTCTGGCTTAGAATAAAGTGAACTAAAGGCCAATGACAGAGATGGTCGCAACAATCCATCATGTTTTGCCCTGGTAGGGCATGGCTTGGACCTGCTTTGCCTGTCTGTACGAGTTATGCCATGCAAATGGAGTGAAAATGCTATCCCAAGCTGGGGTGTGTGAAGTTTCTTTCTGAAGTTGCTTCCCAGTGGTACAGGAGTCGCCTTGGTTTTTCCATTGAGCTTTAGCTCAAACGGTGGTGCCACCTTTGTAAGGATCAGGAAGAGAGTGAGGTCATTGATTCAAAACCCATTAGGTACAAGTGCAACATACTGACTGAAAGAAATAAAAAATTCCCTGAGCTAATATTTTCTGCAAGAACAATTCATCCATATTTCTAAAATGGTTTCTGGCCCCCTTTTGTGTGGCGAGATGATCAAGCCAAGAACCGCACTAAGGGGTCTCGGCTGACGCTGATCCTGCCTCCTGAAATGGTACTCTAGTGTTGAAATATTTTGTTTCAGTGCTTAAACAAAATGTTTAGCGGAAAAGGAATTCTAACCTTTGCTTTTTGCTGTTTTTTCTTTTTATAATTATGGGGGCTGGGCCTAGTATATGGTTTGGGTCTTTAAACATTTTTGTTTTAATTGGACATGGGGCTGGGGTGGTCTGGTTTCAGTGAATGGGGACCTTAAACTGCAGGTTGGTTTGAGCAATCGGTTCTTGTATAAATTCAACCTGAATGCCCTGATAGTATTTCACTTGATTAAGCTTTATTGCAATTACTGGTGCTCAGGTCTATGATTTCGTTTCCATGTAAAATGTTTTGAAATTCAATGGCTGCAGGAAAAGGGGGATGCAAGTGGCAAAGATATACCAAGCAAAGCACAGAGTGTGTAAAATGCCTGTTGGATTGTAAGTTTTGTTGTTTCATTTTAATTTTTACTTTTGGCAGAAATGTTTATTGGAGGTACTTGAACTTGAAAATGTTGTTCTTATGCAGAATTTATTGTAAGTGGAAGTGTCTGCAGACTCTCCTTTGGAGTATACTATATTTATGTACTTACGTATGAATAGCATGGATGCATCACAAAAGGATCCTTTGACCAAGATCTGGGATTTTGGTAATGAAATTATCTCCTAGTGAAGCAGCTAACTGAACTGGATCGTGTGACAGTCTACAAAGCTTGTAATCACATTTTAAGTTGATTATTTAGTTGAATGGACAAACTTTATATTCATGTACCCCACTGAGCTGCTACTTAATTTGATTTGGTTCAAGTTTCTGGGTTCTGTACCTCAGGAACAGTTAACATGTTTGTATTGGAATTTATATTTATGTTTTATTAAAAGCAATCGTTTGTAACTTCAAATTGTGGGAGAGCCTTTTTAGCGTGTATCGTTGATATACTGTGCTGGTCTGGCGAGTTGCTAGTATATTTTGGAGTTAAAAAAACATACAGAAATGGCAGAGAGAGCAAACCAATAACACAAGGTGAGGAGGCCTTAGGTGAACGATGTAGTGAAGGTGTTGGGGCCAAGGGTTGAGATTCCGACTACAGGGCGCCAGCTTGAGGCTATGCATGGATGCCCCTGCCCACACATGGCAATTATCGGCATAGGTCTCCCAGGATAGACCCAAGGGTTTTGTTGGATGCTAGCGGGAAGAGTCCAGACTTCATGCTGAGAAATTGTGTGTTCAAGATGGAAGCCTTTCCGTTAAATTATCATTTAAAAAAAAAAAAAAACAAATCGATTAAAATTGCTATATTAATTATTTAAATATTCTTCTCGCGTGCAGTAGCTCTGCGGTGGGCGAGGATTTTCTTGGCCATATCTCTGCAGTTGCTCTTATTCCCTGTGGTTTTATTTTAGTTTTTCCCTTTTCAAACCACGCGTTTGGCATATTTTTACGACCATTTTCGGATGAGATCCTGTATGTTGTTTTGAGCAGATGGTATGCTATATGCTCATTCATCAAATATTCATTTTCGTTCTAAATTTTATAGGACTTACCTCTTGCTGTTGTCTGACAGAATGCAGAGTGTCTGTTTCTTCATGTCGTTGCAGTCTGGAAGTTATTATAGAAATTACGATGTGATGTTCTGTCTTCTGTCCCAAACTGCATGTCGCACGTATCAGCTAGTCACCAATTTTCTTTATCACCACAACTCTTTTGCGTGCCTTGAAGCGTCTGCGTTCCATTCCCTTACCAATGACCGGTGCAGGGGACCAAGGGATACCAGGTGCCCAAATAGCTGTGGCTGTTGTGAGCTTGGGTAAGATCTTAATTCCCTATTATTATTATTTTTTGGTTCTTTTCCAACCTTTTCTTTTCCAGTGACTCATTCAATGTTACAAGGAATAGTTTTAAACAGTTGAGAGGTTCTTATTAAGTTCTGACACTTTGCAGTTGTTCTTGTAAGATTGGTTTTTTCGTTGTGGTATGCAATAGAAGACCTCAAGGAAGTAGCAGCACTGTTAGTGTGGACTCAAGATTTCTGACTTTCACTATGGATAAATTTCTCAACGATATGGAAAGAGAGAAGCCTGTCCAATTTACCTCTCAGCAGCTAAGGATTGCAACAGAAAACGTCACTACTTTTCTGGGTTCAGGGGGATTTGGATCGGTTTATAAGGGGATCTTTAGTGATGGAACAATGGTTGCCGTGAAGGTTCTACTTGGGAATTCTGTTAAGAGAACTGCGGAACAATTCATGGCAGAAGTGAGTACAGTTGGAATAGATCATCACTTGAATCTGGTTTGTCTTCATGGTTTCTGTTTCGAGAAGCACTTGAGAGCACTTGTTTATGAGTACATGGGGAATGGCTCCCTTGACAATTACTTGTTCCATGGAAACAAGATCCTAGGATTTGAAAAGCTTCATAAGCTTGCAGTTGGGACAGCCAGAGGGATTACTTACTTGCATGAAGAATGTCAACCGCGAATAATCCATTACGATATAAAACCAGGAAATGGTCTCTTGGATGCAAATTTCTTACCTAAAGGAGCTGATTTTGGATTGGCCAAGCTGTGTCACAAGGAAACTACTCACATCACTATGTCAGGAGGAAGGGAGACTCCTGATTATGCTGCACCAGAAATGTGGATGCCATATCCCATAACTCACAAGTGTGACACTTACAGCTTCGGGATGCTATTGTTTGAAATAATAGGTAGGAGAAGGAACCTCGAAATCCGTCTTTCAGAGAGCCAAGAGTGGTTCCCAGAGTGGGTTTGGAAAAAGTTTGAACATGGAGAACTGGAAGAGTTGACCATACTTCGTGGAATAGAGGAGAAATACAGAGAGACAGCAGAGAGAATGGTTAAGGTAGCTCTCTGGTGTGTGCAGTATAGGCCAAAATTCAAGGCCTCTCATGAGTGGAGTGCTGTGGTGAAGATGTTGGAAGGAGCCAAAGAAATCCCCACCACCTAGCATGGCATGTACTACTCCTGTGATGAGAAAATATGAGATTGAAATTGCCTCTATGTAGCTGGGATTAAGAACATCTCTCTCTCTCTCTGTTGTTGTTAAGCTTTTGGAATAATGGTAATTTAACAGTGATTAGTATTCTAATGTTACACTTATGAGCCTGACTCAAGATACCTTGTTAATCATACAAAAGTGTGTAGCGTGCCATTTTATTACTCTTTCCCTGTAATATCTAGACCGAAAGGACAAAAAAAAGGAGATCTATAAAACATTTCCTTTTGGCACTCCTGGAACCAATTTGATGGATTCTGTTTGGTTGAGGTGAAAAAAAGTATTTTTTCTTCTCGATTTTTCTAATTCTTTTTTATTTTTGTTATTGAACTGATGTCTGAATTGGATCCACATATGATGCCACATTCGTTCATAAAAAAAGGAAAAAAAAAAAAATCAATACCGAGAGAGGGAGAGAACCTATGGGCCTAAAGTAGCTGTACAAACTGACCAAAACATGGGCCGGATATATAAACTTACCTGAATGGGCCGTGACCGATATTAAACTCTATGTTAAATATTTTGCGCGTTAATTATATGAAATAACTTTTAACTCAAGACAGCAATATATTCCAGGGTTTTAGCAGAGATTGTTTTAGGGCTTTTGCGGAACCACCATCCAAGCAGCGGTAGCGAGACCCCAGCGCCCCCCCCCCCCCCCCCCCCTCTCGCTCTCTCCCTCTCCCCGTAACTCTGCAACATGAAAACTGGGGGGAAGAGCTATGTATCTTCACCCCCTGCCTTTTCGAACGACGGCAAGCGTCTTCTCGTTTGCACAGGCAACACCGTCTCCATCTTCAGCACCTCCACTGGCTTACAGGTTCGGTTACTGTCACCCTTCAATTTCCTGTGGAATTACAGTGTTTGCTTCCCATGAACTGAATTTCTTCTTTTATAGATTGCATCATTGGAAGGTCATACGGCGCTGGTGACGTCGGTGATTGTGGTGCCGGCGTTGAGACCCGCTTCTAAGATTTTGTGCTACTGCTGGACCACCTCACTCGATGGGTCGATTCGGCATTGGGATTTTTCGGTGCCGGACTTAATGAAGAAGGTCGATATTAAGATGCCCATTTTCTCCATGGTAAGTTTGATCCCTTGCTACCCTATGCTTTCGCTGCTAAATTCTGTTCTGTTCTTTTCTTTTCTTTTTTTTTTGTGTTCGTTTGTTTTTTTAGCTGTTGTGTGGTTTATGTCGCTCGGTTTATAAGGCAATGAGCTCTAGCTTGAATGGCGCTTCCTTCTCCTATGTGACACTCTCGATGCGTGTAACTCATTAATCAACAAGGTTATATTGGTTTGTAGACCCAAGAGAAGCAACTGCTAGAAAAGGGAAATGAATGACTCAAAATTTTTTGAAGGGATTTCAAGAGAGAATGGAGAAAAGTCACGTGTAGAAAATAAAAAGTATAAGAAAATTAGGAAAACTTTAAAGCGGATTCAAGAGAGTAGAAAAATGCCATGCGTTATGAGTTATTTTTGTTAAGAAAAGTATATTTTTGGCTTTTAGGGCCAAAATTTTAATATCTTGAGTAAAATTTTGTTTTAAGATTTTGGGGCTAATTTTTAAAATCTAGCATCAACCTAAGTATGCATATCTTTATTTATTTATTTTTTAAATATGGTCAGTGTAGATTTTTTGGGAGGTAAATAGGTTGTTTAAATTCTTTAGGGGGACTAAACGTAATATCTAATGATTTTAATAAGGGGTCAAAGGAGGGAGGTTTCCTGTATTATTGGAGTGTCATGGCCCCTCACCCTCTTTGGATCTGCCACTATCAACTATAAGTATAAAACTTGAGCTGGGCCATACCGAATGGCCTGGTGAGGGTTTCAGAGGTTTGAGTGAGGGAGATTGTAACACCTAACATCTATGGGAGGATGGTGAATGAGATCCTGTGCTGTCTCGGAGGATTAAGTTCTTGGCCTTGATAATAATTGTAAGCACCTCCAATTGTAATTTTGATTGGTCCTTTGGAATATACACTTAAATGTAGCTTAGGCTTTTCCTTGGGCTTATTGCAAGCAGTATCATTTGATGTGGTTATGTATGCATGTATATATGCTAATGTCTCTGCGGTTGGAATGTGGATATAATTTTGGAGAAGTTGTTTAATTATGTTGATTTGTTGGAATTTTGGCTGATAATTTGTAAATTTGTTTGTGCTTTGTCTTAGTAGTCAAAAGATATGGAAATATTTATAGGTTGCAATTCTGGGTGGTATAGATGATAATTAAGAGCTTTCGAAGGCTTGGTTGTCCAAAATTGCTATAAATTTTGCTTTTGTTTTAACTCTATTATTTGTGCTAAAAGTGAGTACTGACTTTAACTTTTTCATTTTTTTTTGTTTAGGTGATTCCATCTTTATTAGACCAACCAGTTGAGAACGATGAGAAACCAAGTGATCTTTTTGCTTATCTGTCTGTTGAAGATACCATAGAACAAGAAAACAGGCCCAAAGCTAGGCGCGGACAGATTCGGAAGTGTAACTTGACAGCATCTCGTTTGATTGGTGGATTAATATTGAAAGAGGTGCCACTTAGTGGAAGTGTAGCTACTTCTATTTGTCTGTGCATTTAGCTTTAGTAGTTCCAAATATCTAGATATAAGGATTTGATTCAATGCAGTGGATTGAAGTTTGATAGAAATTATAAAAACAATAGTTACGTAAACATCAAGTTTAGTGGAATGATCATATTTTTTAACGCATTGATAATAACACAGTTTTCATTAGGAAGGAGTTAGGATAATTCACTTATCCAAAAAAAAAAAAAAAGATTTAGGACAAACCAAGTCTCTATGAGCAAAACAAAACTCCGAAACAAGATATTCTTTTTGTTGGCGGTGGTGATTTGCTGATTCATTTAAAAATAAGCCTAAGAAAGTTAGCAAACTCATGATTCAATCATTAAGAGTCAGATCATGGTGAAGGGTTTATTGAGTTCAGTGCTGCTGCATCAGTTTCTTATGTACTGTAGTTCTTGAGTGTGGTTCAAACTGTAATTCCTACTTGTTTCTAGTTGCTGTATTTTCAACTGTTCTGTAATTTATGGGAATGATAATTTTTGTATCTTTTTTACAGACTCCAAAACCAGAATTTGTAGCTGTTAGTTCGGTGGGAAAATTCATTGGCATCATAAATAAGCGCAAGCTTCATATATGGATGGTCCCTGAAAAAGATTCTGGGCGTTCAGTGTCAAAGAAAATAACCTTGCATCATACTAGGAATTTGACTGTTCTTGCATTTCATCCATCTAAGAGGATTGTAGCTGCAGGTGATGTAACTGGGAGAATTTTAGTCTGGCGGGGATTTGGTTATCGAACATTTTCTGTCAGTGATGAACTAGTGAGTGGAATGTTGGTGGATAAAGAGGAGGAAAGACCTGGGGTGAGGGGAAATGATGATGCTGATTCTTGCTCCACATGGCATTGGCACTCTGCTGAAGTGAATGTCCTCTTTTTCTCTTCTGATGGAGCCTATTTATATTCAGGTAAAAATGCTTTTCCATAATTGGATAAAGTGTCATTCTTTCAGATACATTGCTTTTTGCCTTGCAATACATATTAGACAAAAATGAAGTGAAGCTAACATTGGGCAATGGGGAGAACTGCTTTGACGGTTTTGTATACTTAACATGAAAAACGGTTTTGTATGCTTTACATGAAAACATTGGATATGTAGTACATCATATTTCTAATTATATTCATGCTTATTGCTGCCTATAAAAAAATTATATTCTTGCATATTGCTGAGTGTAGTTGATGATTTGGTCTGTATATGAAGGGTATTGCAGTGATCAACAAACTGGAATGCCCTTATATACTCCCTGGGTTATGGAGGGACATCATGACAAAACCTGTTCCCTTTATTCTATTCTGTGGTGATTAACCTTTATGCATTGATTTAAGATCTCTTCCAACCCCTACACCAATCTTTAAGTACCATGATTTTTGTTGGCTGTCCAGCAGTTTCAGATGAAAAAGGACGTGGATGCTTATCATAACCATTTTCTGTTGTGGTTTCATCTATCATTTTGTTTATTCATTCAAGCACAAGTATTTCTTGATTCTGATGCTTCTGTTGGGGTCTAGGTGGAAAGGAGGGAGTTCTTGTGGTCTGGCAGCTAGATACAGGGAAGAAGAAATTTTTACCACGAATTGGATCTCCCCTTCTATATTATACAGATTCTCCAGATCCTACACTTTCCTCTGTAAGGAGAATATTTATGCACTGAACTTAGAACTATTCTGTGTTGAATCACTGTCTCTGCTGAAACAGATGTAGTTAATTTCACCGTTTTTACTGAAATGAGGGCCCTTCTTCAGATATCTTGTGCAGATAATCAAATTCATATACTGAAAATGCCTTCTATGGAGATCTTGAAATCCATCTCAGGGATCAAGGTTTGTTGCAATGAGCCCGCATACCGTCTTGAAGCCTTAATTATCTAAATAAAAAATGAGCATCCTATATCTAACTATATTTTCTGAAGTTCTATGTGATAATAATTTAAGTTTCAAAACTTTTTTACCCAGTTTCTTTTCTTCCCAGCTTCCTCATTCACTCCCAGGGATATACGAAGGTCTATATAGTGGGTTTGCATTTGATTACTCATCTGGATTGGTTGCCCTATGTACAGAGAACTATGGCATCCAATTCTATAGCTTGTTTGATGACCGTGGAATATATGAGGTGAGGTGTTTTAGCTTGATGGTTTGGTTAATTTATTTGGAATCTCCTACTTATGGTTAATTAGTTTTCTCTCTCCACAGTTTTGCTTGTTGAGCTGTGTTTACTTTTGAAAAGCTTTTTTGTTGCTTGAGTTTCAGCTTTAATTTCTGTGTAGTTGATACATGACATGAAATCCTTGATATTATTTTTTTGCATTGGGTATTTGAAGGGAAAGAGTTTGGAGCCCGGGGGAAAAGAAAATCGAGACATCTTTTCTTTTTCATTTAATTTTTGATCAAGCCATCTGTTTTCCTACCTTGTTAAAAAAATATCTGTATTTATTTTGTTTTATATTTGAATCCAATTGATATACCTGGTGGGACCCTGCTATGTTCACTGCTGCACTTCTGATTCACATGGATGCACTCCATTTATTGGGCCTTGATAGAATCACATCAGTCCTATGTGGGGCCCATGTCGATGCACAAACACATTCAATTTATTCCATAAATTTCAGTGGATCCTTCCCTACTAGGCGGGGTGCATCATATACCGGTCCAACCCCACTTTCTATTTTTCCGAAATCACAATCATTTGTGTAAGAATGCTCCCGTCCATTTCAAGCGATAAATTGGGAGTTGATCTGTTCTAAAACTGACACTTTGCAGGTTCAAGTCTGTGAAAGAAATCATCAACCAGCTGATGAAATCACGGTATGGAGTTTCCTTATTTGTAATTGTTTTCATCATGAAATGTTATTTATTCTAGGTCATACATACTTGTGGTTGATACGCTCACTGTTTTTTAACAATTTCATTCTAAATCATGGATTATTATTGTTACAGGTTATAGTGACTTTTGTGGCTGTCTCCCAAGATGGATCTATGATGAGTACTGTGGAAGCTAAGCTTCCTGAAGAGGGAATAGGAAGTCTTGTTTGCCTTAAGTTTTGGGCATTGGATTCAGAAAACAAAAAGTTCAGCTTGTCAACTGTTATTTATGAACCTCATAGGTTTGGCCTTGACCTATTTATCTAGAAAATTTTGAAATTTGTTACCAGCTAATTATGCTTATTGAAAGCCTCTGGTGCTGTTTTCAAAATTGTTAGCTCCAAAGATGAAATCACACCATTTATCTTATGTGCTTCTTTTGTATGAAGCTGAATGTGTTCATTAAAATGTATCCCCTTTGTGTATATATTGCATGGTAGAGATGAACATTGTGCCCTTGTTATATAGGGATGCTGGTATTTCTGTGGTTGCTTTTCATCCTACCCGTAATGTGGCAGTTAGCTCATCGTATGGTGGGGACTTCAAGGTAATCTTGGTTGAGTGGCAATATAAAAGTTGAAAATCCTCCTTCCTGTAACTTACAATTTCAATTTGATATTTCAGTTATGGGTTTGCAATGACAAGATTCAGGAGAAAGGTCTGATGCTTCAGAATTCTGGCTGGGCATGCTTGGCTGTTGGGGCATACAAGTATGATCATGCACTTTATTTTGTAGTACAATACTTTTTTTTGTAGAGGCTGGTACTTTTATTTTCCTTTTTCCACAATAACATATTCGACATTTGGTTATTAGATGTAAGTCTGCTTGTGGAAGAGAAGGCTTGATCACAAGCATCCAAAAATTGTTCATAACGATTTTAAGATCCCCATCTCAATATGACAATATCCCTCACCATCACCATCACCATCACCATCACTATCACCATCAACGCCATAACCTATAACCTACATGACTTTCTCAGTGGTCAATCATTGCCAATGTCCAACCTAAATTCACCAGAAAATATTTACCATCTTGTTGTAATTCCCATTGATAAGCCCATTATCAAACCCATAGCTACCACAAATCCACATGAATCAGATCAAATTCCTACCAATGAGATTGGCCACTAGCACCCGTCACAACCTTTCTACTCATGGAACCAGTTCCTATTGCCCACCCAAGCGCACATCTGTGTCTTTATTCATGTCCATTTAGCTTTCCTGATAGATTGGTAATGAAACCTAGATTTGTCATGCCCCTCATAAGGTTCTGGCCATTGTTCAGATCTGAAGGTTTTTTTTTTTTTTCTCTTTGAACAGGGTGCAAGGCTGCTAATTGCCTCTTCTTTTCTGCTTTTTAAATAGTTGATACTGTGAGATTGATATTCTTGATTGTGTTGAATGGCAGAACAAAATGACCTATAATTCGCTAATGCAGTATAATCTGATGATATAAACTGTTAATTCTTGTCTGTGTGATAGATTTTTGTTCCTAATGCAGAAAAAAGCCAATGACAGCTGCTGCATTTTCTTGTGATGGTTCTGTCCTGGCTGTTGCAGCAGAAACTGTCATCACCTTGTGGGATCCTAACAAGAATGTCCTTGTCGCTGTGATTGGAGAGACTCTCACGGTGATTTGTTAAAATCCTGCTATCTATGCTATGCTTCTTGGATTTTTGAAGAAGCCAGAGCCCTCACAAAACTGACCTTAAATGCGTTTTTTCAACCTGATTTCTGTCTTTCATCCATGGAAAATCCTGCACCTCCTTGTAGCTCATAGTTTATTATGATGATTGTTATAAGACCTAAAAAAGTGGGGATCATATCTCAATTTAAGTTTGAGTTCCCTTCAATAATTTAATGTTGATTATTGTTCAGAGTTGGTAGCATCAATTTTTTGTTGCCAATCCAAAATAGATTTTATAAAAGATCAATCTCAGGACCAGGTTGATCCGTTTGAGGCAGCTCTGGCTGATTCTGTATCTATCATTAAACTTTTTTTCAATATTATTCTTTTCAGCCAATCGTTACACTGTCCTTTGCTGGAAATTCAGAGTATCTTGTTTCCGTGTCCCGAGGTTCAAAGCCACAGCTCTCTATATGGAGCATGTCAAAGTTATCGCTATCTTGGTCATACAAGCTTCACATTGAAGGTTTGGAGATCCTCATTTCTTTCATGCCGAGAACAGTTTCTTAGTATGCTTTTCCATTTGATTCAAAAATATTTGTAATCTAACATTCGCATCCAACACTCATGTATTAAATTTAGATACTTAAAGTCATCTCAGAATAAACAGTTTTTTTTTTTTTTTGATAAGTCATCTCAGAATAAACAGTTGAGATGCAGTTTGTGTGGTCATGCCTCTTTCTGATGCAGAACATAGAAAAAGGAGAGGAAAGATTTGGTTATTTTCTATTCATGATATTTTTAGTGCTGAAACTGTTCTTATTTGTGAATTGGGTAATTGTATAGTTTAAAATGGTATCTTTATTAGGTTAATTTACCGATAAAAAAAAATCTTTATCAGGTTAACGGTGCCATGTATGTTTTATGCAGCTTTCGCATGTGCAGTAAACCTATCATCTTTTGCCGTTCTTGCTCTTCTTCCCGAATCATCTATATTTATGGAGTCTGAACCATCGTTTCAAGGAAGAGATGGGATAATCTTAGTGTTCAATGCAATGGATCCTGTTCCTGTTGCTACCTGGTCTGTAAAGAAGGTATGATTTGTTTCCAGCTCTTCCCTTTTTTTTTTTTTTTTAATAAGTTCAAGTCTCATTGGCTATTCTCAATCTGGAAGATCTAGCCGCAAATGAGCATAATAAGTTAAAAGAAAATTACATTTTACCCCCTCAAACTGCCATTCATTTTGCCATAGGACCACAAAACTTCCAACATGACAACTTTGGTAGTTTGGTAGTCATGTTACAAAAGAACTGGTGGTTTGAAGGGCTAAAAAGTAACTTTTCTTAAATAATTATTATTATTTGGTTATACATAGGCTTCCTTAAACTTAATGTTATTTTAACCCAGTTATATCAGCCAAGAATAAGTCATGTTACAAGTGACATTTTTTTGAAATACAATTGGAACGAGCTTTGGTTGCAACGAAGAGGATGCTATAATCTTTTTTTTTTATAAGTAAGAGATAAATTTTATTAATATGAATGAAATATGGATGGCTCATGTACACAGAAAGTATACAAAAGCACATGCTAGAGATCTTAAAGAATTAAAAGAACATTATGAGACAAAGTAATTGAAGACAAACACAAGAATGAAATAAGAAAAGGCTAATTCTTTAATAATATTTAGAAATGTATTATATTCAAAAAATACATAAATATTGTTATTTTTATTGATACTTTTTCATTTTTATAAACATTTAAGGTAATTCGCATCCTTAATACTCTGTTACGCCATAATTTACCTCATTCCTAATCCACTAGAGCAGGATGACAATTTATTCCGGCACCATATTCTTCTTTTTGCAGGCCAAGGGAGGTGGGGTTGCATTTCTTCAAGGGTATGCTTCTTCCTTGAAACAGAATAATTCAGATGGGAATGCACAGCAAGAATTGCTTGTGTATATAAACGGTGATCATGAGTACATCCTCTTTGACCCATATGGCAATGAAGCAAATGAACTTGGCATGTCCCAGCAGGATGATCTAGTTGAGTTTGAAGAGACAGGTCGGGCTTCCTTTACTAAAACCTTACTATTTTAATTCAGATTACGTGATATCCAGTTTCGATAGACGCAAACGCCTAGTGCTCCCTGTGTGCTTGGAAACTCAATTTTGACTGTAGACTGAATCACTTTGAAATGCCCCATTTTACCAAATTGTATTTTAAGTTCACCACACAGTCTGTTGTTTTTCTCAGCATACATGTGGACTGGATGTTCTACTTCTATGATGACATGTCAATGTTCTATAAACCATTATTGCATTATCGTGAAATTGTTGGATACTAGATTTCACACTGTATGCGCACAGGTATGCTGGTGGCATGTCCCAGTTCCCACATGATCAAACAACATTGAGAAATTCATTTCTAAACATATGCGGATGTATTAAAAATATGGTTGCTGCAATACTCACAATTACGTCTTTATTTTAAGCAAAACCTGAGCTTGGAACTCAACCTTTGAGTTTATACTGTCATAAAATAGTAGGGTGTTATTTTTGTTTTTGTAGCAAAGGAAAAATAGTTGGGCTTTTATAACTCATTCTTTGTTAAATCCCTATAGGGAATATATAGCATAGCATAGCTTTTGTTTTTGTATATATTTATAACTTTGCTCATATATTTTCATAACAGAGAAATTGGATATGCATCAATTTATGGGGAGTTACCGAAGTTAAACTTAACAAGAAACCAGACTTCGTCGGTGCCATCTGTTCCATCGGAGAGGCCTTGGGAGAGCATATTCAGTGGTTCATCACATAATCTTCCACCCCTCACCAAATTGTGTTCAGCATTTTTGGAATCATTAATGGAAAAGCGGACTGGGGTTGTTGAGTGACTTCCTCCAGTTCAGCTCTTCTGAGGATAAGATATGGTGGAAACGGTACTTAATTGATTTGATCATTCTCTCTTTACCTTCACCACAAATAGAATATGATTGCAGTCCGGGAAGAATTCTTAAAGATAATGAAGCGGTTTAGTTGATACAGTGACATGGCATTGGCAATTCTATTTGGTCAACGGTGCGGTTCAACAGCTTTATGCATTAAGGTAAATGCACCTGAGAAGAATGTCAAATTAATGAATGCCAAACGTTTCTGGCATTCAAAAACTGTAACCTTCTATGTGACGTCGATCCCAAATTTAAGATTCTCTGTGTTTGTTCCATAATTTAGGAGGGTGAATAGGGAGAGACGACATTTTCTGTCATACTGAAGACGGCTGAGTTTTATTGGCTCAGAAAATTTTGTGATTGTGGGAAGAGTGAATCTGTGAAAATGTTGTCATTTATTTCTTGTTAAAAGATAAATTTTCATTGTAATTTACTTATAAAAAAACGTTGGGAGTCAAGACTCCAAACTAGGAATTGTAAGGTATGCATGCGACGGTGAAGGAAAGAAAGATCATTTCATATATTGTCATCTCAAAAATTACGTTTGCAAGAAAATAACAATAATAATTAAAGGATAAATAATGAACTCTTTTGGTACACAGGGTGCTGGTTATGTTGCTCCGGAATACAATGCAAAGGAGTGTTATGCCAAGCAGCTAGATAGTTAGCTCGCCTATTTCCCTCTATAATCAACAATAATTCCCACTTGAAACAGTGTTCAAGATAGTTAGTATTATGTTGTACGCATGTCACTCGGCATCGAGGAAGAAATGACAAATAATATATAGCATAAAACTCGAGGTCTCGAGAACATGTACTGTTTAGATATTTGGTGTAGGAAAATGATAACTACAGCGACAAAGTGTATCTATTATTTGTATCGATAGTGTTTTTTCATTTTTTTTAGCATTTGTATTTATCTATTTTTAAGTATTGTGTTTTTTATTTTGATTTTGATTTTGTATTTTCTTTAAAAAAAATACACAAATTAAAAAGGAAAAAATAGAATACACCGAATGTGGGAGTAGCACTCCCCTTTGGTGAATTGGCTGTACTAGCACTAGTAGACATGCACTATCCAACCCGTGGGTAGGGTTTTTTTTCTCTGTTTTTAGGGAAAAGGGCAAAGGGATCAGAGACCAAAGGTTCAAGATAGACTAACCTATATAGGTCGGTGTAAAAAATTGTAGAATAGGAATGTGAGAATGATTTTGTATCATATCATATAGGATAGCTCGCTGTTAACCAATGCGCAGTAAATCAAGCTAATGCATGGCTTCATGTTCAAATATTTCAACAAAAAACAAAAACGAATTGTGCACGTACCCTTGTGATTCACAGAAAAACTAGTTTTAATTCTCTCTATATGGACACATGATTGTACAGTTCAATTCTTAGATGTTGCATATTTTAATTACTAACCCTAATAGATAGTATATGTAATGTAATTATGGAAGATGGTGAATTGTTAGCATCTGTACTATTGCTTTGTTCATCATGTTGTTATTTCTCTGTCAAAATGGTATATATATGCCTCATGAATATGAGTGTATATATACATATATATCTATATATGTATGTTAATTGAAAGACTAACGTGAAGGATTATTATTGGAGGGCTGTTTTTTGGATTGGACAGCCCGACCGGCTTGAAGGTATTCTTTCTCTATATATATATATATATATATTTATAACATTTGATGTTTTGATCAGATCAGATGGTTGGTATAGACAATACATTTTTTACATCCAGTGTAAATACAAAAACTATAAAAAGAATCGAATTTTTATGAAAATTATGACTTCGGAAAAAAAAAGACTATATATATATATATATATGCATGCATGCGCACTCGTGAGATACCTAGTTTAGATAGTGAGATAAGACGATATGAAAGTTGAAAGTTGAATAAAATATTATTAAAATATTATTTTTATTTTGAGATTTAAAAATATTGAATTATTTATTTATTTTATTTAAAATTTTAAAAAAATTATAATAATTAGATGAGATAATTAAAATAATTTCACAATCCAAATCAAGCCTAAGTTAGCCTGCCATTGCATACATTCGAAGTTGGTACCGAGACGAGGCTACGTACTTGGCCCTTTAATTTTTAGTACTACTCCATCTTATTATAATTAATTGAAACCCCTTAAACATCTTTAAATGAATTAATCTTTTAATTAGCTATATGTTAAGGAATTATTAAGTAAATTAATTGATCACAAAAATGAATTATATAGGGAAAAAAAAGCACGCATGCTTTATGATCAGCTCACCAAAACACTTAAAAGTGACATCTGATTAATTAGAAAAAAAACGGTTAGATTCTCCTATATATATTTATAATTCCTAAACAAATATTTCTCTCTAGATTATAGGCTTGAGTCAACTAACACGCACATAAAAATATAAATATATATATATATATATTTTATGTTCCCTCAGCCTCAGGATAGTAATATAAATTCGTGGCATGCAACATTAGCCGTCCAAAAGAAAAGTCATACCTGCTCATCACCTGCCAGTTATTAATTATTTTCTCAATTACGGCATCATTAAATATATAAATATATAATTGTATATGTGGCAGGAAATCTGTGTCTGTAATGGCTGTGAGCATGCATTAATTTCAGTATGTGTTAGGGGCTTAGAGCCACATGTTTATTAATCGGGGCAAGTACTCAATTATCTTGTTGGTTGAGAAAGCCTTGTCAGCATCCATCCTGGTCACGTGCCAGCTGTTGCTGTGCGGACTTGCCCCCATCTTCCATAATTAGAAGTGACAACTAGTATCGTATCGTATTAAATTATAAATATTTGAGTATGTAGATAAATTTGAATTCAATTCGTTAAATTAAATGTATCAAATTTTTACTTTAACTCAATTTATTTAAATAATAGGTTTTGCCGTGTCGTTCATTTTGATTTATTTAATAATTAATTTAAAATATATTAGCACGACACAATTTATTTAAATTTATTTGTTTCATGTAAATGACTAGTTTAAACTAAAATGTATAACTTATTTGACCTAATTAACATAATTTTACATAAAAATTAAAATATCTATGTATTTATAACCACAATATCTTTAAAATATAAATTAATATTTTTCAAATTTTAACATATAATAAAACCAACATTACAAACTATACAATAACAAATATGAGCATTTATCTAAAATTACAATCTAAATAATAAAAACATAAGTCTACTGAAAAATATCAATATTACAACTTAACAATAATATAATTTTAATTTTAAAATAAATTTTAAATGGATCAAAACGAATTGATTTCGTTTTAAGTAGGATGACCCATTTATAAATCGTGTCTTAACGAGTCAACCCATTTTGACCCGAACCCGTTAACATCAAATTCAAACCCACTAATTTCGTACCGTGTTCATATTGAGTTCACAAGTCGTGTCACATATTGCCACCCCTACCCATAATAGCCTTTAAATTGTATGCTCGCTTCATACACAATTTGCTCGGTGAAATTCACCTCCTCTAACTCAAGTAAATTAGCCTAGTTTTGTACTTAAAAATGTAAACTTTTTCCCCCATAAATTTGACTTCTCTAATTGTTTGATTTCCCAGTTGGAAATTCTTACTCGGTTACTCACAAAAGCAAGTCTTTGTCATATAGATAATTGATTGGGTGGGACTGGATGATACTACAAACCCTACATTTCCACATGCATTTTAATTATGAAAAATATTACTCATCATTTTTTAAACTATCATTCATTTGTCATTTTTTGATGTGTCATCAAATGATCAATAAATAGATGAAAATTAATAAATGATTTTCTAATCATTTGACTATACATCAAAAGATGATAAAATGATGATAGTTGAAAAGTTGACGAATATCATTATCCTTTAATACAAAGTACATAAACTGTATGATTACATGTCAACAAAAGTGACAAATACATTTTCATCAAGTTCCAGATCTTCAAGTGATCTAATAACTTTCTGTTCACGCGAGTCATGTGGAGAAGAGAAGGAACTGTCACATTCAGATTCTAGATCCTCAAATCCCCAGAATTCCTCCGGTTCTTCTTCCTCCTGCATCTTCCACCTCTCTTTGTCCACTTCTCCATCCTCCATCACCTCCATTACCTACCCATTTGGATAAAGATCACAAAAATGGGATTTGATAAATATATCACGATTATTAATAATAATTATTCCACCCTAAGGATAATATGAGGATACAAAATGTTGAAGCTGTACATATTCAATACTTATTGCATGTAAACCATTACAAGAAATATGTGGCCCACAAGCTCAACACTTTTTCATGTTTCTTTCAGCACTTTGTTGGGGAATGGACGTCCCGCATTTATTCTGGTACCTGGTCAGTTTTATTGGATTTGACACGATGCTCACAACATGTAAATATGAATGTATTTTGGGCTGTAGCTGTAAAGATCTAGAAATGGTCGTGACTTCCACAGCAGTTGCTATGATTAATCAGAAATTGCATTCTTTCAAACCTATAATGGCAACAAGATTTATGGAAATGACCATTTAAGTTGACAAGTTTATATCAAAACCATCTGTTTCAATAATGAGCCAAAACAAGACCCACCTTCACAATCATATCTACATTAATTTATCCTAGTCCTCACATGGGTGTGCCATGTATTGTCTGTGACTCTGTTTTAGGTCTTAGCATACAGATTTAGGTTAGGTAGGATGGAACATCTAATGAATAATTGAGATCGTACTAAGAAAACCATCTAGATTGGAAAAGAACTATAATATTAAAAAAAAGGGAAGAGAGGTAAATGCCCTATCTAAGTTCCACATTTGTCCTGGCTAGCGAAAAGGATGTGCATAGTCATCACAGGAAACCACCGTAATTTGATAGGTGAAAGCTGAATATAATATTATCTTGAGGCATTTTATGATATTAATGTGTAATCACTTGGCCAGTCAACTAAAAGGTCATTATTTGATCCATGAAAACGATAAAAAGTATGACATAAGGATCCTCTATTAAGAAATAATTTCAGTGAGAATTTTGAGGCATTGTTGATGTAAACGACCCAATGAAAAGGAATATATCACACATCTAAGACTATCTTTCAGAAGACTCAATCTCACAAGCTTATACTAATATCTGAGAAAGCAAAAAATAAATTAAATCCATTTGGTCTTTTTCAAAGGTTATTATCATCATTGCAGTGGTACTGCAATTTTATTTGGAAAAAAAAAAGACGTCTTATCTGAGAGTGAAACCAATTATCTGAGCACCCAAATGCCTTAATGGTATGTGGTATTCAATCAAGAGCATAGTTAGCTACCTCACTCATAGTTGGGCGCCACATTGAAGATGAGCGGATGCAAAGTGAGGCTGCAAAGGCTAGCCTTTTCAGCTGCGTTACATCATAGGCCCCTCCAAGCCTTGGATCTATTAACTTTCCAGTCTCTCCTTGGTTCAGTATTGGTTTGGCCTATTGAAATTCCAAACAACAATCAAAAGTGAAGAAAAATTAACATTAACTCAATATTAAATCTCTCTACTTAGTCTCAAGTCAGTGACAAATTTTAAAAAGGTTTGCTGGCTGTTATTACCCAGCCGTGCAAGCTTTGGTGAGAGCCATCCACCGGTTTCCTGCCTGAGATTATCTCCAAAAGAAGAACTCCAAAAGCAAACACATCCGTTTTCTCATCCACAATCCCATGCAAATAGTACTCAGGAGCTAAGTGCCTGCACGAAAAACATAACATTATGTATGTAAAATCATATACTGCAAGTGCTGACTCAAAGATCAGTTTGCCAAAGTTTTGTCTGGTTTACCCAAATGTCCCTTCTATTGGACCAATTGAATGGTGAGACCATTGAGATGGAAGCCATTTTGCTAGTCCAAAATCAGATATCTGCAACATAGAAGAAAGCACTATTCACTAACATCGAAAACAGAAGGATGGAAGGCAAAAACAGAGTATAGTACTAAATGCATATATATACCTGTGGTTCAAAATCTGCAGTTAATAAAACGTTGGAGGCCTTGATGTCCCGGTGAATTATTCTTCTTTGGCAGCCCTTGTGCAAGTAATGGAGTCCCCTAGCCGTCCCAATGGCTATCTTATGCCTTGTTTTCCAATCTAACGGCTGCAAATTCGTGTCTACAACAAGGATTTCGAAACCAACCATCAAAAAAGAAGAAAAAAAATCAAAGAAAATGTTTTCTTGAGGCAATCATACCATGTAGAAGAGCAGCAACTGAGCCTTTTGAGGAGAAGTGGAAAATGAGGTAAAGCCCATTGTCGATACAACAGCCTAAGAGAGAGAGTACATTTGGGTGATGCGCATGACCAATGGTTCCAATCTCTGTCAAGAACTCCTTCTCTTTTCTCTCATCAGAAGAAGCTTCTGTCAGCCTCTTCACTGCAATTTCTTCACCGTCTCCCAAAGTTCCTCTGTATACCTCTGCATAGCCTCCTCGGCCAACTAAATTCTCTGACGCGCGCATGAAAAAACACGAATTTCAAGTAAATAAAAACCAAACAAATAAAATGGTATAGATTAATACGAGCTATGATGTTGCTTTTCCAAAAGACTATGAAGCAAAAACCTGGGCTAAAACCATTGGTGGCGTCGAAGATTTCTCCATAGGAGAAGCATTTCCAAGTGGGTCTCTGATGAGGTTCTGGTACTGCAACATTCATGAAGATATCTTTGGTGTGTTCTAGGATAGAGCCATCTGGGTTTGGAATTTCACCCTCAAAACTGCGTCGTTTCAAAGAGAAGAGCCGCTTCAAGCTGTTGGTCCGAATATATTTCATCGCGCTGAAACTCTTGAGTCCGAACTATATTTCATGCGTAGCGCACACAAAAAAAAACAGGGAAAGACAACGATATCTCCAGCTGAAACTGGATAGAAACTAGGAACAAAATCCTCGGAGACAAACAGACATAAACTCGAGAGGAAGAGTCAGGTAGCAGAGTCAAAGGATTTTCGTGATTGTGTTATTGGTACAAGGTGTTTTTTGTTGTGGGAGTTGGAGAGGAGCGTTCAGCTGCGTTTGTGTATGGGGATGGGGAATTGCATAGAGGCACTTAAATGCTTTTTTCCTCCAAGCAAATGACATATATTTAAGGATTTTTTGGTTGGTGAAATGAGATGCTTAATGAATACAATACGTACTTATTCTCAATTATCCTTTAGTTAGTTCCTTTCATTTTTAGGAGATCTGATACAGATATAAAAAATTATATAAAAATAAATTAATAAATTAATATAATTTTATAGAATTTATTTAATTTATTTTATAATAAAAATAATTTTATAATATGACATATCACATCAAGTTATATCAATTTTTAATTTATTTTTATATAATATTTTTGTGACTAAATTATTTTTAAAAAAAAATTGTTCATCAAAAAATAAAATAGATAATTATTATTATTTAGTAATAAACTCTTATAATATCTCTTCTTCTTTTTTCAAAAAAAATATATTTAAAAAACAAACTGAAATGCCTTGGTACGGGTGGTCGACCACCAAAAGACATTTAAAAAACCACTCCACCAACCATCCCAACTGCCACAGGCGGCCGCTCCACCTTCTATATATGGGGCACTGGCCACCCTCGTAATGGCCATGTGGACAACCCTCATGGTGATCATTACAATGGTTTGTTTTATTTTTAAAACTTTTAAATTAAAAAAATAATTATAAGGGCTTTTTAAGAAGAAAAAAATGTAGAATTTGATGTGAAAGATAGAAAAAAGATTGGCAGTGGGTTGCGTACTGATCTGGTGCATGGGGGGTGAAAAGGTAGTTGAATAAACCTTTTCAATCCAGCACCCCTCGTACCCATTGGCTGCATGCATGCATGCTTGCAGATCCAATACATCCCGATCGATCATAAAAACTTCAACAGGCTGTGCTTTGGCTGTCAAATGGGAAATTCAATTTTGCAATGCTACAATTACATAAAACGTAAACTCCGTTCATGTGTGGATCTTGGAGATTAAATATCCCCACTTGTTACGATCGAGCTAATATTTAACCCTACCGATCATTAAATTCACTTTTTTATTCAAACTTAAATGTTCTAACCCCGGCCTACTCATGAAAAGGAGTATCAGATTCAGCTAGCTAGCTAGGGTACATATTTGATTAACATTATGAGCAAAGCCTATTAAATATCAATGTACCTGATACGGTTACATGTAAGTTGTCACTCCGGCCAGAGTCAAAGCTAACCATGTGATTTTTTTTTTTTTTCTTTTTGATATATTTGGAAGATGGGGTTTCGAACTCCAGACCTCTATTTTGAAGGCTAGAGATTATGTTAATTAGGTCACATAACTTTTGACAAGCTAACTATGTGATTGAATGAGAAGATTCATCATGATCATCTGCATGCCTCTCTATCTTCTTTTAGATACAAAACCTAGGCGATCGACCAAGGCCACACAACTCCCAGTGTCCGTTTCAGCATTGTATTAATTAAAAGTCTCTATGCCAACTTGATTATTGCCAAGTATGTTGTGCATTCATCTTGCGCCATTAGATCTTCATTTTTTATTTATTTTGGTGGGCAAATGAAGAGGTTATATTCAGCCACCTACTCCATAAGCGCCACGTTATCATGTAGATGATAATTGACAACTTTTGATGGTTTTGGTACGTAATCATTGACCAGCTTCCATTCCAAACATTTTGTCACAATAATATTGTAGGTTAACGCTCCCGCGGCCACCAGCCTCTAATTAAATAAAAACAGTACTACTACTGCTCTTTGTTCACATTTCATTAACCCTTATGTCTTTTGGAATACTACTCATGCTGTTTAGACGACCTTGATCATTTCCTAATTTATTCCTGTTTTTTATCAAGTCTTATAAATAACTTGGGTCCCAAAATTCATGAATATATTATATTGCTGCCCCCTGGTAGCAGGTATGGGGCCTGCATCGATCCTTCAACAGTTGAAAGACATGTGGCTACCTGACATTAATTGGCTGAGTCAACTTTAAATAATAAAATTTATTTATTTTTATTAATTTGAATTTTTAGAATAAGTGATATTTTAGTATGAATCATGATATCAGAGCAGAGGGTTAGATTATTTAACGCTAGCTAGCTAGCTAGTAACCATTTGTTGGGGGAAGCCACCTCGATCCAATTACGATTTGGAGCAGTTCTATCATCTAGGTATGTTTAGTCAAAGATTTCAAAGCATAAAAAGCAGGACTAAAGCCAGTACCGCGTGCTCTCATCACATAGATAATTGTAAACTATTTTTCAATAGCCATAGTATTAAATATTTTAATATAAACATTAATAATTAAATTTTAATTTTCTATAATTTATGATATTAAAATAATAACAATTAAAAGACGTTCATTTCTTTATTACAATTCGATAAAGAATTTGATTTGACTATGAGAGAATGATCACCCTAATAATTTCATCTTTAAATGTCTCCTTATAGCTAGAGGCATAATAATATTATAGGTGAGAGAACCCTCAACGCCTCAGTACTATTAATAGATTTATGGTCATCAAGAAATCTAAAAATTTTGTATTTCACTGTGATTAGATATAGAGTTAATCTTATCTTATTGGAGTTAATCTTATCCTATTGTAACTTATTAATTAAGTGATAAGTATTGAACTAGTATAAACCTATCAGGATATGAGTATATGAGACATAGAGTTTAATTAAATAAATTAAAACTCTTACAAATATATCTAAGAACTAAATGATGATCTTTCTCATTTAGTAATGATATACACAATATATTTTGCAATACATGTTATAAAATAAGAATATTTTTATAAAATAATATTATTTTTGTTAAATCTTTTACAAAAATATTTCTCATTTCAAATATTATTACCTAAAATATTGTGAAAAATGACGGGCAAATTCGTTCTCATCCGTCCCTAACCAAGTACTCTCTTGGATAGCGCTTGGCAGAGCGTTCGAAGCCAACGGGCAACAACATGGTAGTTTTTTTCTTACAAGGTTTGCCCATCCGAATGAATAAAACCTCAGAAAGGGATGTTTTCCCGCCTACCAAGAACCATTAATTACTAAACGATGCATGTGATGATGTCAACTTTTTCCATCAAATACACTGTTCACTGTTCAGTAAAGCCAGAAATTAGTGATGTTTCACTGTTGTTCACGAGCGCGATCCGCAAGCTTTATTTTTCTGCTTTCTCGTTCGGTTCCGTAGTTTAACAGTTGAGATGAGATTTTTTTTTTTTTTTATTAAAAGTTGTATAAAATATTATTATAATAATATTTTTTTATATTATTTATATTTTTAAATTTAAAAAAATTTATTAAATTTATGTAAAAATTTAATAAAATTATAATGATTATATAAGATAAAATGAGATAATTGGTTTTACTTAACCAAACCAGCTTTTATTTTATATATTTACTCGATTTTAAAGAGAGATATGGGAGGAAAATATGTGGTAAGTGAAATTCATTATTATTTAATACTATTTATAAATAATTTATTATTATTTCTAAATTATTTGGAATCACATATACCTTTAAAAGTACACCGAAAACAAGGTTCTGTTGGGGGAGGAATGGAATCTTTAAAGGTCTACATACCCAATCCCTTATAAATTAACACATTCTTTAACTTACATTGAGAGAAGGCACTGGTCATGTTTTTTATTTTGTTTTTTTTGTTGTTTTTTTTTTGTCTGAGCAAGCTAGGCACTGTTCATGCGTACTTTTGGAGTTTTTCCAAAGCAGAAAGTCATGGGCGCTGTGCTTGTCTAGCGACTCGTGGTTATAATTTCAAGTCGCAAGCATTATTTTTTTTTCAACATGTTTTGGACACACGCGAGATGATGGACAATTACGTACACTCTAGATATGAACTATATATATTGGTTGATCCCTTATCCTTGATCACACCTTACACTGAGTCGCTACATATCATAGGCCAAGAAATTTGCATGCATGCATGGCATAAAAGCCACGTATATATATATGGATATATGAATCAAAACTTCAATATATATTTTAAAATGACTATCTATATCATATATCAGGTTTACATGTGATCCGTACGTATAACACTTTAATCGACTTACTGTGCGGCCCATAGTAATTAATAATCACTGAGCTTGAAATTGCGAGAAAGTAGAGATACTGATCACATGATGGGATTAAAAAGACAGGCACGGAGAGCTAGCTAGCCTCGATCACATGCATGATGCGTTAAGAAATGAAGGGGCTTGCATGCATGCATGCATGTATTCTAACATTTTAGCTAGGCAGGCTGGCAGGCAGGCAGGCATCCTTGTACGACAAAAACACTCAAATGCATGGCCAGGTGGGAGTAAATTAGTTGGGGGTGTTGAGCAAATGGTCCCAAAAGTTGCCAGCATTCCTGTTACCGATCATGATGTACAAGTGCAAGAAATTTAATATCTTTGAGGACGAAGTGGTTGGGAAGTTAAATGAGATATATAGATAGATAGATGCCTTTTAAACAGGCCAGGGTACTGAATCGTGATTATATATCATTAGATATGCAGCTCCGGAATCAACAATCGAATAATCTTGACCACTTCATCGTATTTATTAGTAGCGGTAATTATATATAATATTATGACCTTTAGATTATCCCCTTGATTAATTCATCGGATTATTATATATGCAATTGAGAGATAAACTAATTCATGAGCTTTTTGTGCTTTTCATCTCATTGATTATAAGTAATTGGCACCCCATATATAGGAGCATTTCTGTCTCCCAATCATGAATGAGGCCTTGAGATCAACAGCGTGGAGCATTGGAATGGAGTTTCCATGGCGAAACATGAGTTGCGTCTATCTATTAGAACGAGGGCGTATTAGTTTAGACATGCAAATATTTATACGTAATTGAATTCGAGAACAAAAAAGAATTTCTGGGAGAAGAAAAATACCATATTGTAACTGCTACAGCTATATCTTAGGTTTGGAGGAAAATCGTCGATCCTCGACAAGAAGTTCATGTTCCCCACTTTTCGCCAACCCTATGATCTATTGTTGTCCAAGACGTTCAAACAAATTGTACAAATACCTCCACATTCATAAGCAGTTGAAGCAAATCAAATGACATAAATGGAATAATATCATTGTTGTGATAAAGGCTGTATTATAAAATGGATCGAGCACTAAGCTTCTTACATCATCATAAGAATAGCATAATGGTGATCATGATGAGAAGTACTATAAATGATGAATGATACGGGGTATAAAGAATTATAGATACACGAACCCTGATGGGGCCTGCATTCAAAAGCATCTAATAGCAGAACTCATTACATGATGGTCAATGCCAAAGCTTCATGCAAAATCCTGCTGGCACCACAGATGATCTCTTATTTGAAACACTTTCTGAAAAGGTGTCCACCAGCTGCTCTGCAAGACAAGCTGGATCTTCAAGAAAATTATCAACAAAAACCTTCACAATCCTTACCTCTTGTGAGTTTGCCCTCAAGCTATACCAAGTCAGGAATTTCTGCCTGAAATTCTTCTCGATGTGACCCTCACACTCTAACCATCTGATTACTTTCACATAATACTCAAAATCCCTGTCTGAAGTACCATTTGCGGCACATTCCTCAGCCTGCATTTCCATACTTTTCTTTTTCGATGTGCTACCATCTTGGGGTTCCTCTCCTTTCCCAATCCCATTTTCCAGATCCTTACAGCAGGATTTGGATCTCCCATTCCTTCCTAACCCATCCTTAAGCACTTCCAACTTACATGGAGTAATGGGCAAGCCAGCTTCTGAATTACCAACAAACACCACACATTCCATTCCTTTTCGAACTGGAGAATTTGACCCATCATCAATGCTCGTGTCCTCAATAATTTGGCTTTGCGAGTTCTTGTTCTCAATCTTTGTGACATCAGAATTGGGCACAGAGTCAACTGTCAGCATAGCACGCTCTTCATCCAAAACTGAAACCAAATCCGTTGGAGTTCCTTCACCCATATCACTGCAGTTCAGAGCATCATCACATCCTTTTGCCGAAATGAATTTATCTTTATCCTTGCTATAAGTAAGATAATTGTCTGCTTTATCAGCCAGGTCACTGTAAGGAGTAGTGTTATTTGTTTCATCTTCAACCGAGGAAGGATTTGAAAGGCTACTACAGTTGGTAGCTGGGCTTTGACTTCTTTCTGTTACAAAGCTGTTTAGGACTTCATCATCAGCACTGCCGGTTGACAGACAAACTTCACACATACCCAAATTTCTCGTACCATTTACTGAAACAACTTTGAAACAATACTCTGTAGCTGGAGTTAGTCCTGTGATGACAAACCTTGTATTGGGAGCAACAAGTCTACGAGTAGGTTCTGAAGGATAATCCATATCATGAGCCTTTCGATGCCATAAGTTATACCCAACAAGATCTTCTGGTGAAGAATCTTCTGAACCCAAAATCACAGTGAGCCATGTTGCATGGACATCTAGAAATCTGACAATATTGGGAGCAATCATATTTGAATCTGTAGACGACGAAGGGCATAAAACAGAAGTAGTGTCACTACTTTCCTCAGTCCTCAATAATCCAAAACACATCATAAAGCTAATACTTCCTGCAGAAGTTAAGTACAATGTTTGCAACAAGCAAACCAAACAACCCAAACTCAAATTTTAAAAATGCAAAAAATAAAACAAGAAAAAAATTTGACGATTACTGGGAATATGTAACTGTGTGCATGATCATCATGTTTCCGGATCACAAAAACCAATTTGTGATGGTTTTGGTGAGACAGCACATAAAAAAAGATTACCTTGAATCACAGGATCAGACAATGGATGCAAAAATGTATTGGATTGCAAGGAATCCAGTGACTCCACAGCCAAGGCGCACAGTTTCTGGACCTCTGGTCCTGAAGAAAGTCTGTTGACTATACCCCTACCCATCTTTACAGGTAATCCAGTTAAAGGGCCAACATCAGCCTCAAGCTTCTTAACAGCTTCATCCACGATCTCATAAAGCTTATGATACTTTTCAGTCCCCTTTAAAAGCTTTTCGCTTAAGGACACACGATAACACAGTATGTCAACACGTCTTGTATCCTTTGCTGTCATCAGTTGTTTTCTCCAGCATCTACACACATTACGAAATCAATCCCAATCAAAACTTTAAGTATGTTATATTTATGAATAGAAGCCTCATTAAGGGAACAATACTGCACATTTCATATAATGTGCTTGCTTTTAGAAGTTCAATCCAGACACATGGTTAGCATTCCATATGAAATTTTTACATGAAAGGATTTAATGTGCTAATTTTATTCGTACTTGTAAAAAATAATTCAATTTGCTAATATTACATTAGAAAGTTACTTCCAATAGACCCAGTTCACAAAACATTCAATGGCACAATTGGATTAAGAACAAACTGAAATATTGATAATAAGATTAGCATAATTTAGTTAAGGGTGCAAAAGTATGCTACTACTCATAAAATGTGTTGAAAAGAATATCCTCAGATCTAAATCTTGAATATCACAAGTGAAGGTTTGCAACCCAACAACGGTGGTAATAAAGTATGTAGAGGAACATTGGATCACAGTTCACGAAAATCCAAAATGAGGGCGCTGACACATTCCAAAAGACGACAGTTGAAAATCTAGCAAAGGCTACAAAGCCTATCATTTTGATAGGCAACAACCTAACAAAGCCTATATCACTCTCTACTTCCAAAATCCTCCCAAACCTTCTGTTTCACCCTTTCCAAATGGATCATAAAATGCAAAGAGAGAGCCTGAACAATGTAGGTTCTCATTAGTCTGACCTTTCTAATCTAAAACTTCAGGAGTACGAACAAAACTCAGAAAAGATAAGAAAATAGATAAAAACAGGCTTAGCTTGAGTAGGAATGTACATCAAAGATAACTCAGCATTGGTGATCATCCACTTCCTCGAGAAGAGAATAATAAACCTACTTGAATCAAAATCTCAGACATGTGGATAACTACTCAACAGTGAGAAAATTACAGTGTCGCTTTCACCTAACCATTCTCATTCTAGTAGTCAGAAAAACCCAATGACCTATACCAAGCATGAAGGAATTGAACTCCTGGACGATTAACAATCAACATCCTGACATGAAACAGTCAATTTCAACTCTATATCCAATCCTAGAATGGCTTGAAAACTCTCACTGTTGTTTGTTCATAATTATTTCTATACATGTGTCACTAATGCATGTTGAATTGCATTCTTAAAATAACATTATATCATCCAGATGTGTAAGACTTGTTAAAGAGACGCCTAAAAGAAAGGGGTGTCACCCCAGACCACAAGAGGACAACAAAAACAATGAAAAAAAATCATTCATAAACACATAAAATCAGTCGATGAATACGCAAAGGAGATGAAATCCAAAAACGAAAAAGTTTTGAGATCCACTTCTCCACCCCTGTGCTAACACCAGGTTCTTCCTCTATCTAAATAGATATTCATATTAGGCACTTTGTGCTACTTCTATTGCCACCCAATTCCTCCTTGATCAGACCTCCCATCCCAGATAAAATCAACTAAAGTATTAAGTTATATCCAAAAATGGTTATTGAAAGATCATTCTGATGATAAACAGAACAAAGAGCAAAAAATAACCAATCCACAAGGTTATGAAATTAACGCCAAGAGTAAATTGCTAAGAGAGAGAGAGAGAGAGAGAGAAATGTTTATACCCCACTAGAGAAAGACAAAACACATGAACTGGCACCAACAAAACGTACTTAAACATTTCAACCACCTTATGATGATAAGGCCATGACAGCAACATACAGAATGCATAAACCATGTTTTTCTTCTGTATAAGTAACAACTCATGAACCAAGTTACTCAGTAAATCTTTAACTTTGAATGTATCGCTTGCAAATAAAAAATGCTAAAGAACATATACTTACGTTCATTGTCAATACTGTTAAAGATGGACTTATGCTGGGTAAGATAACTTCAATAAACGTAAAATAAAAATCTTCAACAGCAGCACAGCTTTATTAAACTCAGCAAAGAGGAATATATATATATAAAAAGTGATCCAGTGGAAATATTTACCCAAGCAAATTATTCATTTTCCCACAAGATACACAGTAAAAGCTCCCATCAAGTCCAGCACACTGTCCTTTAGAAATGCCAGATCTTTCATGTTTTAGAGCACACTCCAGATGGCAGGACATGCCACATGAATTACGTTGAAATGGAGGGTCTGAGCTGCAAATCAACCACAGGCTTGGATCCTTGTTGTCATCGTACTGATAGCAGATGCAACATGAACATCTTTTGCAAAAGTCATCTACTCGATCTAAGGTAGCTCTGCAAGCTGAGTTTTTGCAATATATAGTATTACCTAGATCAGTGCCCCCATTATTGTGAGAAAGATTATGTGCTGGAGCAGTTAGTCGAGAAGGGTGCTCAGTTTTCCTCTGCCTTTTGATAGTTCTTTGGCCAAGTGCAGGGGAAGACGGTTGTTCAAGATCAATTACAGCTGTGTGCCCCCCTAATTTCTTTTCAGATACAATTTTCAAAAGGTTCTCTATGATTTTCAACTTTGTCAAGCCAGTATATTTCCTTTCTTTTCCCATCTCTGCACACAGGATTTGTAAAATCTCCTGTCGGCTCCATGACTGCAGTATTTCAGGGGCACCATGTGACCACTTCGATATTTCATATACTAGTTCCCTCTTTTCCTCGATACTCAACTTGCTGCATTTTGATGGATCAAGGATGGCTCCTAACATCGAGGAAAAGGAAAACAAATATTAGTTTATAGAAACTAGAACAGGAGGGAAAGAAATCAAGAAAGTTAAGTACTTGAACAAGTTAATAAAATCAAGCTTTAAACAAATAAAATACAAAAAAGGGAAGGAAAACTTAAAAGAGAGATCCTTGCATCAGAAAATTGCATCAGAACCTCAACATTATCGATATTCCCACAGCCTTATTTTAGGAAGGATGATGTATTCAAGGATCTAGAACCCGTCAACAACATCATCAAAAGGACAATGAGATCTTGCGGAAGAATACATAATCAACCATCTCATAATGCACCCAAATTGCAGTCAACTAATATCTATTACCAGACGATTACAAGAGTGATTAGAGAATCTCAATGTCAATTATCTTTTTATCCTCTTGAACCATTAAGAAATTTTAAAAAGAAAATAGAATGTCTAAGGGTTATATCAAAATAAATTATTAAAGGGTTGACTTGACCCCATTAAGAAAGACCGCCTAATTACATAAAATATACATTGAATTTTTATGTTTCATTTGCATGTAACTTGGTAAGAGCCCATCAAACCGGGACTAGTTATGAGATTAAGGAGGGAGGGGAGAGAGGGCGATTCATTTGACTTTGAAATTAATCTGGCTCTACGCTTGACTACGGGGTGGCAAATTTGGTAATAAGAGGTGCCCCCGCATAATGCAACGATAAATAACATACAGAGAAAAGAAACCACTGGCATTGTGTATGACCAGGTAAGATGCAGCTACACAACTTAATATTCTTTCACCACAAAACAGTTTCCAAAAAAAATTCTTAACCGTCTAGTAGAAGCCATCTATATACACCAAAATCATCCAAGAAAAGAGCCGAACAAAATTTATTGATAAACATGGAAATCCAGAAACTTTCAAAATCACAAGCGGCACAAAATTTCTGAAATCTGACTACCACGATTCACGCAGGTTGCGGAGGAAAAAAAAAAGATCGAAAAAAGGACAATCATGCAGATTACAAATCCTCTCAAAGATTTGACCTTCAGCACCTCGATATAAAAAATAAAAAAATGAAACCAGATGTTCAATGACCAAGACGTTACAGCTTACCCAAAAAAAATCCCGAAGAATCATAGCCCAGAAATAATTTAATTAAAAAAAACTTCTTCCATAAAACCAAAAACAATATTCTTCTTTTGCCTATCAAAAAAATATTGATTACATGACAGAGAAACAAAAGAGAATAGGGGGTTACCCTCGAAAGAAGAATCCATGGCCATAGTCGTTAAAAACGAAGAAACCAATCAGCCCAGAACATTACCACAAAAAACCCAACTTATCTGAACCTGAAAAAGAGAGATGGAAATCCTCTTCAAACACCACCTCATGGTACCAAAAATGGTAAAATATATAAACATACACAATTTCTTTTTCAAAACCAAAAGGAAGAAAACCAAGGAGAGGAAATTTGACCAATAAAAAGAAGAAAGAGATTGAAAGGGAATGGAATAACAAAACCAGAACAGGACACACTCGAAATTCCGCCACAACAAACGAATCCATGAATTCGGACAACAGCCTTGTCTCTCTATCTCTGTCCAAGCCCTCTCTCTCCTCTAGGTGGGCTTCTCTTTAGTTTCAGGACCCGAAGCAGCAGTAGTGGAAGGAAGAGATTCGAAGAGGACTAGAAGTTGTGCCAGTTTTTATTATACACTACTTTTCAGAGAGCTGAGGGAAAATTAAAAAAAAAATTCCGAACTAAATGCCACCCTATATAGTCTACCCCTACAAACTTTTACCGCCCTAACCTAATGAATGACGCTACGCGCGGGGCCGAGTTTACTGAAATAACCCTCCCTCCTTCACGTTATCTTTCCTGTCGGAGTGGCATCACCGGCATGACTCCAATTACGGTGTACTTTATATATTGAGAATATAAATAATTCAGTTATTCTCATAAATAATATTTTATTATTATTATTATTAATATTGTATATTATATCATTATTTTTTTATTATTTTTTTTTTATTATTTATAAAATATTTAAAAATATCTCACTATCCAAATGTAATTATAATATGTTATCAAAGAAATACAAATATTTTTTTTTCCCTAAGAGCAATACAAATGTTCTATCATAACATAAATGATATATATACTTATAAAAAAAACATAAATGATATATATCAATATTATTTTGTTTAATGAATTCATTTTACTTGCAATCATTTTTAAAAAGATAAAGTAAATAATTATTAAAAAATAATTTTTTTTTAATATAAATGTTAGATTCATTCACTTTTTAAGAAAAATATTAAAAATTTATACGTTTTAAAATTATATAAATCAATTCCTCCCTTCTAATTGATCCGAAACCACATCTCTTCGTAGAGATGTATTAGAAAGTTATAACTTGTAATTTAAAAATAAGCGAGATCTATTTATCGATATATCAAATATATTATTAATATAAAATTTTATCAAATCAGTTGGTATAAAAACGTGTATATTTAAATATTTCTCATAACTAGATAATGCTAATTTAGGAAAAAAATTATCAAAAAAAAACAAGTGGCAGTCGGCGGTCGCAACCTCAGTCAGGACTCGGGGTGATGCTTTGTTGTTGCAACTTGCATGAACGAGAGAGAGAATGTGAGGGGGGGTAAATATGTCAATGCATAGGTTCCAAGGAAAATAACTGTATAGATAACTGCCATAAAGGCAAAAAGGTCGCGTTTATGCATGATTTTGTAGAAAATAATAAATAAATATGGATAGTGCTACACATTCCCATGCATGCCCCATCCATGGCCTTTTCTTTCTTTGTATCATATGATGTGTGTTACCTTCTTCTATCTTTAACAATTACTTCTGCCGTTTCTTTCCCTTTGTTAGTTCAACATCACTTGTGCTGTCTAGCTACTAACACTACGCAAGTTTAGCATATTTTAGTTATAAAAAAAAAGTTTAAATTGATTGTTAAAATAATAATTTTTTTTATGTAAATTTTATATTTTTATATTATTTTGTTAAGATATGGACTTACATACTTAAATATCATATCTCTTCTATCCATATTTCTGTTTTTTATTTTAATTTTTCACTTCCAATTACGCAAAATGGAGTACTTTTTGTTTCAATCTTGGGCTACCATAATATTCCTTACGTGTTTCTCTCGTTTTTTCTTTTGTTCGATTTTCCCCCACTTCTAAATATATACTTATATTTAGCAAAATGATTTATGTTGCGTCTGCGTATTAAGATAATCTCAGATTATTTGAGTTAATCTGTTGATGATATTTTTTTGTGAGCCCCATTAATATGTGTTTGAATGTAAATAATTTGAGATATAGGTATAAATGTATGAAATAGGTTGAAATAAGTTTAACATTTTTATGAAAAGTTAAAAAAAAAAAAGTGAGTTCCATCATAATTGGTTTGAGATGGGTTGAGATCATTTAACCAAATAAATATAGCCTTAATCTTATTCGTTTTGATTCAGAGATGAGTTGAAATGGTTTTAGATGAGTTGAATAAAATATTATTAGAATATTATTTTTAATATTATTATTATTTTAATATTTGAAAAGGTTGAATTGTTTATTATCTTTTGTGTGAGAATTTAAAAAAATTGTAATGATAAGATTAAATTAGTTGAAATAAGTTGAGATGAGTCTTGAATTCAAACAAAGTTAAATGGAATCTAAAGTGTCGGTGGATCATGTCTAAATTCCTGGTCTCCTTAGAACATTAGTAGTAGATTCAACAAAATTTAATCAAAATTTAGCTAGAAAATTCACTTTTATAAATTTAGCTAGCCACTTTTCAACATTAACATCAAATAACAGACTCCCCAAATCTATCACTATTCTATTAAAATATTGATTTTGACATTTTCATTTATTTTAATTCTAATTCTAATTTGAATATTTATTCGTTATTAAAAAAAGTACACATTAATTTTATAATGTATATATTATTCTTAACGGATATAATTTTCTAAGGGTCTTTTTTTTTACAACAAATATATTCTTTCAACTAATATATTTTTTCAACAATCTTGTTTTTCTAACAGTCATATATTCACAACGGATATATTTTTTTTGCAGGAGGAACAATAGGCAACATGAATATAATTGTTTATGGTCAAAATAATATTTAGCCAACCCCATATTTGGCTAGCAAGTAAATCTTGAGCTAAAATTATTGTTTATTTATTGAGTCCATTATAGTAAATTTGTGTGCAACCTAACTAAACTTTAGCCAAAATTTAGCTAAGTGGAGTCCACTACTAGTGCTCAACCTTTGTAATTTGTTGGGAGTTTGGTCTCTCCCATACCTTCTTTATCCTAAGGAATTCATGTTCCCTAGTCATACTTGACATGAAAAACAAAAAGATATTTTTGGGAGCATAAATATGGGTTTGATCATATTCATGGCAATTCAAACTCGATCTCACATATTACAATAATCTTGATCATGTTAGCTAGGCTAGTATAAATAAATATATATATATATATATATATATCCATGTATTAAATGTCACATATTTTTAACAGGGAGAAACAAAGTTTTAACCATTAAACACCTTTTATTCCCTATATATATATAAACTTATTTTATTTGTTTTTGGTAACGAGGGGAATATTTTCACAGCTTTAAGGATACGTTTGGATGTTAAACTGAGCTGGGATGAGTTGAGTTTAGATAATAAAATATTGTTAGAATATTATTTTTTAATATTATTATTATTTTGAGATATGAAAAAGTTGAATTGTTTATTATATTTTGTATTAAAATTTAAAAAAATTATAATAATGAATAAGATGAGATGAGTTTAATTGGATAACTAAACGTACCCTAAGCCTTTCGCAGATGGTACCAACGCATGATTGACTTACATTGGGGATCAGCACCGATAGATCAGCACAACAAATGCATGCATGCTCCGTACGCAAAGTACTCTATATATAATGTTCGATATTGTGAGTAAGATCAATCGATCGAGTTGCGGATATAATGGGTACTGTCAAAAGATCGAACCCCTCCTACTCTTTTTTATTAAAAAAAAATCATAACGAACATGAAAGATAATTAATTAGTTCCTAAACATGCATCGATCCATTCACGCGACAAAAAGGCTGTCAGTACTACTTCATGAACGAACTTTCAATCAAATTATAAAAAACACGAGAATTAAAGAAATAAATGCACGCGGCATGGCACGAACAATTAAACAAGATAGAGTTTGTCTTGATCAGATCCCACCTTAGAATTAATATTTATATATACTGATCAATTTTGAAGAGAGATGAAAGGTTTGATCGAAGAATATATAATATTATATATTGGTCTATTATATATATATATATATATATAATAGACCAATATCATTATGTAGGTTAAATTTTTTTTTTTTATGTATTTATTTAATCATTATAAATATTTTTTAAAAAAATAAAAAATTCACAACATCATTTAAAAATATTTTCTTAATCATTAAAAAAAAAAAAAATCCCATTCCAAACACATTTTCGGGACACAAAGCATTTCTCGTTATTATATAGAGAAAGAGTCCTTTTCTTACCTAAATATATAACAAATCACCTCGTTTACCTTTTTGATTTTCTTTTTTTAACTTTTGTGAGTAACCAATAGACCCGGCCGGCATAAGTAGTGTAATGCATGCATGGGTTTTCCTTTCCTAAAAGTCCGTGAAAGTTGCCCACAGGATTAACAATATCATTCCTGTTAACTCTGTACGTGCTGACCAATTATTATTCAGGTTGAACTGTTGTACGTTCGCAGAAAGAAACCATTCCCAAATTTATTAATTAATTTTTATATTTTAAGTTTTTTATTTTTATATTTTTTTTATGAATAATCGAAAAGTAGCATGCATAATTTTGAATTTTCGGTAAGCATTACAGTAATTTTGAAGGGCATGATCAATTAGGAGTACTGAAAGTCATTATCATGATCTGTCATGCAATTTTCTTAATAGTTCATTCCAAAAGGGTCGTGGTTTTTCTTGATGTGAAAGTCAGTACGTCATTAGGAGGACTACGCGAGGCCAAAAAGGTTTAAATAGTTAATTCCCGACTTAATTAAAATAAATTAAAATATACATCTTTTAATTTCCACAAATCGTGCTAAAAAGCTGTTAAATTTTCCTTCAAAGTTATAAATTTAATTGCATGCATGCCAACTGGCCTTCATTTCATCTATGTATGTATGTATAACATCCATGCATGAGCAGCTGCCCATTCATCACTGTTAATCAATATATGGCAAAAGATGTAGACCCCATGCACTATCAAACTTCGGTTTCGTAGGAAGCCAAAACCACCATTAGTACGCGGTACAATAATTATTATGCGAAAATCATCATGAATAATACGAATCAGGCCTCCGTGTCGCCTACTCCACATTAATATGGCGTTAATACTCGACATTTGAGCAAAAAAAATTGATTAACCCATGCACATATATGACACATATCAAATTATATATGGCCAATAATAAAATTATTAAAAAACGATGCTTAACGTTCTATAAAACATCATTTCAATATATATATACATGCGCACATAATAATTAAAAATCAACTGTTAGTGCTCACGTACATGTATATATATAGAGAAATGTTAATGTGTACCCTATAATTTATATCACTCACTTTATTTATGTGCCACCACGTGTAACTTTGAGTAATGTAACTGAGTAGTGCTACATCCCCGAAGGATGTAGCCTGAAGATCTCCCGATAAGGAAAAGAAAAAGATTTGCTATCCTTTCTGATTTATTTTCATTTATTTATTTTTGGTATATTTAAATATTTTTTTTAAAAATATTTATAATATTATTAAAAATAATTTTTTTAATATTATAAATTTTTTTTTAATTATTAAATTGAAAAATATAAAAAATACTTTCAAAAGAAATGGTCGGATCCATTATCGAGATTCCAAGCCTTTTTCAAAGTAAATTAGAGACACAAAAGCATTACTCATTCATTAAATTAGGTAAATGCTACGTGGAGAAACGTAATTGGGGGTGTTAAGGGAAAAAAGTAATGGAAATTTGAAATATGCTTTATCGACAATATTATCAAAGAATAGACTAGAAAATGATGCATTCTAATTTCTAACAGGCCAAAAGTGATTAGCTATTGCCTATAGATAGGGAAGTCATCTGATTGGGGCGCCGACTAAAAATGTGTGAGAAAGGTTGGACATGAGTACTGAATAAACAGGATATCAGTTGAGAAGCATCTCGTTTTCTGGTACGTCTTTTTTTTTGGTCACTTACCTAACTTTCTCCTGAAATGTATATTTGAGTTCAGATTTAAAAAATAATAATAATTCCAAATTATAAAACAAAAAAAAAATCTTTGATATTTATTGATTTTATTTAATATTATTTATAAAGATAACAATAAATTTTATAAGATTAGTCAGATTAATTGAAATTAAGTAGAAAAATAATTATTTTTCCATTCAAAATGGATTTGGAACAAGCTCCCATGCAAAAAGATAAAGCGATAAAGCTAAGGCACATGCAGTAGGACTTTGCCAAAATTTTGCGTGGATGGATGGATCGTGATTCGTGGACATGCTAAAATACAACTCAATTATATATAGTTGCTTATCAATGTGCATGGGCGGCATATACTTCCAAACGTACGTACGTCGACCTCCACTCAACAATGAAAACAAAATGTACTACATGAATTTTAAAGAACTTCTTTTTAATTTCAAAATCAAATGAAAATGAAAACACAGTATCCCAAATTAGCAGTATAACTTTTTTATATGAGCTTGGTTTTGAGCTTTTGGGCTTTGTAACTACAATATGACTCAATACTGTAAAAAATAATATTACTATGTAAATTAAAAGCAAGGATCGATCTATGAATTATTATAAAGTTTGGAGTCTCACAAGAAAAATGATCATTTATAATAAAAATAATAATTTGCATGCGATGGGAATATATTCATTTTTATAAGAAATAATCATTTTGTCTTAAATGAATAATTGCATAAAAACAATAATTTTCTTGTAATGTGATTATCATAGATACTCATGTTGGGGTTAAACTGCATGCGATTTTACTTCGAAATTGTATGTGAAAGCAACTGAACATCACGATGCCTTTATTTTAACGATATGGGGTTTTATTGGATTCAATGCTAGCTCGGGTTTGGGAGCCCCCGGCTAACATGATCAACATAGCTGGCTTCAACATGCTTTAAAATAATAATAAAAAGAACAGCTGGATAGGGGTCAAAACCGACGCTGACGGATAGAGGGGATTTGCATGGGATAATCGATTGTACCAGCTAATGGAGAGGAGAAATATCGGTCATATTGATTCCGGCGATTCTCGATCAGTTTTTGGTCTTCTTAGTGGCGACATTCGTCTGAAAGAATAGAGAAAGCAAGTGTTGCAGAGGAGAAAGAGAGAAATTGATAAATCAAAGAAGAAAAGAATAAGAGGAAAAAAGGAGCCCAAATATTCATTTGATTTAAAATTAAAAGGTATCGCTTTGCTCATATATATATTTTTAATATGTTATTTAGTTTAAAACCAAATTAAATGGTGTCATTTTACTTCTTTCTTTTTTATATATTTTTTGATATCTAAAATGATATCATTTCACTTAAATTTACGTAGATTGGTATCATTATAACTACAATATATATAAAAATATATATATTTATTTAATCAACTGGTTCCGCTGCAACAATGGAATTAGGTACGTAGGAGCTGAATTAGGTAGGTTAGGACATGAGTACGTACTCTATCTCAAACACGAGCTAAGCGCAACCACCCTTCAAAAGTACTTGATCGTGGCTTACGTACGTCTCGCTGGGACCTCCACTTATATAAATCAATGCTCCAGTCTCCAGATCAGAACAACTGCAAGTGCGAAATTCATTCTAGCATCACGTTACTTTGATATATAATATTTTATATATATATATATATATATATTTATATAGGTCCAGGGCCAGGTGCATTAAAAACAGGCCGGGTAAATTAAAAGCTAATCAATTGTCCACCTCAGAGGTAGTACTAGATCACGAGCCCACATAATATACTTTATAATGCATTGAGGGATAGGATATATATATATATATATATATGTAGTGCGTAGTAATATTTATATTATGAGTATTTTCAAAAAAAAAAAAAATATTATGAATAATGATACGTACGTAGACGTAGAATCTTTTATATAACCATGTGTATAAAATTGTGTAAATAATTATATGGTATCCTTTTCCTTAATTATTATATATAGATATTTAGGCCTTGTTTGTTTTCAATAACAAAATCTAAAACTTTGAAAACTTCTCATCCCATCATTACAACTTTTTTCAAATCTTCATACAAAATAAAATAAACAATTCAACTTTTTTAAATCTTAAAATAAATATAATATTAAAAAATATATTCTAACAATATTTTATTCAACTTTTCAACTTTAATCTCATCTCATCTCATCTCATCTCATCTCTAAAAACAAACGAAGCCAGATGTGCGTAAGATAAGTAGTAGTGAATACAAGTCATGTTATTTATGTATTAGTGGTTGGCATCCAGAACATAAAAATATAGCTGCTTGTACCCAATTAATCAAGTGTTAAAAATTGCTTCTTTTGGAGTTCCGGCCCGAATAGAACAAGACTTTCATCTCGTGGGAACAATGGATTAAAGTCTTGTTCTAAATGTCCTAACGTGCGCTCTACGTACCCCAAACAAAAGAAAGAAATTATTAAGAACTAACGTACGTGTGCAGCTCCCTTCATCAGCCTCCCATGCACTGCTACTATATATATAATCGGTGCAATAGAAGCGCTAAAATCTATAACGATGGAATCAGAACAGACATTAGAGAGAGAGAGATCAGATGCAGGCCGCATACGCGACTTGGACCTGAATAGTATAATGGGTCCAAACTAGCTGTACTTTTTTATTAGTTCGATCGGCACATTTCATTCAACTACTTGCAACTTGATCCTAATCCCCTCTTCTAATTTATAAAGTTGCTAAACTCTTTCTCTCGATCGCGCCCTGCATGCATGATTAGCCGACGATTTGTAATCACCCAAGAATATTAATTGTCATGTTCTCTCATGATTTCAATTAGGTTTTTCTATTATCACCTCATGGACACTGCATGATGCGATCGACAAAGCCCGTTCATAGTACTCCTGTTCTGACGAAGGACGACACCAAACATTGGGCATCAACCCAATACCTAGCCAGCCCAACCCATTTTCTCATTTTTCAACCATATGTTGTTGACCCTTTAAACCCCACATGCATATATATATGCACTTGGGTCAATACACTAATTAACCATCTGGCTAGCTACATCAGAACAGGTTGGATTTTAATTTGTTTTTTGGAATATCAGAACTCAGAATTATTCAGAAATACAGTACTTTAATTGGTTCTACTAATGTAAGAAACATATATAGCTTCGGTTGTTGATCTGTTCTTGTCTTGTCAAGAATTGGTTCTACTATTTCTGTATACGAAATCATTTCAAGAAACTCCAACTATCTCATTTATTAATTTAAATAGAAAAACATTCATTATCCTAAAAATAATATATATATATATATTTTTTATTATTTGATGTCACATATGATAACAAAGTATAGCATTTAGCTGGTACTCTTTGAAATATAGGTTAAGATACAATAGGAAAATTGTAAGACTATATTTAAAGCGTGCACACAGATCATCATGGTATTATCTCTACTAGTATATATTATTAACACCCGTCTTATCAAAGGAAGCTCCAAGCTGGGATTCCAAGTCCAGCATTAATCAACGGTACCGCATGCTTGGCAGAGTGCTCCAGTCAGCCAGCACGTGCGGCCTCATTACTACGTGATTATTATAATTGCAAGTACTCTCTGTGCACCCATGTTTTTAATAATTACAACAAGGCATAACAAGAGGCATGCAAGATCAAAAGGTACACGAATTGACGTGTCCAGATCCATGATTTCTCTTAATTTGTTTGCATTCAACAAGACAAAGTTCCTAATCCTTCATTATTAAATAACAAAAACAAAAATGTGCATGGTTTTGTTTCTGCTGAAGATACTGATTATTGGGGCTTCATTCGGTCAAAGGGAACACAGGAAAGATGAAAAAGTTAAAGGGTGATCAGTGTGGCCGACATTGCCTGTTTGTAGGCAAAAACAAAAAGGGCAACACGGATTGATCAGGAATAAACTCAATACAAAAAAAAGGGGGTCCAGCTGCATGCAAGCTAGCTAGACAGACGTTTAAAGTGGATAAAATAAAAAAAAGAAAAGCAAAAGAGATTATCTTTTGCAGTATGACATTTGACTATTGCTTCCTGCATTTTATATAAAACGTTAGCCTTTTCCCGGAAATGCCATGTGCTGCATGCATGGGTGGGAGCTAGGCCTTGATCATGTTTTGCAGATCAAAGATTTTTACTAAGTATAAATCGATGCAGTACATGAAAGTGCTTAATTAATTTGTACTTTTCCAGCACTAAAGCATGCAGCTTGAATATTACTTAGTATTCTTAATTTTGGGAAGAATCTTATATCGTCTATTTCACATGATACTGATTCCTCGCATTGTCACTGCACTTAATTTACATGATATGATTGGATGAAATCATTAATTTAGAAAAAAGAATTATTAATGGATGAGTTTCGAAGGTCTAATTGACACCTATTTAACAGTTACATATATATATATATATATATATATGGGATATACACTAGAAATGAATTACAATAATCCTACAAACTGATGTGACATGATGTGGTTCGTCAGATTGTAAAATTATTTTTATTGTAAAGTAAATTTAACGGACTATATGAAACTATATCAATTTGTGAGATTACTTTTGTATAATCATTTTGTAGTCAACATTATATATATATATATATATAAGTAATTAGGCAACACTAATTAAGTAATTATGCAGTACATGGACCTGGATTTTACTACTACTCACGTTCACAGAGCTCAAAGTCCATTAACAATGCAATATATTTAAGGCATTTTTAACTTTTTACCGCACAATGTGCTGACTTTTGGTCAAACTATACTTATGCCACAGCTTTCTTAGTGATAGGGAAGCATTGATCTCATGGGCTGCCAGGAAAATAAATTTATAAATAATGAAGCTGCATTATGTTCCAGTACAATGTGCTGGAAGTTTTGTGACCCTATGATCAGTGACTTGAGCGAGCTTGGTACATGTTTTTTTTCCTATTTTTCGTACGCACTCAGAGGGGAAAGAATAATATATAGATAATTACAAAATATATATAAACGTGAGCAATAATTTCACTCGTTTAAATAATAAATGTCTGCTCTATCGCCTAAAATATGACCGAAAATAAGAGTCAAAGAAGACGGTCACTATCTCAGTTAGCTGATAACATTTAAAATAACTCAAAATCTTCGGACGAGCATCAAAGAATGGTTTGTAAAAGAGGCTCATATAGCTAGCATGCATAGCCCTAGAAATTAATAGTTCCAAACATAATTTAGGTAAAACGGTCAAAACAGTGGTCAAAGATGTGGGCATAAGCGCCGAAAGGTGCAAAGGACAGTCATAAACTAATAGGGTTTTGAGAGACAAGAAAGGACAGGTTTTTTGAATTGAAACTCTTTCAATTCTGAAAGGAAAATTCCGAAAAGCTCACAAAAGACAGCAATGTGGGTTTTGTTTCTGTCCCATCGAATATTATTTCTCTCATTAAAGCCTGTTCGATCTCTCACTTTTGGTCAAGAGGTTCTGGCATGGCCCCCCTTAATTAGATAAGAAGAGTCTAATAAGGTTTCGTTTGGTTACTTAACTAAACTCATCTCATCTCATTTATCATTACAACTTTTTTAAATCTCAACACAAAATATAATAAATAATTTAACTTTTTCAAATTTTAAAACAATAAAAATATTCAAAAATAATATTTTAACAATATTTTATTATCTAAACTCAACTCAACTCAACTCATTTCAACAACCAAACACACCCTAATAAAATACTTTTTTTTTTTTTTTTAGTTGTGCATAGAGAATTTTATTTTCTATATATTAAAGTCGTATCTCAAAAGAATTTAGCACGATAAACTCCATCACGCACAAATAAAATTGAGTGCAAAATCAGTTAAAAAAAAAAAAATCTTATAACTATGTGCCATAAAGTAAATTATATGTATATTTACATGCATATTATACGTAAATAGAATATCCTCAACCTTAATTATTGGCTAGTTTAGTTACGAAAATTAAACTATCTCATCTCATTTTATATAATTCTTATAATTTTCTTAATTTTTTATATAAAATATAATAAATAATTTAATTTTTTTAAATATAAAAATAAAAATTATAATAAAAAATTATATTATAATAATATTTTATTTAACTTATAATAAAACATTTCATCTCATCTAAATTACTTAACCAAACAAACCTTAAAATATCTACTGTTTTGGCTTTAAGAGCGTTCTCATAGTAAACATGACTACTTCGTAACCTTCAAGCTCCGCTTGGATAATATTTTATTTTATTTTATTTCATCTTAATTTATTTTATTATTAATTTATTTTTAAATTTTTATACAAAATATAATAAATAATTTAATTTTTAAAAATTTTAAAATAATAATAATATTTTAATACTATATTATTGAAGGAGACCTCAGTTTTACGCCTATGTGCGTACTTCGTGCTACTGAAAAGAAAACATCGATAAATATCCAATCTTTTTCACTGACGGTAACCACCGAAGAATCAATGGTTATATTTACTTGATCAACAGCGTGGAATTATGTACGTTTAGTGGAAATAACTATATGCTGCATCAGAGTACCATTGGGTATGATCTCTGAGTGAGGAATGGTTTGTAATGAAATGCCTGCCTGCAGGAAACAATATTATCCATTTCTTGAAGGTGGAAGAACGTCGCTGTCAAACATATGCTTGCAAGATGAACGTAAATCCCAGAAAATCTGAATGTACATGAGTACGATGGCGTCACAAGGGGGAGAGAGAGAGAGAGAATAATTTTGGCGTTCATAATTTAACACTAATTAAGAAGTTGGAAGGATTACAAAAGTGTTTCTTTCCCGTTATACCCATGTAAATCGTGTCAGTAAAAGCAAAGGGAGAAGGGGAAAAGATGAATGGAAAAGCCAGAAAAGAACCGCCATGACCTTGACAAAGAACTTCAGTCAGTACACTCTGCTTTCTGCTCCCGTGAATCGTGATTGTCAGTCCCCCTCTCTCTATTCAACAAAAGTTGACCCTCTCATACGGCTTTCTTTAACACCAATATCATTCAATTCCATAATTTTGCACGGATTTCCATCCATCCTCTCTAGTGTGTGAGCTCATTCTATGCCAAAAATCGGTGTCTGAAAGAGATTGGGCTTAGCATGAGTTTGGAATGTGTGCAGAGCGGGGCCAATCCAGCTGCTTCCAAAACCGGAGGAAATCTCAAAACTATTGTTACTACTTACAGTAACTGGTGTGGGATAAGGGATTGACGTTCCATTATTCTGCTCCTGAACATAACCTTCATTGAAAAACACATTGCAGCTTTCGTTCGCAGAGCTAGAATTTGTAGAGAAGTCCACGTTGAAGGGTGAGGTGCTGTTCTGAAAGGCAGAGCCATTGATGGAAGCTGATTGAACCATATGCTGTGCAACATTAGGGTTCTTAGTATTGTTAAAAGAACCGTTCTGGTAACCAATAATAGACGGCCAATATTCTGATGGGTCTTGTTTGATGGGTATTGCGAAACTTAAGGAAGAGGCTGAGGGCTGTGAAGCAAAGGATATGGAGGAAGCTGAGGAAAGATCTCGGTCATCGGAACGGCTTCCATCGATACTCTTGGTATCCGAAGCAGACTCGGAAGAAGTCTTTGATTTACCACCACCGATGGGAAGGTTGCTGTTGGCAATGCTCTTTACGTCGTAGCGGCTCATGTCAAAGTTGGTCACGGCGTTTAGCCCTCTGAATTTTATAGCAGCAATGTCATAGGCCTCAGCAGCTTCTTCTTGGGTGCCTGTTTTATTATACCCCAAACAAAAAACAAAAACAAAACCAGTATTATATAAATAAACTTTAAACAGATTAATATTATAAAATACGGAACTGCATTTTCATGCATCCAAGTAATGTACTTAGATTCTAATCCAACCAATGAATAAACTGTGGCAAGATTACGAGAGTAAAGAATCTCACTGAAGGTGCCAAGGTAAAGATCTTTGTTGCCAGCAACTCTCCCGATTCTTGCCTGCCATCTGCCGTGTTGATGGTGCCTAATATATATATATAAAGATAAATAAATAACGAGACCACTTTTTTTTTTTTTTTGATATCTCAAAGAAAATTTCTTTTATTGGTCACTATTTACTATCCCACACCCCACGCATTATGAAAAACTATAGGTGTGGTGCGTGATGTGAATTTGTAACAAAACTCATTATCAAAACAGCAAAATCTTAAACACAAAAGGAAGGAATAATTTAGCAAACCTTGTGACGCCTCTGTAGATGGAGGCTCCTCTAGAAAATCCACTACTTTTCCTAGAATAATGGTAGGAAAAATGTTTCAGCAACAACTTTACATGCCGCTACATAATCTACGTACACTATTCATGCAAGCCAGTAGCTGAAAGGATTCTCCAAAAAAGCAAAGAGATAAAGGAAAACAGTCATGACCAAAAGCAAATCGAATTATTCGAGTGGTATTTACCTTCGAAGAGAAGCAATAAACTCCAACCTAGTCATGTTCTTCATCTCCTCAAGTTCTTTCTCATAGTTAGAAACCTTTAGAAAGCCAAATATAAAACATGCATGGATAAGCCAAATCCAAACTGCGACGCAGAAAAATAAACACAAGGAAACTAAAAATTCAATATATTGATTAAGCCACTCACCGGAAAGTTTGTGGTTGTGTTCGGACCCCAGTATTTGAGAGCTGCCAGATCATAAGCTCTTGCAGCTTTCTCTTCTTTATCATAGCCACCTTAAAAAAGTAATTGGCAAAATCAGATCAACGATGAATCTAAAGTACCATAGATTACACGTCCATGCAAAAAAGAATCTATTACACAGTAAACAACATCTAAAGGTCACCTCGTACGTACTAGCATTCACGAAAGAGCATAATATCAATATACCAAAACTACATGATGACCATAATTACGAGCCAGGACTATTACTGCTACTGTTTACTTATGGAAGAGACAAGCTAAGAGAGAGAACTCACCCAAATAAACTGGGATAATGATGATTTTATGAGCATCCATGGCGGCGACCATTCATCGTGTACATGCCACGCAAAGAAACAACAGAAAGCCACATCAGAGTCGATCTTCACACCCGTAATAAATGCGTATAGTACTAAAGCAGATTCAGCCAAGCGAAATCTAAAGCACGCCTACGGCTACAGAAAACCAGCCCGGAGATCGTCCAAATCCGAGACGCCCTTAGATATTGCTATTGGGAAATATCAATATGCTCGGCGTCTCCTCTCAGACCCAGATCTCGTGTACCCGGATTAAACTGTACGCCCCCTAGGCGCACGTTAGAAACCATCCTACTTGAATAAATGGAAAGAAAAAAAAATTACCTTGTCTTCCTTTCCTACTTTGCCCTTCTCTTCTGCAACTGTTGTCCCAAAGGTGAGCTTCATATCTCCCTGTCCACCTATGTCTAGGATTTTTAAAGAAATGAAAAAATATTTAGTAATGATATGTTCTATTGTAAGAATCTCTCATCCAAGTAAAGGGTTCTATAAGAACTTCGAAATGATCAAGGTCTTTTATTTTTTGTTGCCGTGGTCTCACAAAAGTATGAATTTACCGGGTGACGCCACGGTAGATGGAGGTGCGTTGGCCAAAGGTGTCTGCGTTTTTCTTTGGCGACGGTTCCGCTGGAACCGGCAGCTTTTCCGCTTGTGTTCTTTGTTCGGTTGAGAACCCTCGAAGGAAGCCAGCGGCTATGGTCTTGAGCTCAGAGTCGTACATCTCAGGCTCGGCCGACACATGCATAGCCATGGGACTCTGGTTGGAAAACTGAGCCAGCGGTGCAGCTCCGGATGTGGCGTTGGAGCCGCCAAGGAAGTCCTCGAGCTTCGGCCCGGTGGTAAACATGGACAGGTCGTTTGCACCACCGGTCGCATCATGATCTCGATCTTGCGTAACGTCGGCCACAGAACCTGCGTAAAAAAAAAAATATAATAATAATAATAATAATAATAATAATCAGAGATGATATTCTTGAAGAAGTATACGTATCCGTCCGTGGTGTTCGTGTCAGTACTGTGCTTGCTAGCGTATGGGACAGAGAGAGAGAGAGAGAGAGAGAGAACCTGAGGCTGGGGAGGTGAAGGCATGGAAGAGGGAGAGAGGGGAGGAGTCGGAGCGCAAGTGGGGGTTAGTGTGGTTGGAAAGAGAGAAGCCGAGCCAGTTCTGGGGAGAAGGATCCATGTCGTCGATCGATGAGCGTGAAAGAGATGTCTGTAGGCTGGGCGAGTGGGTTGTTTTGGGGTTTCTGTCTTTGGAAATAGCAAAAAAAGAAAAAATAGAGTTTTTTCTTTCTTAAACTTCGAGGAAACCAGAGGGTTAGGGAAGGTAAAATGTGTAATGAAGGGGACTCAGGATTGACACAAATATAGAGGAAGAAGAAAGAGATGAATATTGAGAGAGAGAGGGGCTGCAAGCGGGCACGAGTAACGAGGTTATTCAACTTTATAATGCAGAACGGAGAAAATAATACATAACAACAGCAACAAAATAAAATAATTTTTGTTTGCATGTACACATTAATTGTTCAAGAGCCGTGCTATGCATCAGCCCCTCTTCACGGGCTGATGCATAGCACACCTGATGTGTCACCCTATGAGTGGTTTGGATGTAAGTGATTTGAATAATGTGAGTGGTTTAGATGATGACACATAGGGTGTGTTGTGGCTGATCCTAAATAGTAGGCTGATGTAAAGAATTTTCCATTGTTCAAAGGATGGGAGAGAGAGAGAGCAAACTGCACAGCAAGCGGAAGCTTTTCATGGGACGACTAGGCGGTGTGCCTCTCTCTCTCCTCTCTCTCTCTGATTCTCTATCTTCTTGACTTGTAAATTAAGCATTTTGTGACTATAAAATAAACAATAATATTAAATATAATCATAAGTTTTATATATATTATATTTTTTTTCAAAAAATAAGATCTATTTTTAAAAAATTAATATTTTAAATAAATTTTATATATATTTTATATATATTTTTTAAATATGTAACATTTATACTCTCTATAATTATAAATATCATTTTTCTAAATTAAAAAAAATTAATTCAAGCAGATCTTCTTTGACATCACAGCATCCTCGTCTCAATAACCACATGACAAACTTTGAACATTTGATCCTGCTGAGCAAACAGTTGACGATGGCGTAAACTGATCTCTTGGTGACTACGTACGAGATTATAAGGGATTGCAGCATGTCTTCTATGTTGTTAAAAAAAATTAAACAGTAATATGCATTTTTAATAATTAAAAAAATGATTAATAACATCTTTTAATGATGATATGCATTAAAAGATAGATTTATTAACATCATGATATGCATTTTTAATAACATGTTTTAATGATTTATTAAAAAAATTAACAGGAATATCAGTTATTAAGATCGATTCTCACAATATCATCAGAAGCGACAATTTTCTAGCTATCATATAATACGCCCCCATATCGCCTGGACCTGGTAATTCTCTTACCTACGCTGTGTCACAATTCTGTTTAATATTTTATACTCCTTTTAGATGTTAATAGTAATAAATTATTTGTAAATAATAATAAACTAGCCAGTTATGTCCCAAACATATCTTTATATTTATTTTTTTTAAAAATGAAAACATTATTTGAAGAGAGAAAAGGAGGGGGGGTTTGTTTTGTCATTTGAATGCGGTAATGAGGGGCACGCTGACGCCCATGAGAAGGAAAGCTTCATTTCAGTTGGTCCCTGCGAATGCCGCGTGTCTTTTTCGGCCTTTAGGCTCCTATAATGAGCTAGCTCCTCAATCTTGGACTCCGTAAAACGACAACCTTCGCCTCTTCCCCTTGTTCGTTTTGATCTTAATCGTGGGTACTGGAATATTTGAAAAATGATAGGGTTAGGATGCCTTTGGATGTTGAAATGAGTTGAGTTAAGTTTAGATAATAAAATATTATTAAAATATTATTTTTTAATATTATTATTATTTTGAAATTTGAAAAAGTTAAATTGTTTATTATATTTTGTGTTGAAATTTGAAAAAATTAAATTATTTATTATATTTTGTATTAGAATTTGAAAAAGTTGTAATGATGAGTGAGATGAGATGAGTTTAATTTGAGAACCAAACGAACCCTAAGATCCTACAATTACTTATTTATTATTTTTTTGTATTTGAATTTTTTTTTAATTTTTAATTTTACTTAATAGTTAAGGAAATAATTATTAATAAAATTAAATTTTTTTTAAATTTTTTCTTAATGATTAAAGATGTTAAAAAAATACTTAAAATAAAAAAATAAAAACATTACAAATAATAATAAAATAATAAGCCTATCACTACCCGGAATATTTTGCTGTGAATGTGTAATTGTTGACAGCTGCGTTGCGGTATACATTGATCCCCCATACGCAATACCCGGTACTGAAATGTGATACTGGATTTTGGTGCAATATAAAAAGTAATTAAATAATTTATTATTATTAACAGTATATCGGGATTAACCTTTTTCGTGTCCTCTGTTGTTGAGCAAAGCAATAAATAGTTTGTATAGATAAAAAATATATATATACACTACTATAAGAAAAATAACTATTCGACGAGTTATATGAGATCATGACTTATTTTAATATATAAAAAATAATTAACTACAAATAAACATTTTTTATCGCTTGAGAAGAATTATGTTAGTGGAAGTTATTTGTCATATAGTAGAGTGCTCATACATTGTCCATAAAATATAAGATCCAAAGCGGTGAGAAATTATATTTGGAGTCGTGTGTAAGTATTGTGTAACTTTTTTTAAGAAAAATAAATAAATACGAGATTTAAATAAAAAATTAATTTTTTAATATTTAATTTTATTATTTTCAAAGCGATTATACAATAGTTACACACTTTACTACTGTACATGATTTCTTGTATTAGAGAGAAGACTCATTTACACGTTTTGCTTACAAAATTTAATTTATTAGTTTTTTTTTAAATTAAAAATTTTATAATTTTTAATATATTAATAATTGATACATAAAAAAATAATTTTTTTTATAAATTTTTCTTTAAGTACATTTAAGAAAAATTAACAAGAAAGAGAGTTAGGTAGCGTAAGAAGCAGAGGCATGGAGGGAGGGCTCTGCCATCTGCCAGAGGATAGATCTGCTAGTGGCATATCCACATGCCTGCATCTCACTGCTTGACACGTTTGTATTATAATAACATTTTCTTTCAGAGATCTTAGCACACGTGTCAGCTGGATCCCAAAGATGCCATGCATGCATATTATACGTTGCATGCAATCGGATTCGAATTGTGATTAATTATTATTATTATTTTCTGTAAAGAGGACGTGGTGCCTGGAGTACACCAGAGATGGAGCTCAGAGCTTGGCAGATAATTGCCATTTCGACTCTGTGAGAGAGAGAGGGTAGGCATATATAGGAAGTCTGCATGTTAATTAATGTTTCTTAATTAAAAATGATAAGTATAATATATGGTTTAACAATAGGTACGTTCAGTCGTGCAAATCGGAGTGATCAAAAGACGGTAGCATATATGCATGCAGGGTGGTTTCTTTTTTGGCTGCTCTTAAATAATTTTAAGGATTATTGCAGATTCGTGCATATATATATATAGTAGGAGCTAGAGGGATTATCTCCAATAATTGATAAGTAGAATGAATTGATTTTTGTGAATCCATATATATAATTCATTGTCCAAAATCTCTGTCAATTCTCTCTCTCTCTCTCTCTATTTGAAACGCCATTACGTTTCTAATTTGTAAGTATTATTATCATAAAAAAAACCTATTATGTTAGAGCTCATGTATGTCTTGATCATCATCATGTATTTCGTGGATAAAAAAATACTAAATTTATGATAAAGTTTGTCATGTACATGTTTTTTTTAAGCAAGTAGTGTCGTGTTCAATAGAATAGAATTAAGGACTTTCACGCAAGCTAGCTCGTGAAAAATACATTAATTTATTAATATGAAAATAATACTAGACTCTGGAAGTGTAACTTTGACTAATCATGTATAAACTAGAGTTAAAAGCTTCATTTTAATAGTCTTGCAAAATTAAATAAATTATATATATATATATATATTGTAGTGGGTTTGGTTGCCGAAAACCAAGACCCAATGAACGACCTCCGGAATGGCCATGCATGGCCACTTATCCTCCGGGTCCTACGGCCACATGTCCCAAGTCTTAAGAGCTGGGTGTCTGTTGTTGGTGATTCAGAGACAACAGCTAGCAGCAATCACCCAGCAAAGAGGTCCCAACCCCAAGCATACATGATGAATAAATTAGGTATCAAATACCAATCACGTTAATGTGGAAAGCAGGCCAGCATGACCTCAAAACCCGGAAGATCAGCCTCCCTTCAAACTGCTTTTGCACTAAGCAACCCAACAAAAAACAAACAAGCCAGGAGGAACAAAATACAATAGTTGCAAGTGAAGATTGAGAAACAAATAAATAAAAAAAGAACGGGAAACTAAGCAGATTGGCAGAGAGTTCGGCGGAGATTGTTTGAATGCTGATTAATTTGATTCTTTCTGCAGTAAAGGATTATAATATATTAAGCTTTTAAAAATGCAAATACCGTAATTGGGTGGACAAATCCTGTCCACAGTCATAGTCAAACTATGTATAAAAATAATTAAAAGGAGATCGATCAGTGGGTTTTGTGGCCTCTGAAATGAATCATAACTCACGTTCGCTGCCTAATATACGATATTTTTCTTCATATATTATTACTTCATGATCACCTCTCACATGACCCCAACTTTTTTTATCCTGTTTTTTTAATCGTCTTATTGTTTACTAGTATTCTTTATTATTTATTGACATTCTGTGTATGGGAGAGGTATGATCTCTCTATGAGACTCTATCTTATAGTATTTTGTCTGATACGTACGTGTCTGTTTTGTGTGGACATGTGGGCCTAGCAATGCCGATATGATTCTCGTTCGTGCAACCATGGATTGAGTTTGCTTAAGCTGATGAGTAGATTATATCCTAAGGCTGTTTGTTCTCTATTTGAGTTTTCATAGAATAATTAACTCAGTTTCAAAGGCGGAAGCCATGCAAGCTCCTGATTTTTCTACTGAGCTTAAAAGATTGAGACTTGTTTATATATCCGAGAATCAGATTTCCAAGTCCTGATTATGGTACCTTCAAATATTGTTTGTCATGGGGGGATCAGGATTCAATTCTCTATTTCCTCTACCGAATGCCTCCTATTTGCAGGCTAGGCAGGGCTTTGACACCATGAGAACCAAAACTAAAAGTTTAGAGAGGCTGTGAGATTATAACAAGACCTAACTGAAGCTAAGACTATCTGAATTTACAGAAATTTGTAACCGGAGATTTTGGCCCTTGATGGTTGACTTAAAAGCAGAAGTCATCTGTTGTGCAGTTAATCAAGCCTTCCTCTACATGATTTTGAATCCCCAATCTGTCAACAACCTGGAAATCATGTTAAGGATCCTACTCAAACAGAAGCAGCAGTTGCAGACACAGTTCCAATTCCTATCAACTCAGCTATCAACTCTGTTCCTTTACTAATCAACTCGGCGGATGGATCAGCAGGATAAGATAAAGATAGCAGGTCATGTCTGTAAATATCTCTAATTTTACTTGTAAACTTATCGTGTAAAGTTCTTTATATACAAGTCAATACAACAGAATCACCCTTTCTTGCTATTTTAGACTTGAGACATCCTGTTAGAAGGCATGTGCGTAAGAGAGAGAGAGAAAGAAAAGACGGAAAGGGAGGGAGGGGGGAAGAGTGAGCTTAACCGCTGAAATTCGTGGATGGGCAATAGCGTCAGAGCATACCCCCTTTCATCTGGCTCTGAACATGGGAAGATTAAAAGATGTCAGTAACGCAGCCAGAGGAACCAACCTGACCTGAATGGTATCATGCAACACATCATATACAATTGTTGTACGCACAAGAAACGCAGAAAATGGTGTTACTATATATAGTAGGAAGGATCAAGTTTATATATACATGCAAATATATGGGGAATGGTGTTATCGCTAGAGGGAGGATCACCCAATCATTATTAAAAAGGAAAAAACGTACCAGATTGAAGTATTTACTTTGGATGAAGGCTGCAGCTGCAACAAATCTAATACGATTGGTTCAATGTTCTTCTGGCCATCAACATTATAATGACCATAGAACTAAAATGGAAAAATATAGGGGCCAATAAGCATATCTACTTTGGTCTTTGAATTGTAAGTTTCAGCCTGTTCCCACATTGCCTTGCTCTCAGGTTGGCCCTTCGATTTGACTAAGTTGTGTACGGGCCAGCACATGGTGCGGTCAGCCCTGATCTACTCAACTTCTCTCTTAGATCTCAAATCGGTTTAGTGGGGCAGCTTGGTACACCTTCATAGGTGCAGTACTGCTTAAATTTGCCATATGTGGCTGGTTTCTATGAGCAGGAATAAGCATAACACCAGAAAGCCAGAGAATATATGTCAATAACAGACATAAAGATGTAATCCATGTCATGTAAAACATAGATGAAACCCAGGATCATAGAGATGGACATGTCCAATCAATGAAATGGCTAGCCAATCTCATTAGAATAACTGACGGGCCTGAAAACAACCAGGTTCAATCTCAGAAAAGTAATAAAGGAAAATACGTCAAGAAGACAGCAAAAGTAGGGATTTCACTTCACAAAACTCTATATGCTATTTCCTTTTGCACACCACCATGTTGTTCAAATGTCTACAAGTACAAGGCAAGACAGGCTCCATCCACTAAAGCTTTTATTACGCCTTCCATCCCAAATTTCTGGCCCTATATGAGGATTAGAACTTTTGTGCTCTCTATAACTCATGACTTTGCATAGTTGTCCTGCAAGCTCGTGCCATTCTCAAACATTTTGGTGACTCATTTAGAAAACGACCATTTTTCAAACATTAAATGCCAACAAAATAGCACGGAGAGTTAAGAGAAATACAATGCAATCGCTGTTGACATCACTGCAAGTTCCAAAAGAGGAAATCTCCACAAAAATTTCCAGTGAACTAGATTCTTAGGCACCTCCCATAGACCAACCAAGATCCTAAATAGCACAAAAGCCACCCCAATAGGGGGACATTCATCTTTATTCTAGAACATTCCACAAGAAACCTATGTTGAACTCCTCATTGTCCAGGGGAAAAAAGCTATTGAGAGTAAAAAGTTCACAATAACTGACTGAAAAATTTTCTTATAATCCATAGTCATGTGAAAAAGTCCTATATACGGTGCAGGTTTGTTAACCAATTACTTGTTTTACTGAAAATATGGCGCAGAGTAAGGGGTCATGGATTATACCTACAATAGATTATATAGATTATAGAACACCACATCAATTTGCCACTAGTCTTGTCATGGTAAAATTGAAGCCGCACCTTCTAGAGAGAACATTTCAAACTCAACTCATCTCACTCATCATTATAATTTTTTCAAATTATAACACAAAATATAATAAATAATTCAACTTTTTCAAATTTCAAAATAATAATAATATTAAAAAATAATATTCTAACAATATTTTATCATCTAAATCCAACTCAACTCAACTCAATTTAATATCTAAACATACCTTAAGGTCCGCTTTCCCAGAAACCTATTCAAGTGTCGAGAAGGTCGAGCGAACATGAAAGGAGAACTAAACAAGCAGAATGATGCAACCATAATTCAAAAGGCTCGAACATGAAAGGAAAATTAAACCGACTGATGCAAATTCAAATTGCCAAAAACCCATATTGTTTGCATAAACACCGTCCGTCAATGGTAAAGTTAGATTTATCTTCGCTGGACAGAAACGGTTCGTTTATCTGCTTCACAGTCAGCTGAAGCAACGACCGGATATCGCGGCTATGCGAAAGGAGAGAAACTCAAAATCCTTAAACTATGTTTGGTTGATCAGAAATTGCAGGAATAAAAAAGATCCCAACTTTATTATATAAAAAAAAAATCCCAATTTTTTACCATACACAATCCAGTTTATATTGAGACTAATCAAAAGTAAAGCGCGGATATCAAATTGACAATGTCCGCCTTGACTGCCAAGACAAATTGAAGAAAACCACAATAATCACAAAAACTGAGCCAAAATAGAATCCTCTGGTAATGCTAGAATTGCAATGCGCAACGGACAAATGACTACTTCTCCCTGCTTTTACACCGTACTGTAAACCAATATTTCCTTCCTTTTCATTACTCCCAAACGGACATTTTTGATTGACACAAGCGAAAAGACAAGGACGCCAGAGAGAGAGAGAGAGAGAGAGCTTGAAGGGGTAAAGGAGGAATCGATTGCCAGGGTGGCAAGAAAAGGCACCTTCGAATTGGCTCCCGAAAATATAATCCGGCTGCATTTATACTAGCGAGAAACGATCCATGTGCATGAAGAACAGATTTTAATGAAGGCAGACATGGGCATTTTACCTTCTGGGCTCTTCAGATCCGCATCCATTCTTAAGGTGCACGAACCTTTTACACGTGTGTATATATAAAAGAGTCCTGACTAACGAGCCTTCCATTTAAATCAGAGTATTCAAATGTTATATCTCTATCATTTTCCGTCAGATTTAATTTCAAGGATAAGAATTTTAAAGTAGTTGCCGTTTCACTATTGAATTTGACACATTGATTTTGGAATGTGTGGATTGAACCAAAATATATAGTTTCAACAGAGCCCATCGGCATTCTCTTCCTGTGCGCATCCGCAGACACACACGTGAACTTACAACAATTTGCGAGAGAGAGAACATAAAAAAAGATGAAATATTTATAAATTAACCCGAATATTTAATCGTACTTATATATACAAAATCCCAACCTCAACGTTCTCGCCATTGGAATGCCCATCTAACAAAACCCTTGCCAAGATTTTGTAGTTTTGAACGCTGGTACAAAGCAAGAACATTATTAGAGCACGATGACGACCCATTGGATGAAGAAGATGGTGTCGAGCTGCTTGAGCCACCAAAGTCATCCTCCGAGTTAGTAAGATCAAACTTGTCAACTTTATCGCCGCCATATTCAGCACGAACAAAAATATTCTCGCGCTTCAGCCGAGACATACCTTTGAACTTCTTGGCCTTAATTAGGTTTTTCATCAACTTATTCCATAAGAATATTCTTGACCTTGGCGAGCTTTCGACTGATGGCCGTGACATGCCTTGGCTGTGCACCGCCGGAGGAGGCTCCGGGGGACCTAGGGAAGGTGGGAAAATATCATCACCGTCATGATCATGGGGTGGATAATCTTCTTTGGGCTTGCCAGGCTTCACTTCCCAGTTGAAGGGAACGTCTCCAGGGTTCCGGTAATAGAAATGCGAAGAACAGCCAACGGAAGAGTTTCTTGTAAGAATTTTGTTCACAAAGCATTGATTTTCTTGGAGTATAGAATGCGTTTGGGGGGCAGCAGAAGTTTTGAAGCGCTCTGTTACCGAGTCCATCGTCTTTAAGTTGGTGCAGGGTGGGGAATTAATCAGTCATGTGTCAGCTATATATGATCATCGGGGGGGACTAGATTGCATATTCTGTACTCGGAAAGGAAATATATCCATAAAAGCCTACTGGAATTTAGGAAGGTAATCTTCCCAAATCCCACCATTATCTCTAATTGATACTCCATACCTATCTTGAAAACCGCCTTGATACGTCCGTTTCGAATGTTTAGCCTTTTCGATCTTGAGATAAGCAGACAGCCAGTCCTACTACTTTTTAAAATATTTAGGTTATGATCTCATCTCTATTTCATTTCATCATTATAATTTTTTTAAATTTTTATATAAAATATAATAAATAATTCAACTTTTTCAAATTTCAATTCAACTTTTTCAAATTTCAATATTTTAAACTTTTTTCTTAATACTATTCATAAAAATTTTAAAAATTTTCATTTTATCTCATCTACCAACGATAACTTCTTTTGTGTTTGCAATGGTAGTGTTAGTATATTGTTATGTGTACATACATACGAGATATGATGAGATGACAAGGAAAATGCATGCTAAATTGTATCCGAGTTTGATTGTTAGGATAGGTTTGGATGACAAAACAAAACGTAAAATTATCATCTCATTTCATCTCATCATTACACTTTTTTCAAATCTTCATATAAAATATAATAAATAATTTAACTTTTTCAAATCTCAATACAACTTTTTCAAATACCAATTCAACTTTTTCAAATTCTAAAACTAAAAAATAATATTTTAAATTTTAAAACAAAACACAAAATTCTCATCTCACCCCCAAACCTATCCTTGTATTTTGTTATAATTAATAAATTTGTGTAATTTTAATAAAATTATATTTTAAAGATGTTTAAATATATATATATATATATATATATATTTTTTTTTAAAAAAAAAGAAGATTGCACTGGGGCACGCCAAGCCGTGAGAGCTGGACGGTGCAGGATCCATTAGATAATTAGGTGTGTTGGCAAACCGGATATGATTCGTGTTTGTATTATAAGTTTGACATGAAACAGAATAAAGAAAACTAATGGGCATATTATGCAATTTTGCACTTCAATATTTTCCCGAGATTTCTTGTATAAAAAATTTCCAAAATTAAGAGGAAATTCTTCTAGGGCCGATGACAATTCTTGATCACTAGACACATTAAGAGCAATGCTATTCTTCAGGGTAAGTTCTGGATTTTAATTTGTCACGTCTCAATATATAGCACAACACAAATGAACAAAATACATGTTTTACGAATAGTGGCTTGGCTTTGAAATAATTATCAATATATGTAACAAGAAGAATCTACATAATATCAAATTCGCCTTGCAATTGACACCAGAAGCGCGCTTATATTCCAAGGACTGCAACTGAGATGCCCACAAAATGAATCCCTGCCCGGACTCCGTACTCTTGTTGAATGCAATGAAGGACCGTTTGACAAAGACAAGGATGATGATGATGATGAAGAGCTTGAAATTTGCGGTGATGCCAAAGACTCACAGTCGGAGGAGCTACTACATAGCTCAAACCTTTCGAATTTGTCCGAGTCAGTCGTGTAACAGTGACTTCCCCGAGGACCTGCCTTATCATTGTTCTTACTTTCTTTGTTGTTCTTGCTTTTGTTCCAAAACCCAAGCTTTGGCCGGGTTTGAGCCTTAGGCTGAACAATGCATGGTTTAGGGAGACCTAAGCTCAGGACAGCAGGTGGAGGACTGAGTGGGGGAATCACTTCATCCTTTGGTAGGACTTTGGGCGTCCCTGGCTGCATTTCCCACTTGAAGGGAACTCCTTCACTGCTCCGGTGATAATAGATACTAGAAGAGTAGCCCGTGGAAGAGTTCCTTGAGAGAATTTTCTTAAAGAACTCATCTCCTTGAAGAGAAGATCGTTTCTGCTCCGGCCCCCTGCAACGCTCATGATGATCCATTTTCATTGCGATCAACGGTTTTGGTTGTTACCTTTCCAGGAACTTGATGCGATGGTTTTTGAATCTCTCTCCACCCCCGCTACTTTATGGCATCTGAGTGTGTGTGTGTGTGTATATGAGAGAGTTTGGTACACCGATTTCTAAGGTGAATGATGGGGTCGTGGGGTCGGAGGGTGCAGGATACTCCGAATTTCTTTTTCTTTTTGAAGTATTCCTGTTATTTCTTTTGTGTGTGTGTGTGTCACTGTGTTGCTTTTTTCTGAGTGACTACAGAATTATTTTAGCAACTAACGAGCCAAAAAAGGGGAAAAAGAAAAGGGAAGGGCCATATACCTTTGATCCTAAGATCACGTTAAACATTTTGGTTGGATTGCGCGTCTTCTACTGCATACGTGCAATTCCCAAATCCTCAAGACAAGTCTAATTAACTTTGCGTCCTATTTACCTCTCCAATACTATTTCTGTGCCCTGAGGATAACTTGGAATGGATCGATGAAGTAGACGACTTGTCACAGTGAGAAAGTGGCATGGCACTTGCAAGCATAGGAACGTTTGGGAAAGCTACATACTTTTCCATTAACATAACAGCTAAAAACTACGGCTTCTAGGCTTTACAAAAAACAGGACAAGAATAATGTGTATTCTCAGGTCGGCAATAAGTATACAAAATTACACGCTAGCAAGCTAGCTAGCTCCAATCCAACTCTGCATACAGCAACTTAAATTCTTGATATAGGCCAAAACTTTGCCAGGCTAGTTAATTTCTTACCCCCTGAACATCAAGCAAGCAAGCAAGTCAGACTAATACCACTACATATGTAGATGAACTTGAGTTGAATTTTTCCGACCTATATATTTATTATGTATTATTTCTTTTTATTTTATATTGTATGAACACATGCTGAATATCATTAAATTTGGGCATTGCTTTCATATATCTAATTCAAATTTCTAGAAGATAACAATGAAAATGGTATTAAAGATTTTAGAAAACAATTTGTTTTAACTAGCAATTTCAAATCCAGACATGACAAAATGGTCAACATACATCAAGCACTGGACTTTGGATTTCCAAAATATCATCGATTCACAAATAAGACTATCTTAGTTGTTGAGGAATAATCTCACATTGCTTGTGGACAATGTCTTGGGCATGTTTATAAGCAATGAACAATTATATCTTGTAGAACCGGTTTTTATGAGATGAGTTAAGCTTATGAATTTCTTCACTAGCATCACATTATTTTTTTGAAAAATAGCATCACGTTATTTTAAAGAGAAGTGCTACAGACATAAAGAGATCCCACAAAAGTAAACTCACAAACTGACATTACTTTATATGATATTAAATCTACTTTACAAAAAAAATAACTTTACAATTTTTTTTTTATAAGTAAAAGTAACTTTACAATTTAACGTATTACATCAAGGTACGTCAGTTTGCAAACTTACTTTTGTAGGATCTCTTAGTGGCTAAAGCATTTCTCCATTTTAAATATGTTACTTCTTTTATTTCATTTAAGCCCAATCTCATAAGCTCCAAACAGAACCAACAACTAATTACAAACGAAAATTTCAATAACATTAATTTTACAGATTCATTGCTGCAGTCCAACTGAACAAATAAGAATGAACTAAACCTCAACTGGTGATGAATTAATAGAATCCCGGTCAAATTAGGTATGGCCACTTAGTCACCATTATGCATAAATAAGGGAATGAAGGGACATGGGAATACCTTAGCCTCTCAGACTTAGAAAGATGCTTAGACATTTCGGATGCCTGCAATGAACCAATCATTGTATTTTCATTAATCTTCAACTAAGAAAAAAAATTAAGTGTAAAAGAGAAAAAAAAATGCCAAATCCCTCCTATTGCATTATGTATTCGGAATCTCAGATATAATTAAAAACTTGCATGTAAAGCATGAATTATAAGGTAATCCAAATAGAATAGTGGATGCAGAATGATAAAATAAGGAAAGCAATCTGCGGTTGAATTGGAGGATGAACATAAAACAAGTTATTCAACATTCAACTAAATAACATAGAGTTTTGCTTGGAAGGTAATCCATATCATAAAAAAAAATGCACCATCATATTATGGAGCATATAATAAAAAATTCATCTAATCTAGAAACCAAAAGAAAAATGCATTGCATTCAATCTCCAATTCACATTAGAAGAGTATAGTACCTGCTCTTGGATTATGCTCCTGGCCTCAACAAGTTGAGCTTCAAGTTCAAGCTCCCTCTCAGTTGATTCAGAAGTAACTTCAGCACCTTTCTGTGCATCTTGCAATTGAACCATACGCTCCTTCAAATGTCAAAGCATAAACAAGAAAATAAATTAACATCTTACCGTCCATGGGAATCATGAGATGAACTGGTAGAAAAAGCCCAAAAAAAAAATACCTTTATGGAAGTCATCTTATTTCGGAGACTTTCCTCTATTTGACCTCTAGCCATGTGAAAGGGCAGGTCAAAGACATCCTGCATGTATTGAACTCTTAACATATAGCGCTATAACTAATGCAAAAGAACAAACTTTAATCCTATGGGAAGTTGTCAGTACCGTTCTCCCTCCCAATGGGGACTTTGAAGGGTCAGTTTCAACTCCTTCGTTGACCTCCACAGATTGCTTGGACAACCCATTAGGAGCATTTAAAAAGTCACGCATGTCCATCTGCAAGCCCATAATGCCTGCAGGAGTTAGAACCAATTGCTCCAACCAATAGAAATGAAAGCTTCATAGATGGTGGGATTGGGTCAGGAAGGGGCAAGGGAGAGGAGCTAGGGGCATTTGAAGTGAAATCCAAATGTGATAACTGATTTTAAATATGACAACTCTTATAGGCACATGTGCAACTGCACGACTTCTAGGAAACATAACAAAGCTTTTCTTTGTATCCTTTTTTCTTGGGCAAATAAAAAAAGGTAGAAACATTTGAATCCCTTTCTTAACAAAATGCATTCGAACAATCCCATCATACTCAAGTGAGATCTGGAGTATGGAACCACAAAAACAAAAGTTTAAGTGAAAACATATACCTGCATTGACCGTAATAATGCCCTTAAATCAGCGTTCTCCGCCATCAACTCTTGATTTTTTGCCTCATTAGCATCTACCTGCAAAGTTTATGTGAACTACAAGTTACTAGTTACCGTAAGAGTATAAATAAGTTAATCAGGTGACATACAATCTTTTTGTAGAAATCATTGTCAGCCTTTTTCACATTCCATGTTCCGCGCTGCCGCCCTTCTTTCTGGTTTACACATTTAGAGAAGTCATTAGGTCGATAAAATTGGTATCAACCAGTCATATTAAAAATATCGGCCAGTAAATACCTGAAGCAAATTCATTATCTCCATGCCCGATCTAGATTCCTTCTTTTTTTCCATCAAGACTTGGTTTAGCCTTTCCTGGAAGTTAAACAAAAAAACATTCCCACATTCCAGTATCTGTAATCTTGATAAACCTTCCTTGATTAAAATCCTACTCTATCAATTAGCCCACTCTCAGGAGTAAAAATTTAGAAAATATTCTACCTGTAATTTGACGTACTCGTTTTCTTTTTTCTTCATCTCATGTATTTGTTGAGTTTTTGCTTGCTTTTGGAACATCAAAATATGGCATTGATAGTTGTCAGTATCTGTTTGATTTCATATAGTATCTAGCAAAAGAACTCCAATGAATTTCAAAATACTAACCTGATTACCAAGGACCATTCTTTGAAACTCATCTCGCTCCTGCCGAAGCTTTTCGATTTGGGCCTTAAAGGCTGCTGTAGCTTTAGCTTCCTAGTCACACAAAACAAACAAGAGACATTAACAAAAGGATTGAACTGTTAAAGGAATATTACTTCAATAAAACTATAATTTTATAACCGTTCGCATAATGGTTGCTATATCCCTATCCTTGGCCTGTAATTGTGCCTCAAGCCTCTCAACTTTTGCTTCTAATCTTGATATGTCCGATAGTAGCCTACAACATGAAATGAAAAAAATATAAGCATTCTTTCAAATACTGCAATTCAAAAGTTTATAATTCTACACGGTCAAATTTGAATGTAAGACCTGCACCAACCACATCATTCCAAAAGAAATTAGGTCAGATATGCCAGTACAAAATGAAAAAATACGCGAATGACGAGCACACACGGTAAGTTACATTTATGTGAATGACAAAAACTTAGAGACATCAAGTCCATAAAAATAAAATTCCAGGGTAGATAATCTTTCATCAATGCACCTTATAAACGATATTGATAAACTGAATTGGATGAATTGGACATGTCAACAGTGCAACATTGAACAAAAAGTGATAAACGGAACTAGAGGTAATCAGACATGCTAACACAATCAAATTGGACAGAGATTGAGGCCAAAGCACTTGCCGCTGTCTCTGCTCACTAGCAGAGTCTCTAAATTCAACATCCCGCTGCCTCTGTTGAAGCAACGAGTATAGAAAATTGCAAGTTCTAGCAACAGAAACCTGCGAAGCACGGAAAACACGAGTTAAAGCAAATAAATGATATCGTATCGAGCGAAGCAAAAACAACGATCAACATCAAAACGGACCGGATCATTGGCGAACAGATCGAGAGAAGCCGGGAATCCGTACGTAACAAGCGTCCGGTTCAAGTACTTAGCGCAGTGTTCCAAATTTCCCACATCGGCAAATGCGTACTCTCTGGAGCACAAATCAAAACCATAAACATCAACGCTCAATAAGATACATGCCTATACATATAATGTGAATATGTAGCGTCGTAAATGTATGCTGAGCAAAAGGAAACCCTAAACTGTTGAGAAGCTCACCCGATTGTGAAGGCGGACTGAGGTGATGGCTGCGAGAGAGAGAGAGAGAGAGTTAGAGAGAGGAACTGAGAGAGAATTCGAAGCGCAGTTTTGGGTTCAGAGGGATCGTACTCTGAGATCGAAGTCCGCGTCAGTCTCTGGCATTGTCGAGGGCTGAGTAGAGAGACTCTGTTTTGGAAGTTGGAACTTCTATCTGGGGTCTCCCTCGGAATGGTCTGAGCGGTGGCGAAATTTAAACATTGAGAATATTTTTGTTAAAAATAAAAAATTAAATTCTAAAAACGAAGTCGTTTGGATTTGGAGGGACAGGTGGTAGTTAAATTTGGAGTTTTGGATCCCTGGGTAAATTTGAGCACTGACATTGATCTCTAAAATTTGATATTTTTGCTTTAAAATACTAGCATTAGAGTTATCAAATACCCAAATCTCAAGCTTTAAATTATAGAACATTTTCATTTATCTTCAAATTTAAAGATCTACTGTTGATGGCTATCCACATCATTTTATTAGTAAAATTAGATTTTCGCCAGGATCATTTCTTTAAAGGTGGCCCCAAACGTGAATTTTTTTAAACATGGTGTGTAACGTGGATGAAGAATTTCTTTGTGCTTTTTTTTATGTGCATAAATTGGCAGCCCCAAATTAGGTTGAGGAAAAAAATTAGGTTGGTAAAATGTGTTTGTTGGATAATTAGGTTAAAGAAACAAATTAATTGAGAAAAAATAATTTAAGTATTAAATTAAATTATTAATTAATATATGGTTCGTGTAATTGTAAAATATGAAATAACAAATTAAAAATATTATTATTAAAAAAATAATATTACATTATTATTTTGATGAATCCAATAGTTAATCTAATATGAAGTTATGGATAAGGAGGTTTTAGATATATGAAAAATATATACTTTTCATCAAAATTTGAAGATAAATTTAATGAGTCCAATACTAGTGCTCGATGTTCTACTATGTGCAATATTAAATTATAATATTATTTCAGCTTTTCAATTAAATTTGGAGTATTGGCATTGACTTAGTCAAATACCTGTTCATCGTTAAATTTAGCTTATATCATCCATATTTGACCCATATTAAATTAGTCAAACTAATTTTATCTAAAATATGAGTTACAGTAATTCTATCATTCTTTTCAAATATAAAATAAATTGTAGCAAGTCTAAATGTATTTTTTTATTATATTTTATGGGATTTTTATGGATTGTACATATGAAATTTTTATGGATTATACATATGGAATTTTTATTTACATATGTGATAACACACAAATATGTACATATGAAATTATTATATTATAGATTGTTAGATTGTGAAAATGAAAATGAACATGATTGTTGGAGGTTACGAAGATTATGAAAATAAAATAAAAAATTAATTACAAAATATAAATTAATTACAAAAATATAAATAAATAATAATAATATTTTATTATTATAGAAAATATAATGGCTAATCTAATGTAGATTTTAAGTGTTAAGTGATTAGCTCAAAGTTAAAAAATTACATATTCTTCAAATTTTGAAGATTGAAATAACCAATCCAATGCGCTATAGTTGACAGAATGTTAAATTAAAAAATACCTAAATAATTGAAATAACTTTGTTTTTTTTACAACTATAATTTAAAAGTGACTGACTAATAGTAAAAAATAAAATTGAGGAAGATCGCTTTATCACGTAAAAGCATTCCCATCCGGTATCTTATTTCACTGTTATTTCTAAATTATGGGAAAAAATTAGGGAGGAATTGAAAAATCTTCTCCCATTCCATTCCCTATTTTAGGGTTTTGATTTAGAAAATGAACAGTAGTTTCTTAAATATAGAGAATTACTGTTTATCTCATAAATAATATATTGTCAATATTTTATTCTAATAAATAAAAGAATTTGTTCTTCTAATCATCTACATTTTTTCTCATATTCATATTTAGTATAGTTTTAAATAACAATTTTAAAATCATTTAAATAATTACTAAAATATAAAAAATTAATTAATTTTAAAAAATATTATCATACTCTCAAAAAATAATTTAAATTTTTATTTAAAATATTGACTAGAGTTATAGTTCAAAATATAAGAAAAAAAATATTAAGTAAATGGAAGCGAGAGAAAAATAATAATAAATAAATAATAGAAAAATATTATTTAAATAGAATAAAAAAAAGATAAGAAATGAGATGTAGAATATTTGTTGAAGATGAATAAAATTTATAATAAAATTATAAAGACTATCCTTTTTAACTAAAATTTAGGAAAAAAATTTAAGAACGGAATGCTATGAGAGCATCTACATAGGTTTATGCATATGTATATGCAAAGTCATATTTGCATAATATGAGCCTAAATTCTTCTACATTGTCTTACACATATCCAAATATTTAGCTAGCTATGAACAATATTTATCTAAATTTGGAGAGCTACTATTCACTCTTCAAATGTTATTTTACTAATTATTTCTCTCTCCTTACACACTCTCTCTCAATCCTTTCCTATTCTCCCTCCCTCAATAACACAACAAATTTTCACCTGCACATTCATTTTATTATTATAATATATTATATATATTTTTATCATTTTATTATTTTTTTAATATAATTTATAAAAAATTATATTTTTTATTATTGCATTTGTATTATTAATGTCAAATATATGTAGTGAATGCCAATTGCAAAGTATATATAAAAAAAAATTTAGAAAAAAATTAATAATAATAAAAAATATTTTATTATTATTTTGTCTCAAATATGTATAAGTCAATGTGAAAGTTTTGCTTAAATGATAAAATGGATATATAAAAAAAGTGATTATGCATATGCATATACATAAACTAATGCTAATGCTCTCAGTGCGGAGGTGTCATGGACACATCTTGTCATTGTGTACAGAGGTAGTCCTCTCTGTCTAGTGTGACAAGAATACGGTACTCTCATACTATCACAGTACTATGTGTTCTTAAAATTAGTCTTTATATTTTATAATAAAATAGAAATACAATATCGACTATATTTTGTGATTATCTAATTATTTTACGTAAGAGTCCACCCTCAAATCCATTATATCTCTAATATGCCAAATGTGTATAGAAGTACATGAAATCTTTAAAAAAAAGTTATAGTCAGTGTTTTTAATACAGTATTGTACCGGCCATTAGTTTGGTACAGAAAATTGTCCATTTCGTATCGTCCAAAATACCGGTCGGTATTTCTTTCCTCAACCGGTACGAAATTCTGCCACTAATTCAATGGCATTTTTGAAATTTCAATTAACACTTAGGGGCATTTTTGGACTTTCACATAACATATAACTTAAGGTTCACTTTTTTTTTCCTGCCCAAATCGATTTCTGCCGTCTGCGTTCAACTTCTGCCTTCGAATTTGAGACTCTTGTTGAGACCAAGTTCCTTCAATTGGCAGCAGCAGTGAGCACGGTAGCACCCGAGTCCCAGCAGTCAGCTTGCGTCATTGTCTGGTTGCACGTCGTCATCTTCGTTAATGGTATGAGCAAAAAATTAATTTTTTTTATTAATTTGATTTTTTCTTTAATTATATAGATGTTTTAGATAATATTTTTATAGTGTTTGTTTGTGTTCTACATTGTATCTATAGCTTGGTGTTTTATCATATATGTATTAAGTTGAATGTGTAAGCAGATGGTTTACCCCTTATTATTTTGAATGCAATCGAATGATTCGGATCCTTCATTTCCGAGATGACATTAATTTAGTATGATATGCAACTGTTATAAGTATTGGTACTTTATGAAAATAATTGCCAGTCTTAAGAATCTAAGATTGTATTTGTTGTTTGTTCTTGTGTTTATTTTTCTTCTTCGCACATTTTCCTGCTATTTAATGATTTTTTTTTTACCATTGAAATCTTAGTATTTGGCTGATGTCTTTGGAAAATACTGCCTCTCCATTTGTGTAATTTCGTGCTTCAAATGTCTGTTACTTGAATTTTATTTTTTTCATAAAAATATCCCTTCTAGGGTTGAAACTTTTATAAGCAAAATCTGTGATAAATATATATATATATATATGTTACTTCAAGTATTGAACATGTTAATTTTAATTTTGATTACTTATAAGTGTTAATTTTTTATATTTTAATACTTAAAAATGTCTAATTGTCAATCAATCGGTGGTATGACTTCAGCTCTAACACTTGCTCCTGTAAGATTAGAAGATCCAGCATGGGTCCATGCACGTGCAGTACCAAGGACAATAAATAATACTGAATGTTTATATTGTAATAAAGTAATTAGAGGTGGTGGAATCACTCGGTTGAAGCATCATCTAATTGGGATTTCAGGCGATATAGAAGCTTGTAAAAAGGTATCTGAAGATGTAAAATGGCAAATGAAATAGTTGCTTGATGAAATGAAAAAAAAAACAAATAAAAGAAAATAAAAGAAAAATGAGGTCAGAGATTTGAGGCAATATAGATTTAACATCTGATGATATTGATGATAGTAATATTATGGAGGGACAGTCTCAGCTTTCAAAAGGTAAGGAAAGTCAAAAGAATCTGGAACTGGAAAGTCAGTTGGGGAATTGAGTAGATTTTTTGCTCCAAGAATAACTCTTGGGGCCCAACTTTCAATTAAGAGTTCTATGTGTTCAAATGAGATGATTGTAAAAGCAAAGATGATTGTAGCACGCTGGTGTTATGATGCTAATCTGCCTTTTAATGCAGCTCAATCTAAGTTTTATCAATCAGCTATTGATGCCATGAGTGTCGTTGAGCCAAGATTCAAGGGCTTTTATTTATATGAGTTGAGAGGAAATTTGTTAAAGATGGTTGTGGATGAAGTTTAAGATTATTTGTAGCAAATTAAGAAGGTTTGGAATCTGGTTGTTCACTAATTGCAGATGGTTGGACAAACCAAAAACAACAATTAATAATCAACTTTATAGTTTATTGTTCGAATGGTACAACGTTCTTGAAGTCTGTTAATACATTTGGCTTTAGAAAATATGTTAAAACATTGTTTAATATCTTTAATGAAGTTGTTCAATAAATTAGAGTTAAGAATCTTGTGCAGTTCATAACAGACAATGATGCAAGTTATAAAGCTATAGGAAAAAAATTACAGCAGAAGTATGGCTCTTTTGATTGGTCTCCATGTGCAACTCATTGCATAAACTTAATGTTGGAGAATTTTTCTGATTCAAGATATTTCCCTCTTATTAATAATACTATAAAAAATGTAAAAAATATAACAAAGTTCATCTATAACCATGGTTGAGTTTTAGCATTGATGAGAAAAGACTTTACTAAATGTCATGATTTGTGTCGTCCTGCAATTACAAAGTTTGTGACAAATTTTTTAAGTATTCAATACTTGCTCTTGTTTAAGAAAGAACTCAAACAAATGTTTGCTTATGATAAATGGATTGCATCAAGTCATTCTAAAAACAACATAGAGAATGAGATAAAAAATTTTGAACTCAATGTCAATTTATTGTTAAAATAAGTAAGCCTTTGATTCGTGTTCTACGACTTGTTGACAGGGACGAGAAGCCTGCAATGAGATACTTGTATGATATAATGGAAAGAGTCAAAGAGAACATAAAAACAAGATGCAATAACAAAGTTAGTGTATTCAGTCCATTCACCAAAATCATTGATTCTATATGGGATAAACAGTTTCACAGTCTATTACATGCGGCAGGTTGTTTTCTTAACCCTGAAATTTATTATAGCCCAAACTTTAAAAGTAAAAATGATGTTGTAAGAGACTTCAACAACTGTGGTATGAAGATGGAACTTGATCCCGATAATCAAGACAAGATCATTGCAGAACTTGACTTGTATAAAAATGAAGTAGGTGAGTTTGGACATTCTTTAGCAATCCTCCAGCTTGATAAGATTAATCTATGTATTATTATTTATCATTATTATTTGTTAAATAGTGTGACTTTGTACTTTAAATTTTATTTTATTTTATTTTCACTTGTATTTAATTAATAATTTATAATTGCATTATTGTTGTAGTTGCATGGTGGACCCAATTTGGTTGCGAGGTTCTAATGCTTCAAAAGTTTGTTATTCGAGTATTAAGTCAATATTGTAGTGCAACTGGATGTGAGAGAAACTGGAGCATATTTGATTTTATTTATTCGAATAAGAGAAATAGATTAGTGCATAAACGTTTAAATGACTTAGTATTTGTTCGTTATAACTTGAAGTTGCGAGAGAGGTCAATTTTTTTAATACTAATGTTTTTCATTGTTGAAAAATATATAACATTTTCACTTATATTTGATTTTATTTTGACAAGAGCATAAAAAAGGGAAAAGATGCTTTAAATCCAATCAATCTTGAAAACATTGACTTGATGGAAGAATGGGTGGGTGAATAATCTAAGCTTCTTGATGGAGAAGATTTGGATTTGGCAAGTATTGAGGAGTCATTAGCCTCACTAAATGAGGAAGATAATGATAATGTTGGTGTTGATGTTGATGACGGTAGTGACGTTGTTAAAAATATTTTGATTAACATGTCGAATCCTGATCCTTATTGTCTTTTTTATGAGGATGAGTGATTTTTTATAATGGTGGCGTTAAAGATTTTATCATGATAATATTGGTGTTTATGTTAGTTGTAACTTAAAACTCAAGACTTGTATTCAAAAGTATTGAGTTTATGACTTATTTTGTCGTTATTTTGGAAGACAATTAATATTTATATATATATATATAATTTATCCAGGTATAAACTATTCTGAAACGAAACGGTACCAAAACGGTATTGGTACCGAAATATTATTCCGAAATGGTACTGGTACCAAAATATTTTGTTCCAGTACCTTAATCGATACGGCTTCCCATACGATATTTAAAACTTTGGTTATAGTTATTTACAATGACTTTAATGAGACTTTAATTACATTATTGACTAGTCTTTTTTAGATGTATCTTAAGTACTCTCTTAAATGTTATAAATAATGTCAGAATCCATATATAATTAGAGTTTTCCTTAGAGCATTACGCCCTCTACGACAATAACGTAGACCTCCCTTTCTAGTAATGTACTCCCTTCGAGAGTGTATATATATACATAGGGGTGAGCATTTTCCGGTCCGGACCGAGAAAACCGGACCGGACCGGTCATTTTGGACCGACCACATTCGGTCCAGTCCACGGTCCGGCGATTTTATGGACCGGACCGGACCGAATATAAATTATTTTTATATATTTTTTATATTTTTTTATATATAATTAATTATATATATAATTATACTATATTATAATTAAGTATAGACTATTAATACTATTATATATTTATATAGTTATACTAATGGTTATATTAGTTTAGTTATACTATATTATAATGATTTATTATAAGTTAATAAATTTATAACTATATTATATATTAGTATAAGTTATAATGATTTAGTATAGTTATAATTATAAACTTATAAGTAATAAGTATAGACTATAGACTATAGTACTTATACAATTATACTTATACTAAATTACTAATATATAGCTATACTATATTACTAATAGTCTAATACTTTAAAATTTATACTAATACTATTATATAGTTATATTAGTTGTTATATTAGTTTAGTTATACTAATAAATTAATAATACTATATTATAGTGATTTATTATAATTATATTATATATTAGTGTAAGTTATAATGATTTAGTATAGTTATAACTATTAACTATAGATTATAGTTATACAACTTATACAATTATACTTATACTAATATAAATATTACTAATATATAGCTATACTATATTACTAATAGTCTAATATTTTAAAGTTTATACTAATACTATTATATAGTTATATTAGTTGTTATGTTAGTTTAGTTATACTAATAAATTAATAATACTATATTATAGTGATTTATTATAATTATATTATATATTAGTGTAAGTTATAATGATTTAGTATAGTTATAACTATTAACTATAGACTATAGTTCATTAGTTATACAACTTATACAATTATACTTATACTAATATTACTAATATATAGCTATACTATATTACTGATTTACTAATAGTTTAATACTTTAAACTTTATACTGATACTATTATATAGTTATATTAGTTGTTATATTAGTTTAGTTATACTAATAAATTAATAATACTATATTATAGTGATTTATTATAATTATATTATATATTAGTGTAAGTTATAATGATTTAGTATAGTTATAACTATTAACTATAGATTATAGTTATACAACTTATACAATTATACTTATACTAATATTACTAATATATAGCTATACTATATTACTAATAGTATAATACTTTAAAGTTTATACTAATACTATTATATAGTTATATTAGTTGTTAGTTGTCATTATAATTTATAGTATTAGAATCATAAATTATAATATTTATAATACATTGAATTTGAGTAATTTACATACTCTAACTTAGTAACAAATTCTCAATTAACATTTAACATTATAAATATAATTATCACTAATTATTTTTTTAATGAGTTAATTAAATAATCCACATTAAATAGTTTATTTAATTTTAATTTTACTAATTTAAATAATTTTTTTAATTGATTTATGTGTCAAAAATGTAAAAGAATCACAAAAAAAAAACATGAAGTCTGTCTTCCCAGAAACGGCGCCGTTTGGTTCAAAATGGGTCCCAAACGGCGCCGTTTAACGTCACTGCAGGTTAGAGAAAAGCTGGGTTGCGTGAAACGGCGTCGTTTCACACAACCCATTTATTTATTTTTCAATTAACGTTCCTGAAACGGCGTCGTTTGAGTCCAATTAAGAACCAAACGGCGCCGTTTCAGGAACTTGCCTGGCGTCTTCAGTCTTCCCCCCTCCCCCCGATTCATTTCACATTTCCCCCAATTCCCCCAACTCCTCCTGCGAAAGTCGAAAACCCTAAAATCGTCAAAGAGCCACCCTCCATCCCCACCGTCCCCTCCGTCGCAGCAGGCTTGCAGCCGTTCGGTAGTCGGTACTCTCTCTCTCTCTCTCTCCGATTTGTTCAAATGCTCCAGCTCGACTGTAAAGGATTTTGGGATGATTGGAGAATTTTTTTGTGTTGTGGACCTTGTGGTTCTGTGGATCGATTATGTGGGGTGGTCCGGTGGATGTGTTATTAACTTATTGTGTTGTTATTTTTTTTGTGGTTCTGTCATCTGTGTTATCGATTCTGTCATCTGTAGTTCTGTGAATTTTTTTGTGTGTTGTTATTATATGCATGTCTGAAGTTATTCATGGATATTCATTGCCTTTTTTGTATGTTTTTAGATCAGTTCTCAACCCTTTTTAAAATATAAATGCAAAATCATTATGAATTTCTGGACATTTCATGTAGAATTTCTGGACATTTCATGAACTTTTTCCCTGTATAAAGGCATCGGAGATGTTTTTTGTTAGATATTCATTGCGTTTTTATGTTACAGCCTGTATTATATTTTTTTTTTATAAGATATTCCTAGATATTCATTGCATTTTTTGTATGTTTTTAGATCAGTTCTCAACGTGGGTCAAATTCAGAACAGATGAAAGCTGAAATTTCAATGTTGAAGATTACTTAATCCCAAGAAGCTGCAATTTTAATTAGTTTTGTTTGTGTATTGCTTAGAAGTTAGAAGTTAGGTATATAATTAGACACCGGTACTTGTAATAACTTTTGTATTAATTAGTTATGTTTCACTTCATTTTGTAATTTGTAATTTGTAAGTAATAACTTTTGTATTATTATTTTGTATATTTTTTTTTTTTGCTTTTCTAGTTTTTTATATAGATTAGTTTTCTTTTATCATTACATTTTTTAAGATCAAGTGGTTTTTTAGTAGTTTTAGCTAAAAAATGTACAAAATTTGAAGTGGGCCGAAAATAATTGAATTTGGGCCCAACAAAATTCAAATTTAGATGGGCTGAATAGATGGGCTGAATGGCCCATTTGGAGCATGTCCAGACCGAATGGACCGACCCTGGACCGGACCGGACCGAATAGGACCGGACCGGACCGGACCAATCTATACTCAGTTCGGTCCAGGGTTGAAAATCTCTGGACCGAATAGGTCCGGTCCGGTCCACAAAATAGTCTAAGACCGGACCGGACCGGACCGATATCACCCCTATATATACATATACATATATATATATGTATGTATGTGTGTATTTATGTTTGTGTGTCTGATTCACGATTAAACATTAAAAAAAAATGTAGATAAGAGATGAAATAAAGTAAAGTTTATCGCATCATGTCGTCACGACTATATTAACCCACGAAAGGGGGGCTTCTACTTGTTCATAACCGATCAACACATGATCCTAGTATGCTGCAAATATCGATCAACCAATTCAAATATATATATATATATTTACATATGTGTTACAGTGTGTGTGAGACACTTGAAATGTTAGAAAGATGATTTAATTATAAAAATAAACTTAAGAATTAACCGGACTACATATATTAAATTATAAAATTATTTTTATTATAAGATAAATTTAACTTAACAATTAAAATAACATCAGTTTACAAATTTGTTTCTGTCTATAGCGCACTCCCAATGTTAGCCCCGAATCAAGACGCAAGACTTCATTTTTATCTCTTGTATACCACCTTGTATAGCTATACCTATCTTTATTAATACTACCGTCTACTTATTAAAAAACAAAAAAAGACGCAAGACTTCCTTTTCCCTTTTTTTATATTTTTCTAGGCAAATGACTTCCTCTACCTGCTCAGTGATGGTAAGGTCAACACACAAGGCAAAATGGCTGGGCTACGGGAGGAGACACGGATTCACACTGGGTAAGCCTGGCACTTTTTAATGTTCACTAACAGGATAGGTTTGGAAAACACATTTCATACAAAATTTTTATTTCATTTTATCTCATTATTACAATTTTTTCAAATCTATATGTAAAATATAATAAATAATTCAATTTTTTCAAATTCCAATACAATTTTTTCAAATCTCAATTTAACTTCAAATCTCAAAACTAAAAAATAATATTTTAAACTTTAAAATAAAATATAAAATTCTCATCTCACTCCCTAAACCTATTCTAGTAATCTCTTCCCCGTTTTTGTATAAAAAAAAAATCCTGGATGCATGCATCACGTGAGTTACAAATAGCGTCGTTGTATCGATGCGGTCAATTTCAAGCACAAGCAGATGGTCGACACGGGAATTGACTTCCTCCCTGGCCGGCTGGCTGGCTCTGGTTTCCCAAAAGCATCTGCTGCCCAGTCTTTGACCGCACCAAATTTCAAAACATGATCGGATTTTACGTATGATAACGGAAGAAGAAAGGCCCGAGTAAGACGCACTGCACTTAAAAGTCGTTTGTATTACGACACATTCTCTGATATGTTGTTGTACCGTGTTTGGACTTTACGTCTATAAATTATTGAAACATAAATTTAATAATTAAAATGTATTTTAAAATAACCGATTATTTGACATGATATTGTATTTAAAAACTCGTGTTTGACCTTTGATTCCATATTTCACCCGTACGAAGGTAAACATTATAATATATTGGAATAGCTTAATTTTTCCTCTGTTAGTCTCTAAACGAACTATAGAAAATGCCTACGGAAAGAAACCCTCTCTCTTGCTCAAAAAAAAAAAAAAAAAAAAAAACAATCCAGATCTAATATTCGCTCCTCCTTTCCCTCATTCTCTTATTTTTTCTTTTTCCTCGTCATTCTCCATCTCTATTTCTTTCAAAAAAGTCAAATATATAGTTTTCTTGCAACTCTCGAGAGACACATACAATACAAGAAAACTCTCAAGCTGCAAATCATTCGGAGGATAATGGCAATTTTGCAAAAATCACCGGATGTGATTCTCACGCGCCATCCCTTTCAACAGCTATTCTCACCACACGTGTTGAATAATCGGAATCGCCACAATTAGATCTTTTTTAGATCTAACTTTTGTGGCTAAAAAGAGACAAATTTGTTATCTTCATGCATCGTTAAAGTCTACTAGAGTTAGTCCAAATTATAATTCATTATTTTTAGTTCTTGTTTTCCTTATTATATAATAAAAATAAAAAATGAGTTTGTCTCTTTGATATTTTGTCTATAGAGGTTGAATCTTCTTTTTCTATGAAAGGTGAGGTTGAGTCTCTATTTAGGCAGAATGATGTCTCTTTGACGTTTTTTTGTAAAGAATATCAGTAACATGAAAGTCCAGACTAGTCCAATAATATACTAATTGAATTCCAAATGATTAATATGTAGATATCTTCACATATATTCGGTGATAAATATGAGTTTTTCTTAATGAATGAATAAATAATAACATTTATCTTAAAAGAACAAATCTTACAATAGCTAATGATTTGACAGAGATATTTGCAATAAATATACATAAAAGAAAAAGATTGGACGTCTCATCTCAACTAGAATTAACAGCATTATAGTTTGCCGATAAATTGCAAGCGTGGAACTCCGGTGATCACTTATATTGGAGAATAGTTTACATTATTTGGAAAATAAAGTGTTATATCTAGAAATGGATTTTATAAAAATAAATTTATAAATTAGTATGATTTTATATGATAAATTAAATTTATTTTATAATACAAATAATTTTACAATATTACGTCAATTTGTAAATTACGTCAATTCATAAATTTACTTTTATAACAAAACATAATAGAGAATAGTTTTTAATAATTTTGCTACACACACAAATAGAAAAATAATAATTATTTTTTGTTAAAAAAAATATCTTAAATGTTAAAAACACTATATTATGTGTTGTCACATTGATTTATAAATATAAGTTTTCTTTTTTAAAATAAACGTGCGTGACCATCTTTGTATATTCATGGAGGTCTTTAAATATTATCTTGTGCAATAAGCGACCGAATAAATAGATGGAGGATAAAATTGAGATGGCATAAAAATAACAGCTCCGAGTTATTTTCTTACCATTTCTATATTTTATGGTAGGCGGAATTTATGTGTGTTTTGAAGTGGGCACGTTATCATCCACAGGGACTAAATAAATTATAATGAGAATTTTTAGATTACATTTAGATGTTGAGCTAAGTTGAGATAATAAAATATTATTTAAATATTATTTTTTAATATTATTATTATTATAAAATTTAAAAAAATTAAATTATTTATTATATTTTATGTTAAAATTAAAAAAAATTATAATAATAAATTAAGATAAATTGAGTTTGATTTAAAAACTAAACGTACCCTTAAAAGAAGCATATACGGTTGGGCATGCATTTTTATATTTATTTATTTTTTAGATATATTTAAACACTTTGAAAAAATACACATATTTATTAGTAATTAATTTCTTAATTAATACAAAAATTAAAATTAAAACACACCATCAAATTGATTGAAGGGACAAAATGGGAGGCTAGTTGGCATTTTCTAATTTTTAATTCTTAAAAGGACGCACATGCCAGGGTGTTGCGAGTCTTATCGCCCATCAATTTTGACAGCGTGTCATCACCTTGGATGCAAAGTTGGTCGATTGTGGAATATCGCTGTTCATTTTTTACAAATTCAATTTTTATAAAGCTAAATACAATTTTATCTCTATTCAATGCAATATAGATTCTCACTATAAACATACCATATCATGACATTTTTTAGTTTTACAAATAAACAAATATAAAAATATTTGTTAGTTTCAGTCACAGTTATTGATGCATAACTTATTAGTTTATAAGTAGATGGAAAATAAATTTTTTTTAATTACACATATAATTATCTAAATATAGAGGAATAATGGTGTATAAGTACATATCAGTCACAAGACAATATCCATACGAGAAATCAAATCCACAGCTCCTCATCTCTCATCAAATATAAGAAAATTATATGATATATATATACGCGGCAATAATGCTGCTGAGCTATTTGAATCTTACCATTTAGATAATCCTCTTGACATGTCATCATTGCATCATTTATTTAAGAAAAAAAACACAAATACAAAAGAGTTGAGGGAACATAATATTTCAGTCTTGTTATTTTGTTTACGGATGCCTTTTTATTTTTGAATATTTTATAATAAACTACGTGGCACCATGCATCAAGATGATCATATAGCGGTGAGTTTTAAATGGCCCAATAATAAAATATATAGAGTTTTTCTTCTTCTCTAATGGCCCAATTACCACAGCATAATTTACTTGTTGCATCAATTGCCACCAACATTCCATCTGCAAGTTCCACTTTACCACAACAGGTATAAGACACACTTTTTCTAATGTTATTTCTTATGCAAAGCTTTCTGCTTCTCATCGTGCTTTTAGCTTAGCCATATCTTCCCAAACAGGACCAAAATTTTATCATCAAACAATCAAGCATTCTTATTGGAAATATGCTAGTGCTGAATTATCGGCCTTAGAAGAAAACTATAATTGGTCTCTTACCACTCTTCAACCAAACAAAGTTTCTATAGGTTGCAAGTAGGTTCACAAAATAAAATATAAAGCTGATGGTTTCTTAGAAAGGTATAAGACTAGATCAGTTGCTAAGGGTTGTACTCGACAATAGGGTTTAGATCACTTTAAAATATTTTCTCTTGTAACCAAGATGATTATTGTTAGATGTGTTCTTTCTTTGGCTGCTATGCATGGTTGCTTATTGTCACAACTAGATGTTAATAATGTTTTTTAAAATGGGGATCTAGAATAAGAAGTTTATATGTTAGCACCTCTTGGTTATCTTGCAAAGGGAGACAACAGTGTTTGTAGGTTGCAAAAGTTATTATATGGTTTGAAGTAAGCTTTGGACCAATGGAATTTTAAATTCACTGCTGCACTTTTTGCTCACGGATTTATACAGTCAAGATCTGATTATTCCTTATTCACAAAAAAACAAGGTTATTCTTTCATAACATTACTAGTATATGTTGGTGACATTTTAATTGCAAGTAATGATGAATCATCCGTTGATGCTCTTAAAGAATTTTTGCAAAGCCAGCTCAAGTGAAGGATTTGGTTGCTGTCAAATATTTTATGGGGTTAGAAATAGCTAGATCTAAAAAAGGCATCTGTTTATGTCAAAGAAAATATGCATTGGAATTGCTTTTAGATGTAGGATTATTGGCTGCCATAGTAAAATTGTCCATAGATTATCATTCCAAACTTTCTAGAAATGATGGAGAGTTATTATCAAACCCTACTCCATATCGAAGGTTGATAGGTTTGTTTGTTGTATTTAACCCATACTAGGCCTGATATTGCCTTTTCAGTTCATTATCTTAGTTAGTTTTTGGCGCCTCCTCAAGTTTCTCACATGCAAGCAGCACATTGAATTTTGAGGTATATAAAAAAAGTTTATGGTCAAGGCATGTTTCTTTCAACTAATTCTTCATTATACATTAAAGTTTTTGCTGATTCTGACTAGGCAAGCTGTCCAAATTCTAGAAGATCAATTTCTAGGTATCATGTGTTCGTTGCTAAATCTTTAATTTCATGGAAGTTTAAAAAGCAACAAACAATTTATCAATCTTCAGCAGATGTAGAGTATAAGTCAATGGCTGTTGTTATATGTGAAATTACTTTGATTTTGTCTTTGCTTAAAGAATTACATCAGGATCATTTTCATGTTGCCTTATTATTTTGCGATAACCAATATGCATTACACATTAGAGCTAATTTGGTGTTTCATGAGCATACTGAACACATTGAGTTTGATTGTCATTTGATTTGGAAAAATATTCAATTTGGTTTATTGTGTACTTTACATGTATTTTTACAAAATCAGATTATTGACATTCAGGCTTATCCTTGTTTACTTCTTTGCTTTCCAAGATGGGTATATACATTAATGTATATACTCAATCTTGAAAGCGATTGTTAGAAATAAACACATGCCAACACACACGTGATAATACATGATGGGTTAGCAAGATTAGTTCTTAGTTTTCTTTGTAAAGTCTGGAACTCTATGAACAATAGAGCTCATATATTCTTTGTAATAAGTTGAACAAATTACGTTTACCAGAAATATAAAGTTTTTCTTCTTCTCTAATTGAAACAAAAACTCGTGTCTGAGTATATATACTTATAGTTAAGATTAGGTTTGGATGTTGAGATAAAATTTTTTAATTTGAGATGAAAGTTAAAAGTTGAATAAAATATTATTTTTAATATTATTATTATTTTGAGATTTAAAAGTTGAATTGAGATTTGAAAAAATTGAATTATTTATTATATTTTATGTAAAAATTTTAAAAAATTATCATAATAAAATGAGATAAAAATTTTATATTTAAAAAAACTTTCCAACCTAACCTAAACATTTATAAGCCACCTTAATTAGGCAACCAAAATCATGTAGTTTGAGGCACGTAAGAAGGTTTGAATAGTGTAGCAGATATGAGCATTTATGCGCTACCTTAAGGCGGTATATTCGATACGCACAAGACTTCCTTTTTCTTTTAAAGTTTGATACGACAGTGTAACTGACCGAAAGTAACTCGTTTGTTTTTATAGAAAAGATGATCTGCGATGAATTAAATTAAAAATTAAAAATTAAAAAAATATTATTAAAATATATATATTTTAATAATTTTATTATTTTATAATTTTAAAAAATTAAATTATTTATTTTATTTTATGTATAAATTTAATTAGATGAAATAAAATAAAAAGAAAAAGATTGCGAAAATAAACTAGGCATAGGCTTTTTTTAATACACATCCTAACGTCAACTCTACAAACACACCCGTTTTCAGCTTTTGCATCCCAAAAGTAAATTTTATCATTTCTCAATCCCATTTAGTATGTATAATTCTATATATCGATAAAAAAAATATTATTTATCTTGTTTTAAAACTATATGTGGTAAATAATAATAAAGAGAAATATTAATTTGTGACTTTTAATTCACAATTATATAATAATAATAATAATAATAATAATAAAAGAATATTTAATTTGCAAAATTTAATGATCATGGATGCCATATTAAAGAATAAATTAGGTGCTCCAATATTCCCTCCTAGAGACTCTTTTCTAATTTCTTAGACCATGACCCCTAAAAAAAAAATAAAGATCCTGAAAGCTTGTCTTGAGCCACAAACCGCCTCTTTGATACGCAGGATTTGTAGGTGGATTACTGTGATTGGACTTCCTCCACGTCGCCAATAATTTCATCAAACATTTGTCTCTAATTTTGGCATTTTCTCGCGTTGGAATTTAAATGCAGAAAAAATGTTATTCTGTGTCACATTTTTTTAATCAATTACACTGACTGATATGTTGTTTAAATGAACAAAAAATTATTTAAAAAAAGATGACATAATATTGATAGTTTAATGAATGTTGGATTCTAATTGGTTTCGACTTTTAACTCTCACATTTCACTACGCTTCTAAATTTAACGTTTATGACGGCACATTATACACTGAGTCGATGGTAGTTTTTTTTTTAATCTATCAATTTTCACGATAATTTGAACTCCCGATGTGGTGCCTATTCTTATTCTAATTGTTAACAATTAGACCATTGATTCAAAAAATTCAAGATTAAAATGTCCACGGCTGACTGAATGCTAGCCATTTTTTTTTTATTTAATTTTCACGATGATTTTAACTCATGATGTGGTGCTAATTCTAATATTAATTATTAAAAATTCAATCATTAATTCAAAAATTATAAGATTATCAAATACTAATTTAATTGACGTAAGAATCATAATATTGGTCTAGACTTGATTTGGATAATAAAATTATCTCAATTCATCTAATTATTATAAATTTTTCAAAATTTTTAATAAAATATAATTTAATTTTTTAAATATTAAAATAAAAATAATATTAAAAATAATATTTTATTAATATTTTATTCAATTTTTAAATTTTACCTAATCTCAACTCACAATTTAAATTACGCCTACTTTTACTTTTGGTTTTTGGGCAAGGTACAACAACAATTAGGGGAGGTTTGGGAAGTGAGATGAGAATTTTATGTTTTGTTTTAGAATTTAAAATATGATTTTTTAGTTTTGGGATTTGAAAAAGTTGAATTGGGATTTGAAAAAGATGTATTGGGATTTGAAAAAGTTGAATTGTTTATTATATTTTGTATGGAAATTTGAAAAAGGTGTAATGATGAGTTAAGATGAGATGAGAATTTTTGAGAATTCTCATGCCCCAAACCAGCCCTTAAAGTTTAAACATGGGAATGAATAAGAAGCGATAAACACGAGGAGAGGGCATTCTGTTCTTTCTGGTTTAAAAAAAAAAAAAAAAAAAACAGAAAATGGCATTTCTTTTAGAGTTTTGCTATACATTTAGAGTTTTGTTATACAATTTTTTTTTATATTTTATACTTTATATTTTTTAAAAATTTTTTAAAAATTTTTTAAGTTTATTATTTTTTAATTTTTTATTCATTATTTATATAATAAATATCTAATAAAAAAATTAAAAAAATATAATACTTAAAAATTATGTAAATAGTAAGAGATTATATAGATTTTTTCAATCTTTTACTAGTAGTCAAAGAATTTCTCTTACTTTGACCGTTAATTATTTTTATTATTATTATTATTTATATATTTTTAATATATTTAAATATTAAAAAAAATAAAAAAATATACTAATATATTTAAAATATTTTTCCTTCTTGGAAATAAAGCTTTCAACCTTTGCCTGAATCAGTAAACCATAGTTAAATCCAGTGTTAGGTGGGTTTGACTTTGGCTGCTCCACTCCCGCGGCCATATAACTCCGCCCTCCCCTCCTACCTCTCCAATCTCTCTGTCAGAGTCTCTCTCTCCCTCCTCTCTCCTCAACTACTCCGCACCCACCAACCACCATTAGTGAGAGACTCTCTCCATTTCCCTCCCTACAGAAACTTCCGCTCGTTGCACATTTCCTCGCCTGCATCCGGTTCCCCCCCCCCTGGTTCCTGTGACGCTATCCCCTCCGTCTTCCGAGGTATGCAATCTTCGTCCACTTCCTTGAAGATTTCTCCGTTGGATCTAATGTCGGCCATCATCAAGGGCAAAGTAGACCCTTCCGGCGTCTCTTCCGACTCCTTAAACGAGGTCGCTTCCCTTGTTCTCGATAACCGCGAGATTTTTATGATTTTGACCACTTCTATCGCGGTCCTGATCGGATGCGTTGTCGTTTTGATTTGGCGGAGATCCAACGGTTCGAAACCCAAAACCGTCGAGCCGCCCAGGCCGTTGATCGTGAAGGACCCGGAGGTCGAAGTCGACGATGGCAAAAAGAAGGTCAGTATCTTCTTCGGCACACAGACCGGTACAGCCGAAGGATTCGCAAAGGTGTGTCCATGCGTACTTGTATTCGCATGTAGATGTCTGTGTATGTATGCATGAAGTTTTCAGCTCATGATTTCTACTTTTTGACTGGGAATAATTTAGGCGTTAGCTGACGAGGCCAAAGCGCGATACGAAAAAGCCACGTTTAAAGTAGTTGATATGGTATGTGTGTATGGTTGACTTTTTGTGATTGAGCTTTTTGGACTTGAATTTTTCTCCTGTGGCATCGAAAATTCGATTTTGAAGTCGGAAGGGGCTTTGTAGGACGATTATGCGGCCGATGACGAAGAGTACGAGGAAAAGCTGAAAAAAGAGACTTTGGCTTTCTTCTTCTTGGCCACGTGAGTTTCAACGCTATCTAAAGTTCTTTTTCTTTGGTTTAATTTCAACTTTTTTGATGTGGTTATATACTTTGTTTGATTGGGATGTGTAGATATGGAGATGGTGAGCCGACCGACAATGCGGCGAGATTCTATAAATGGTTTACGGAGGTAAACTGTTTTTTCTTTTAATCTTTTGTTGGTAATTTGATTGGATTTGGTATTTGGGTTATTAAAAGCAAAAATTTGATTAATATTTCTCACTGTATTATTGTGGTTTTAGGGGAAAGAGAGGGGGGAGTGGCTTCAGAACCTTCAGTACGGAGTGTTTGGCCTTGGCAATCGGCAGTACGAGCATTTCAATAAGGTATTCGTTCTGATTCGTATTTAATGTTCACTCCAGATACCTGCAGCTTATAGCTGCTGTCTTTGGAATTATAGGTTTTCCTGGTTGCTTCTGTTGGTTAACATTTGATTCATGTTTACTTTTACTGGGAAACAGGTTGCAAAGGAGGTGGATGAGATCCTCGCTGAGCAGGGTATACTTTTATATTTCCCTTATTCGTTGATGATGAAAATTTTTAGGAATGCTGGATTATGACATGGTTTACTCTGATATAATCAGGATTTTTAAACGGATTAAGTTAGGTTATTTCTTAAATTATATTGTTTAAACGGATTAATTTAGGTTTTTTATTAAAATATATTGTTTCCAACTCACATGCTATTTTGACTTTTTAGATAATATCCTTTACCAGCACCTTCCCCTGCCTTCGAAATTACCACTAACAGTTGATATCAAGTGCTATTTTGGTTTCATTCTCTCTATAATGTATTGCTAGTCTGTGAAGCATGCACTACTTATCTAAATTGAAACCCTTATCCGATCCTTCTTGGCTTCTGATTGCATTGTACACCTACCTTCTTTGTGGCCTGCAGTAGACAAATGCAGCAGATGTACATTGTACACTCATATGCCTTTCTATGGATTAACAGCTAGCAAAATAGTGTATGCTCCTTCTTAGTTCATATAGCAAGTAGTTCTGGGTATAAAGTATTGGAGGAGACAGACTTTTTAGAAGTGGATATGATAACCTAGCACTACTTAGTAAATCTTGTATCTGCCAAAGGGTAGAAAGATAACCCAGATACTTGGGGATGGATGGTATTCCTCTAGGCAATGGGTCCTTGCATTTGAAAGGTGAACTGACATTGTATATTGTATATCTATTTAATATGTTTTCTTATTGGTTTTCCATTAAGCTAACATGTGTATTTATATTTTGCGATGAGATTCTTAAGTACCATGATTTTTTTGAGATTCTTATTGTTTTTCCATCCAGCTAACATTGTATTTTGTATTTCTATTTGATATGTTTTCTTATTGGTTTTCCATTCAGCTAACATGTATTTTTGCTTTTTTAGGTGGGAAGTGCCTTGTACCAGTGGGTCTTGGAGACGATGATCAATGCATTGAGGATGACTTCACTGCATGGTATTGGGTAGTTGAATTGCCATGTTGATTGATAGCACAAACTCCCCTTGCACCATTTATTTTTTAATCCCTCACATTTGATCTTATTTGACCGTTACTATGTCTAGGAGGGAAATGCTGTGGCCTGAGTTGGACCAGCTGCTTCGAGATGAAGATGATCCAACAACAGCTACCACCCCTTACACTGCCGCCGTATTGGAGTATCGAGTTGTGTTCCATGATAGTGCAAATGTATCAGTGGACGACAAGAGTTGGGGTAGTGCTAATGGTAACACTGTTTACGATGTTCAACATCCATGCAGGTATGAGCCCAGAAAATATGTTTTTGAAGTTTGCAACTTTTGATTCTATTTTTCTTTATTATTTAAGCTATAAGTTGATTACTGCCTGAAGGGCTAATGTTGCTGTGAGGAAGGAACTTCACACTTCTGAATCTGATCGTTCTTGCATTCACCTGGAGTTTGACATTTCTGGCACTGGGCTGTCGTAAGTTGCATATGATTGTCACCTCTTTTATTTAGCTGAGTGCTTTTGGTTCTATGCATGTGTGAATATTCTGTTACATTTTGTAACGAAATTGTTCCTGTTGATTTATCATTTATTTCTTGTTTATTGAAATTTCTGCAACTTGAAGATTAACAAAAAACAGAGAGAAATACTTGTATATAGTTAATGTTTAAATAATGCCAATAAAAAAAGTTAATGTTTAAATATTTCTTTATGTGATCGTACTTCTTTTCTTTCTCAGATATGAAACTGGGGATCATGTTGGTGTTTGCTGTGAGAATCAAAGTGAAGTTGTAGAGGGGGCAGTGAGCTTATTGGGTTTGTCACCAGATACTTATTTCTCCGTCCACACTGATAAGGAGGATGGCACGCCAATTAGTGGAAGCTCCTTGCCCCCTCCTTTCCCACCCTGTACTTTAAGAACAGCACTCACTCGATATGCTGATCTTTTGAGTTCACCCAAAAAGGTTTGTTTTGGGTCAACGTGTCTTATTTTTTTTTTTCTATAAAATTTTTGTTACTTTGAATAGTTAACAACCCCAGTGCATATATTCCAGTCTACCCTACTCGCTTTAGCTGCTCATGCTTCTGATCCGACTGAAGCTGACCGTTTAAGACATCTTGCATCACCTGCTGGAAAGGTCGTGAGCAGTTTGATATGAAAGTATTCCTTTTTTTTTATAAGTGATATGAAACTAGTCCCTTACCGAGCTTCTTTGTCTATGGGAGTAACTTTTGTTGTAAACGGGTGCAGGATGAATATGCACAATGGGTGGTTGCTAGTCAGAGAAGCCTCCTTGAAATCATGGCTGAATTTTCATCAGCAAGGCCACCACTCGGGGTCTTCTTCGCAGCAGTTGCCCCACGCTTGCAGCCAAGATACTATTCAATCTCTTCATCCCCAAAGTATGTTCTTTTCTTTTTCTGTTTTCTCTTTTCCATAGGAAAACTGACTAGTGTCAGACTTCAACCATGGTTTTCAGAGAAAAATGGTTGCCTGAGATATTTTGCAGTAAAACGAAGAGCCCTTGCTGTCATTAAGTGCTAAAATAATTGCCCTCACAAATGCTGATATGATTATGCATTGTATGAAAAATCAAATCTATTACCCATTTCAAGGTTTTCCGGTAATAATGACTACTGAATGCTCTGAATTTGGGCAAAGTAAGATTTTAAGTATTGGCTCAACTGATACAAAAAGATTGAATTTTAACAAAGGAGACCTGGAGGAAATATATACATGTGTGCGCGCACACACATATTTAGATTGGAGGGAGGGAGCTTTACTAGCTGCTAAGGATATTTCAATGTGGGAAAACAAGGTAGGACTCATGCTTGTTCTAATCCTAATATGTGTTTGTTCTACAGGATGGCTCCATCTAGGATTCATGTTACTTGTGCATTGGTTTATGAGAAAACACCAACAGGGCGGATTCACAAAGGAGTGTGTTCTACTTGGATGAAGGTACTTTATCAATTTGTATTATCTTTTCATTTTTAGCTGGCAAAGGAAAAGCTTGTAGAGCTAGAAAATATGGAAGGGCATGTTGTCTTTTATGGGCCATGCTGATTGGTTGTTTGTGTCAGAATGTATTTATTGGGGATTTAATCTGTTTACATGTGTCTTTTTATTTGTAGTTATACATTTTAGTCATTATCTTTACAATGATGACCTTCTCAGGTAGTGTTTTAATTTGTGGCTGTAAATGTATCAATTCAATTATTATATTGATGAATTTGTTGTGCGGTGTTGTTTTCCAGAATGCTGTGCCCCTGGAGAAAAGCCATGATTGCAGTTGGGCTCCCATTTTTGTCAGGCAGTCAAACTTTAAACTCCCTGTAGATGCTAAAGTGCCTATCATCATGATTGGCCCTGGCACTGGATTGGCTCCTTTCAGGGGTTTCCTTCAGGTTTTAACTTGCAAACTTGATGCTCTGTCTTTTTCCTTGTTATTCTTCATATAGCACCAAAGTAGCCTAGCTAACTGCAAGCAATTATGTATTTACGTTTTCAGGAAAGACTAGCTCTCAAAGAAGCTGGAGTGGAGCTGGGACCCTCAGTCTTATTTTTTGGATGCAGGAATTGTAAGATGGTAAGTAAGGCCCCTATCAGTTACTTGTTTGAAAGAAAAAAAAGATCTGGATTTTACCAATAAAGAGATTGAAAATCTTCATGCCCCTAACCTGTTGTATGATGCTCACTGGTTTGAGTCCTAGGTGATGGTGTGTAAGTTGTTAATCACATCAACTATGTTCGTTTCAGGATTTCATTTATGACGACGAGCTGAACAGCTTCATTGAAACTGGTGCTCTTTCTGAGCTAGTTGTTGCCTTCTCACGTGAGGGACCCACCAAACTGTACGTGCAGCATAGAATGACCGAGAAGGTACAGTACCTATTCCGCCTACCACCGCATTTCGGGAGTCAAATTTTCACATATAATTGAATCAATTGATAGAAATATGAATCATGTGCTTGCTTTGCATGCAGGCTGCAGATATTTGGAACATGATTTCTCAGGGTGGTTACATTTATGTATGTGGTGATGCCAAAGGCATGGCTAGGGATGTCCACCGAACCCTCCATACCATTGTGCAAGAACAGGTAAGTCTGGTACAGGAAAGAATTCTGAACATGAAATTACTAATTGCATACCTACCCACTATAACAGCAATCTGACCTTACAATTATAACTATTCATGGTGATACTTTTTTATGTTTGGAGAGAGAGAGAGAGAGAGAGAGTAAAATTGGAGAATTGGTTTGCTTTTAAATCAGGAGCCCCACCATAGCTTCTTTGTGATTGAGATGCTTCCTATGTAAACATCTATTTTACCGAACATTATACTATTTTGAGAATCTTCTAACAATCACTCGAACCATTTAAATCTTCCACCTTCTGCCTCCATTTCAAGGCTCAAAACTTAATTTCTGCTGCATAAAACTGCTGCCCATCCTGCTCCACATTGTCTGTCTTTCACTCGCTGCTCTAATACCCTCTTGTTAATGCTATTTTATTCTCAAAGATGTTAACTTGGGTTTCTGGTATTTGACAGATTACTGGGCATAAAAAACATTTGCGCCATATGACTAATCAAGCTCATTGATTTATAAAATTTCAGGGATCTCTGGACAGTTCCAAAGCTGAGAGCATGGTGAAGAATCTGCAAATGAGTGGCAGGTATCTGCGTGATGTATGGTGATGATAATTTGGATTAGTACGAACAAACCTATCGAAAGTGTGCAAAAGAGAAACGATTAATGGGGTGGAGTAAAGGAAGTACGGGCGCAAGGGCCTAATGTGATGTCTTCAATTACCATTTGCGACCTTGCACTGACAATTGCACGTTGCCTCCGTAGAGAAATTGGTATCTCGATTCTTTTGACCTTTTCCATATGAAGGACTTTTTGTTTTGTTTAATGTAATCAATAATACATAATATACTTAATTATCATTAGGTACAGATTATGGGGTCTCTTGTATGAACGTGCAGCAAGAAGGTTCAAATAACAGAAAGCTGACGTTCTCCTTTATGTAATTTACATTGCATGGATTTATTTATATTTGGTATCTGAAATAAACAAATTTATTTTTGAGAGGATATATGTTACCAGGTCATTTCAAATATGATTCAAGTCCTCGTGTAGATTTAGCCCCAACAATCCAATAAATTCTGAATTCCTGCAATTTTTAACCACGAAGATATATATGAACTAGAATTCCTCTAAGCGAGATATTCAGGAATGTTCTGGAGTTCAATAATGGTAGGTTTTGGTTGATCATATCCACAAGAAGTTAATGGCCTTTCACCATCTTCCCAACTATCTACCAAATAAATAAAAATTGGAACTGACAATTTACCAAATAATGATAATAAGAAAGAAACGCTTTAACTTTTTTCGGCGAAATATTTTTAGCCGGAAAAGTTGACTTTTGCTGCTTTCGCACAAGGATAACAAAGTCGCGGCAAAGAGGTAGTTATGGTAAGATAACTTCGACGGCAGCCTTTCTGCAGCAACTAACATGTCGCCACGAAAGTCCATATTTGATGAGGTGAGTTGAGAAGTATATATGTTTGGTATAACTTATCATGACATGTTTGGTAAATAATTAGTCAGTTCAAAAATGTTTAGGTTATAAAAAAATTTTATAAAAATAAATTTATAAACTAATGTGATTTGATGTAGTACGTTAAATTGTAAAGTTATATTTATTGTAAAGTAAATCTAATATTTCATATAAAATTATGTCAATTTATAAATTTATTTTTATAGAATGATCTTATTGTAATTATACACTTCTCTAAATTGATTTAGTAATCTCCGGTAATTAAAAGATGCATAGAATAGAAAACAAAATAAAATTTTCTTTGAAAAAATAAAATCCACAAACAAAACAACCGGAGGGAGCCCCACCCAACGTATACATTGGGAGAACAACACATTTTGGATAGAGTACTTCTTGTTTTCAGGTCTGATGAGATGAGAAGTGGTTTCCTTTGCCAAACTCGCCAGAGTTTGGGGACAGAGGGACAAATGAAACCGAATCCCACAGACTTTAGACCTCTAATCCCGAGGACCCAAACTTAAGATAAACTCAATCGCCTCGCTAACATCGAAGACTTTAATTTCCTTATTTAAGACGTTGAGATGAGAAAGCTCGATCTACACAGCACATTTAAAGCTTCTGCTTTTCAGCTTTTTTGTGCTCTCTGGTTTTAAGGAGCCTTTTTTTCCTTGGTCTTTTATTTTTACAGCTGGTCGTCATGACGTACTCCGAGTTAAACAACGTAACTCGGCGACATAGCTGAGCGAACTGATCATGCACCATGTTGAACTCGCGACTTTTTGTTACGATCCTGAAGCTAATTAAATATTTAACTAAATTAATGTTCAACAGCCTTAAAAATTCTTACTCAATAGTTGGGCAAAGAGGCGTGCATGCAATGCAAAGCATGAGATATCCACTCGGCCGCCTCCATTAATCGACCACTAATATAAGAGGTACGTTTATATCCTTAACAAATATCGCGGCAATGAAAGATAAAAGTGCCGTTATCTGTTGAATCAGATATTCAAACTACATGTGCATAAAAAGACCAGACACAAAAAACTGAGAGAAAACAGAGAGGCCTGAGAGAGTTAATTCTCCGTCACTATTTTGGCTGTCGGACTGATCGACTGGCAAGTTAGTTTCATATCTTGGAACATCACAAAGATTATTTCGTTTCTCTTTTTTCTTTGCAGGAACCGCGCGCATTAATTCTTCTCCAATACCCATGCAAAGACAGTTGATCATGAACATTGTCTGACCTCAGCCAAGACATTAAATTGTTGCATCAATAATAATAACGTCAATAATTACCATATAAGCATGCAATGAGATCACTCGACATGCTGTAGATAGGTATCGTTCGTTGTATACTAGATCAATAGTAGAACATTTAACTTTGCTCGGTGGACAGATTTTTGTAGGGCCAGATATAAATTATTATCGCTACTCATGACCAAAAGAAAACATATTCATTCCTACAAAACAACATGATTATGACACACTCTGGAATTCAAGGAAAGAAAATTGGATGATTAATTGGTCAGGCCTCTTACAGTGTGCAGAAGATAGATCGGTTGACGTTCTGCAGAAATAGCCTGACAGCACAGATCAGGGAAAAAAATGCTTATAGAATTGTCTTTTTCGAGGTATTGTGATCATAGATAGCTCCGGTCACTATCAATAATTATGCATGCATCAATATTCTCTAATTTCTTAAGAGCAAAAGACGTACGTTCGTGGGGTTCCGACCATCTGAGAGTCAAAGTAGCGAGCCGTTCGGCGACCGCAGCGCGGTCGTCTCCTTGGTTTAGCCCATGCATGCTGCAGTTCAATTTACAAGAATGCATGTGTATTTTATATTTTGTATAATTATTAATGATCAATGTTCCGATCTTTTCAACTTGCCTTTTCTCCACGCTAGCTAGCTTGTTATCCACTTGCATCCCCATAAATTAAAAAAATAGTTATTCGCAGCAGTACCTACCCTACATAATGCAGAAAACAATAATATTATAAAACAGCTAGCAATACCCTTATAAGCACACTTTCTTTTGCAATCACAAGCAAACATCCCCCACAAGCTTCTTTCTTTCCCCTACATATAATTAATATATATATATAGCATTTATATAATATATATTTTTTTTGCTCTCTTATTTTCATATATATATATATACACACACTTCATGATGTTTGTGTTCCTAGTTGAATGGGATCGAAGACGTACAGATAGGAAGAGCTCAAAGATCCATATTTCGTCAGGGAGTGAATTGAAGAACAAGGAATCTCGTCTCAGGACTAGAGACCATGATCAGATGCATGGCCTTGAAAAAGGAGAAGGACAGCACAATTTTAGGGTGGTTTCAGAACCTCCTCACCTGATCCCTTCCGACATTTGTGTGCGTTGTCTCTCATGCACACATGCACTGCCCTCATTTATATATTTTTAACCAAAACTACAACACTTACAGAGTATATAGTACACCCACCACCCTAGTGGGATCTAGTCCCCACCTAAGTTCTGTTTTGCCATACTCTCTCTCTCTCTCTCTCTCCCCCTCTCTATCTAACGCAAATTAAATCCCGAGTACCAAACCCTTTTCAGCATTCGGTTATATATCCTCGAACAGGCGAGGACGCAACTATTTCCCATCCATATATAACTTATCCTATCAATATATATATATATATATATATATAAGGGGAGAATGAATAGTTTTGATTCTCAGAGACAAGATTCCTTGGAAAGGAGATGGCTAGAAATGAGAATTGTCAGTTCAACTCCAACTTCTTCTGGAGTGGACGTGGGAAACCCTAAAAAGAATCCTCAAGGCTTCCTCGGACTTGATGATGATCTTGTATCCAATGTAGTCCCGCCGGTGACAATTGTGCTCGAAGGTCGTTCGATCTGCCACCGTATTAGTCTTCATAAACATGCAAGTTACCATAGCCTAGCTAAGGCCCTGAGGCAGATGTTTGTGGATGGTGCAGATGCTGGACTCACTTCGGAGAATGAGCTTGATCTGTCTAATGCCATTCCCGGGCATCTCATCGCTTATGAAGACATAGAAAATGATCTTCTTCTCGCCGGCGACCTCAGTTGGAAGTACGTTATTTATTGCCTTGATCTTTTTTTCCTTTATTTATCATTAAAAGTACTTAATGACGGGAGAAAGAAAGGAGAACAGATCAAAAACTATTTTCCTTGACGTTTTACGCATTTATTTGTATAGGTTGTGAAGATCAAGGAGTTTTGTACTGTCGACACTGAAGGCTAATTATAATTTGTTTTTCTAAAAGACAGTACTTTATCGAAACGATTCTTGATAAAGTCATGTTGTGAAAAATACTAAAACTAGTTTTCCGGAAAAACATAGTCTTCCCCGAGTACTATGATCACTACTCTCTCCCTGATCTCTCTGTAATGTGTAAACAGGGACTTCGTACGTGTGGCGAAGAGAATTCGAATACTGCCAGTGAAGTCAAATTCAAGGAAGGGAATATAGCAATTTGCTGGTGTTTAGCGTTTTGTGGACAATGTTAAATCGAAAATCGAAAACTTAATTTGGGAATTACATGGAATGTCATTGTCATTAGTCCTTGAAAGCATATCATGAAATACATATATATATATATATTTCCACATGTAATGCTCCTTATAATTTCTGAGTATCATGAATAAAAGTGATCTTCTAATTCCCAGATTATTTTGATCTCTTCGATCTAATGAAAGTTGCTCTTTCTTTCCACTTAGAGAGAGGAAGAGTTCGTGCCCTTCAAACTTTCCAAGAGTCTTTTCTGGCTTTACTGGAAAATATCTGTCTTCTCATTTTTTTCGCCTAAGCATGAAATTAATTAAGCATCTGTCTTCTGATCGTTTGAAGGAAATCAAATATTTGAACAGAACCTAAAAGAAGGAAAATAAAGACTCATATTTTGTTTTATTTAAAAAATATTTAATTAAAAGGGCGCTCGATCGATAATTAATCAAGATCAGGCAATAGGGATTTTATGCGATTAAGTCTACGTTTGAATTGCGATAGTTTAAGTAATAAGTTTTACTAATAAAAAACTATTTACTGTTTGATAACTATATATTTAAATTAAAGCACTTTTAATCATGCTATATTTGTTTTGAAAAAAATTAAAAGAATATTTTTTGGAGTATAAATGACGATAATTTTTTTTAAAATTATAACCATATCCTTAAAAATTTAAAAGTTGTAATTATTTAAAAGTTGTATAGTTAATTTTGCCCATTAACATTAAAATTTGAACTACATTCTAGATTATCTGAAAAAGTGCATTTGAATAAAATATGTTTTTCCTCCTACGTACTTTTTATTTTATTTGAGATAAAAAAATATTTTAATATATAACATTTAAACAATCTGATTTTTCTATTAAAATAATTTTAAAAATAAATAAAATATATAGTATATAGAAATGAGAGCATTGGCATTGAACTCCAATCTTCAAATGAGTCCAATCTTCAAAATTTAATGAATTTATGTTTCAAATCACTGTATTGGATTCACTAAATATTAAAATATGAAACTTTGAGCTACAGTAAATTCTAATTCATCTTCAAATTTAAAGACTCACTATTCACACTCTATAACTATTATTTTATTTACTTAAATTATTATTTTCCAATTTTGAGCCACAATATATTTAAGTTGGGAAACAATAATTTAAGTATCAAATTAACTTATTAATTAATATATATTTAGTATAATTGTAAAATATGAAAGAAAGAAATTAAAATAATATTATTATTAAAAAATAATATTATATTATTATTTTGATTAATCTAACAGTAATTAATCCAATATGTAGTTATGCCTAAGAGAAATTTGGATTTATGAAAAATATGTATTTTTTTTATCAAATTTTAAAGATAAATTTGATGAAACCAATATTATGATGCTAATAGGAAACCTCCTTTTTCTTTTTCTTTTTTCATCTCTTTGTCTGCCTCGTTAATGTTCGTCTTTTTTGGGGCACCCAGCAATTGAGACGAATGACGCACAACAGAATCAGCTTTAAATTCAATATAACTAATTAATTAGACAGCTCAAAAGGCCTATAAAGGCCCCCAGTGAACAGCGCAGGAATTTAAATGGTTCTTGCGCAATCTAGATCCTCCTCCTCCTCATCATAGATCATGGCCAGCAATATTATATGAGAAATGTTTAATTTAATAGTAACAAAATTCTATATATAAGAGTTAATTCATAATTGATCTGAACTGATTTGATGTGTTATGTTAGATTTAATGTATCATATAAAATTATATCAATTTATAAATTTATTTTTATAAGATCTCTTTGTACCGTAGTACTTCTCATATTTTATATAAGAAAATTTTTATATGTAAGTCTTATTTTATATACACCCAACACATTTTTAACGTGAAAGTTCGCCACATCAGTTATGTTAAAAAATAATTGGTGTTTTGATTTTTATAAAGTTATAATGAGTTCTATTATATATATATATATATAATTAATGGTGTATTAGCACACTGTGACGTATGTGTAGCAAAATTCTATATAAGATATGATATATATTCCAAAGCAGCCAATATCAAGTACTTACATGCTCGACCTCATTTTAGAAGATCTAGTACTAATTTCGCTATATATATATATATATATATATATATATATATATATAGATGATTTAGTTATAAAGAGATTTTATAAAAGTAAGTCTATAAATTAATATGATTTTATATGATACATCAAATTGTAAAACTACTTCTTTATTGTAAAGCTACTTCTTTCTTTATTATAAAGTAGATCATAAAACCGCGTCAATTAATTATGAATTTATTTTAGTAAAATCTCTTTATGATTTGTGAACTCAAGTCAATTTGTGATCAATCTCTTTTTGTAAACATACATACATACATATATATATATGTGGACCACCAAGTACATGAAGATATCGCGGTCATGATATTAATATATATGGACCACCAATTAAAATCACACTTCAGGACTTATTATTTCGGTAAAGAAATAGCATGTACAGTTTAGAAGGGCATGCAGTAGAACAAGCCAAGGAAGAGGTGTGCTTTTTTTTGATATAATGCAACGAATAGCATATTATTTGGATACAGTTTGAACAACACAATGGCATCTTAGCAATAAGCCAATAACCCTTCGTACACTGCATGCACAATGTTCGTAAATACAAGTCATAGGTCCTGTATACGTACCTTCACAAAGAAAAGTATAACCAAACCCTATATATATATATATTTATAGTTCGTTGATATATATATCCAGTTGTTTTGAGCAACCAGTAGTACTTTCGCCAACTTCCCATTTTATGACGTTTCTAATTTGCATTAATGATTTTTAATGGGAATTAGTTGATAGATATAATTAACAGCCGTGCCACATATTTGACTTTCGTATCATCCAAATCAATGCTTTGTTTTGACTTGTAAGATCAAGAGATCCCTCACATCAGATTTTGAAAGAATTCTTGTTTTTCCAAAAGAATTTGGAAACGCTTGGGTTTCAGTGGTACTTTAATTTGCGACAATAATAATAGCAAGGAATGACGGTCTAACAGTACTTCATCAATCTCGAAATAAATATCATTTCAGTTAACACATTGAAACGAAATATTTCAATATCGATATCATTTTGAAATAATCTATATATAGATAAATTAATTATATATATATAAATTATATTTCAAAATAACATCAATGTAAGTCTTAAAAAGTTAAAATACATATTTATAAAACTAAATAATACTTGCAAGTTCTCAATCTAACTATTAAAAACAATAATTACTCATCCTCATCACGAAAATAAGAGTAGAGATTTGATTTTTAGTCCTCAAAAAAAGGGAATTAAAAAAACTTAAGAAAATAATCTTTAGATGTGAGAATTAGAGTGAAAATTATGAAAATACATTAAAAATACAAAAAATATAAAATTTCAGCTAGTACACTGAAAACCGGCTGGTACACCGAAAACTAGCCGGTATTGATTGAAACACACTAAAATGGCTGGTATTTGACCCAATACAAAACACCTATCTCACCCATATCGGTTACTACCCGATACAGTACATACCGGCCAGTATGGGTACGGTATTCAAAATATTGATCAAAACCACTTGAAATATTACTTTCCAAGAATATCATCAACCCATGATAAATTATGTGTTGATTGAAATGATCACAAAATATGAATCAAGGTGTGCCTAAGGTTTTAAAGATGGGGCGGGCAATCATTGCCGGAAATGAGCAATATATATGTTGGTGGACATCCAAGTTTTAGCTTGCAGTAACCTCAAATGGAGGCAAACCCCAGTCATTTGGGCTGAAATCCAGTAGCGAGCTCAAAACCTGGTCTGCAGCATCATGAAATGAACTATCCAGCCTTGGATCCGGAACCATAACCACAGACCTGTATATACATAGAATGTTATGAAAAATTAGCAATATTGAACAAGAAGAAACTATGTGGTTGAATTAAAACCTGTGTTTCTGATTTTTGAAACAAAAATTTTATGATACGCAGTTTTTTTAAATCACAGCAGCAAGGGGTTGTAGTCTAATACACCTTTAATCGGCACAAGTCAGATATGGATAACTCATCCCTTTTGAAGTATCCATGCTTCCTAGTCAATAATTGTGCAGTTTGTTTCATTTTCATACCTTTATTTATCGATGAGCATTTAAAACAACAATCAAATTCAAAGATGTTCCTCAACTTTGGCACAAGTTATGTACAAAATGAAATATCTATAATATTATTATCAAAAAATTTTTACAAGCGAAAAGAATATACGATAAATGCACTTACATCCCAGCATTCTTGGCTGCATTAACTCCAGATGGCGCATCTTCAAACACCAGAATTTTATGTGGATCTACTGAGCCACCCTGTGGACCCACAAATTGTCATGAGCCATGATTGTGTCATTCTTACGTCAGAAATTGAAAAATTATGGGGAACAACAAACAGAACCAAACAAAAATTTCTGGTAGACAATCAAAATCAGAAAATAATAATTGAAAGATGGGTATACCTCAAATCTGTTGGCAGCAGCAAGGAATATATCTGGTGATGGCTTGCCTTGTTTAACTTCTGGATCATCACCAAGAACGACATGATGCATCAATGAAAAAAGTTCACCATGTCTTTGTGTTTTCAATTCAAAATGCCGCCTGTGAGAACTGTAAGGCACATCTTCAAATAAGTGATGCTATTGAAACTCCAGATGTGTCAACTCTACAAATAAATTGAAAATGTGCCACAAAAAGAACTGGTCCAGATCTCATTTTGAAAGCAAAAAAAAAACCAATAAAAACATTAAATTTGAGAAAGATGAGTATACTGTACCCCGTTGCCAAGCAAATTGGTATTCCTTTTGCATGAAGATGTCTGATCAAGCGGCTGGCCCCTATATATGAGTAAAAAAGAAAGGAAAAATACTAAGATAACTTTATTATATCCAATGATTTCAGACTAAAAGTGAATGAAAATTACCCAAGGAAGAATATACCAGAGAAATAGATAGCACGTTCATGGCTAAGAAGTTCTGTTTTAGCTGGTCGTATTAAATTTACCCACAGAAAAAAAGTGGTTCAACGATGCTAGTCAATGCTGCAACCTAAAGCTAACTACTCAAATCATACAGGCAGTCATTGTTATTATTTTTATGATAATTCTGATAAGTAAGTAGTCCTGAAATTTTTGCGTTAAACCTAACAGCCAGATTGATACCCGCTTCCTTCTTGTTCAAAGCCCTCACGGTAAGTGGTGGCATCAAAGCCATGATGTAGGCATTCAAGGACGAGAAGGATTCTAGGGGAAATTGGGAGAACCATGTTGAGTTTTTTTCCAGGTATATTGCGTTTCTAGTTAAAAATATTTATGATAGATGGGCTCAAAAAAATGTTTTTAACTAGAAACACAATGGGCACAAATGGGCAGAGCCAAATCAATCTGACCAGACAATCAACAGTCATCAATGCTGATGTAGTGTAGTCGTCGTGAAACAATTGGTTCATGTCAAGACATAAGGAAAGCTCAACGCACATAGGGACTTGTACTCCAAAAGAACTAGTCAACAACTATAGTTCTTTGGAATCATTATAACAACCAAAAACTTTTCCCTTTGTAAAGTGTTACAATATCCCCTACTCAAGCCCCACACACTTGGCCAGAATTTTTTTGATACAATTTGTGATGACCCAATATGGGCTTGCATTACAATCTCTCTCTCTATTATGCCTCACCCACTCAATATGGTATCAATTCATCTCTATCATACTTCAACCGAAATTTTGCAGGGTGTTAACATCTCCCACTTCACTTAATTTTCTAATTTCCTCATCATGGCTCACATTGCACCGAGTGTCTCAACGTCAAAGTGTTACCAGCTCAACTTTGATATCATTTGTTATGACCCAATGAAAATCCAAGCCACATATGGACTTATAATCCAAAAGAAATAGTCAATATTACAATTGGATTTCCTTGAAATCCTTATAAAGCTCAGTTCCACCTACTAAGGAATCAATATGGGTAACATTCAATGCATCTTATAATACTCATTTACCTTTATCATACTACACCCACCTAATATGGGACTACAGGTGTGTTACAGTTTACTTCAAAGGATGGTTTCCAGAAGTTGACACCGAGGGTTAGACTGTCCAAAGCATTGGAAACCAACCCGAAGGGGTCATGCTCAGTCCTACTAGGAAGCTGTTCTAACAACAAGAACAACTGGTCTCAAGGTAGGATGATCTGGTTGGCCTTTTATAAACGGTGTATCTCAAAATATGGAATGCAATAAAACCACCTAAAATGCAAGATACTCTCAGCGGCTAGGGCCTAGTAGTTGGCTGAGAACAAGTCCTAACTAGTATTTTTCAGATAAGTCTGTCTTAAAAAAGGTTTGAGAAAATGTTACCTGCATTATTGTTTTCGAAGTTTGTATAGCACATTAATATCCCCAATGATTAATAGGGTCAGACAACAGAGTGTTGTTTAGTAATTTCTTGTCTTTGTTCCCTAAATGATTGAATCACAAGGGAAATAATGGTAATCTTTCATTAGACTGTGCTCATAAAGCTCTCGTGCAATATTTTTAGAAAAAAAGTCACAGAAAAGCAAGAGACTCCAAACTAACACGTAAATCTTTTTCTCTAACCGCTTAAAGATTATTATACTCTAAAGATTAATACCTGGCATGATCTCGCTATTTGGAAACAACTTCTGCAGCATGGCCTCTCTTTCTACAAGAAAATCCTCAGCAGTGAGAGAATCACTGATCCCAGTCTCTTCAACAAAGACCCGAGCAGCTTCTATTGCTTTCTTTCCCATCATCTTTGCCTTCAGGGACCAGTCAAAAGATTTATTATATCTAGCAAGTATAATTTCCTGAACTTCAGTATAATACTTCTCAGTGTCTGCAGCAATATACAAATCAATTGTCAGTTTCTTTCTCAGAAATTTGGCATCAAATATTAGGCACCAACCCATCGATTTCATTTCAATCATACAAACGACAAAAGATAAATTACTATCGCAAGAATGTCAAAATTCTAGTTCGAGGTTGGCTCTCAAATATTAGAGTTTCACTAACATAAGAGTTCAACTCATAAGGACAATTTCGGGCCAAACATAGAAAAACAAGGATTACGTTAGGCTCATATTTGAAAGAATCTGGTCAATCTCAGCAAACATCAACTGGTGCAAAAGCTCCTTAGGTGCAAGTCCGATGTCTCTTCTGTAAACGTTAAAGAACGTGACAAAAAGTGGTATACATAATTCTCAATTCAACCATATGATAAGTTTGAGCTATATATGGATCTTCTGCATATTCAGGACAATACAACTCAGGGTAGGACCAAAATGGCAGCTAGTTGCCTTCTTCACATCGTTAACAAGGATTACAGGCTACAGAACCTCTGAGTAAGACCCACAATCTTAAAAATAAACACTATTTATAAGCAACAAACAGTGCCAATAACTACCGGATTTAGGAGAAGACATTTATGGGACATGTTAAGGCAGATTCCGTCCTGCATGAAATTTCACTCATTTGGAATAGAACTGGATTAGATATCTTCCTTCTATACAAAATGTGGATCAGAATATGTCATTTATGGAAGTGGCCTTGGCCATTAAGGAGGCAGGCACTCTGGATGAGCTGACTAATTTTGTTTTACTGGCATGGGGTTTTTGGTTTAGGCAGAAACAAAATGGTGCATGAGAAAGTATGTATGGAACCACATCAGGTGATAGAGGTTGCTTTAGCTATGAAAAGAGCTCCTAACACCATGAGACAAGTTTCAGGTTCTCCAGAAGACAGGCTACAGATGGCTACCCCCACCAACAGATTTTCTAAAAATGAATGTTGATGGTGCAATGTTCTATGATCAAAAGAAAGCTGGGATGGGTATCATTCTCAGAGATTCAAATGGTGACATTTTGATGGCTGCCAGTAAGGTGGAAGAGGAGGTTCCAGACCCGGGTACTATTGAAATTCTACCCATGTTTGGAGGCCTTCAGTTGTGTGCAAATATGGGATTGAAAACCTGATCCTAGAGAGTGACTGCTTGATGATGGTTTCTGAGCTTCAGGATGAAAGTGATTCTTATGCTCCTCAACGAATTTTAGTGCAGGAAACTAAGAGACTGATGCAGTTGTTTAAACATGTTAATCGACATGGTAATGAGGCAGCTCATAGGCTTGCTAAATGCTTGGAATGTTGAAGATATTGAATTATGGTGAATAGTTTTCCCCTTCATGTAAGCCAAGCTGTATGGCTGGACATTCTTTGTAATGTCTTTGTTTATGAATATGAAGTTTCCCATAAAAAATAAAAATAAAAATAAAAAGGAAGGAAAGAAGAAAAGAAGAATATTTGGATAGCCCTACTAATTCTGGTTTGGCAAACAGAGAACAACCACTTGAATCTAGCTGTGTCGGTAAAAAATATTGGCTCAAACATAGATCTAAAATATGAACTCAACCAATCAAAGAAGAGTGGGAGAAAATAATGAGAGAAAGGTATACAATTTAGAAGGAAGAGAGAAATAAAGTATAAAAGTTTGATAAATTACCGAGAAGGAGACCGTCCATGTCGAAGATGACATGAGTGATGGGTCCTTTGCCTGGAACACTTCCAGAGGGATTGGCCATTGAGAAATGTGTTTGGGTTTATGGGGTTTGCGCAGGGGATCGATGGTTTTGGATAAATCTGCTGAATGTTATGCTGGAAACATCCTGGGATTGGAGGATCTGGCGAATTTAGTTGTTGCGCAGTGTTAACGGCTGTACTCGGACCGAAATCTTCGAAGAAATGGTAAAGGTTAATTTGGGTTGATGTAAACCGCTAGATTTAAATCTTATATATTTAAAAAAGAATTTTAATAGTTTATAATAATACGATCTCATATTATGATATTTTATAACTTTTATTTTTATAATATCTTTATATAAATCAAACATTATTCTTAATAAATAAGTCAAAGAAAATACTAATCACAACAAAAATTGAAAAACCTTAAAGGCCTTCAGATCTAAGCCAGCGGAATCTGGGTGGCTGCTAGGCCCAATTTAAGGTCACTTTCTTGTGGCATCTTTGCGTCCTTCCCTAACTTTGATTTTTTTTTTATTATCCACTGTTTACTATTTCACAATCAACATCTTATAAAAAATACATTGAATAAATATTTCTGCATTTTATGAAAAAATAAATTATAAATATGAGGTGTGAAAGTAAATAACGATTAATGTATATAATTCCTCTTTATAAAATATTGTTTGGTATGTGAGAATTGTATTTATCAATGATCTTCATTTCCTTAAAAAAAAAAAAACCACAAAATGGGACAATATAAAGCATAGTTAAGTTACAAGATATTTGTGAATTTTTTAAAACTACTATGCATCTAAGAGGAATATCACTCTATTAAATTTTGTAACTTTCGATTAAATTGGATGATATAACAAATTAGTCTCATATATATCTTAATATTTTTTATTTTAGTTATTTAAAATATACTAAATTAATAAATATAATTGAAGATAACAAAGTCTATAATAAAAAATAATATTTGGTTCGTCTAATCAACCTCTTTGTCAGCCAAAGTGTGAGTCGATTATATATATATATATAGTAGTATTAATAGTTGGAAAAAGATACCATTGTCGTATAGAAAGTTAAGTACTAAAATGAAAATATTATAAATTCAAAGAATAATTTACACATAAAGTTATAGTTCTCCAACTATACTCGTGCTTTTCTCAAACGAGAATGTAAAGGCAGTAGAAGAAGAGTTCTCCTATAAAATGTTTTAGAACAATCAATTGTAGGGTACAATTAGCAGTTGTGATAGCTCATTCTTTGTTTTCGTTCATTGGGATGAGTTGAGAAAAAATTAAAAATTAAAAAAATAATTTATAAAAATAATATCGTTTTATAAAAATATTATCTATTTAAAATATATAGCATTACTGTTGATGAAGTATTAAATCAATCTTTTTATTCTAAAATAATGAATTTAAGAATTGAAAGGTTATATGTCATTATTTTCTACACAATCTCCTTAACTTCCGCATATTATTTTTTTTTTAATTTCTTAATATTTTTTTAATTTTTTTTTTGAGTTTATTATTTTTAAATTATTTTAATCTTTTATTTATTATTTATATATTAAATATTTAATTAAAAAAATAAAAAAAATATGATGCATAAAAATTATATGAATAATAAGAAATTGTTTAAATTTTTTACAATGAGATGAGATGGCAGTGTATAGTATACAAATAACATTCTCCAAGTGAATTACGTTTATGACCAATACGACGGACATCTTTCTCTCTCTCCCACTCCCTCTGTATTGAGTTATATATACACACATAATGTCGAGACTAGAAGGCTCCCCTACGATATTCGATATTCTTGATCTATGGTTCCTTCTGATGCTCTCTCTCATCATAATATGAGAGAGAATCTTCGAAATCCTTACCTTCCGAACCCAGAAGAAGAAGAAGAAGAAGCAGCAACAAAAGAGAGGCTCTCTCTCTGCGACCTTCCACTCTATCCCAAAAACGGCAGGGACGACGACAACAACACCGAAAATGATTCCAAACGCTTGTCCAACCACTCTCCACGATCGCACTCTGAGCCCCCGGCCGATTTCTTCGAGTTTTTCAGCGACCTCAGCTCCGACATGTGTCCAGCCGACGATATCTTCTTCTGCGGGAAACTCATACCCTTCAAAGAACAGTCTCCTCCCACTACTCGTCAAACCCCCAAAATATCAACCACCGAAAGAAACCATATAAAACAAACCCATTTCCGCCGACGATATTGCCAGCCATTATCCAAGCTACATAGCCCCATAACTCGTTCCAACAGCAGTAGTAGCACTAGTAAACTCATGACGAGGAACAGCCACGCTTTGGATTATAGGAAGCTCCACCGAAGATCACACTCCATGATATTGCCGACACCTGAAGTAGAACGGAATATATCAGTAAAGAGCGTGGGAAGGTCCGATACGGCTCTTAAAACGGCGGCAAAGCCTCGGTGGTACTTCTTGATGTTTGGAATGGTGAAGTTTCCGCCTGAGATGGAGCTTGGTGATATGAAGAACCGACAGGTTCGGAGGAATCGTCCTTCGACGCTTTTTCCTTCGCCGCGTGATGTTCACGGGAAGCTGCCGGTGCGCCGGAGCTCCAGTAGGGGGTTCTGGAGGTTGCTCAAAGCATTGAGCTGCAAGGACCATTCCAGTGTGGCAGTAACGGCGTCGTTTTGCTTTCCACATGTGTGAGCTTCGTGACAAGTTTACCCTTGCTAGATACAGCTTATCGGTTTGCCACGGATGTGATGTGTAGGTATTTTTGTAAAATAAAAAAGTTGGAATTGTCTACGACTCTACTACAATTATGACTTCACGAAGAAGGAACGATTTTGTACAATGCCGGACCACGATTGTTTGGCGGTGGGGCATAGAAATGAATGAAAATCACGAGAATCCCGACCTGACATTATGAAGACAAAAATCATATTCTTCTTCATTTATTTTGTGAATCCATTTAAATTTTAAATATTGGGTCTCAAAATTTTCTTTAATTATATATTTAAATAAGATTAAGTACAATTCTTTTTAGGGTGGTAACCGGTTCGATTTTAGACAAAATCTTAGACTAAATTAGTATGATCGGTTATGTACTGGTTATCCTCCTAAACCGGTACTTTCGGTTTTACCGGTTTCCGGTCCGGTCCGGTTTTTCGATTTTTTTAAAATGTAAGTTTGATATTTTGTTATTAAAAATATATTTAAAAAAAACTGTTTTAAAAAAATCTATTATACTTTTATTAATTTATATTAGACTATTAATATAATTATAATTATAGTCTATATTAGACTATTAGTACAAGTTATAAACTTATATATTAGAATAGCTATATAAATTATTAGACTATATAATAGTATTAATATTAGACTATTAGTATAGGTATATATTAGTATTAGTGATAAACTATATATTAGTATAGCTATATAATACATAATCAATTACATTTTCATTTTTAAGATTAAACTTTTATTTTATAATAACATTATCTTATATATAATTATATTAATAGTATATGATCAAACAAATTATAAATGTTCATATTTAAAATTAACATTTTATGTTATATTTTATAAATTATAATATAAAATTATTTCATATATGATATATAATTATATATATCAAAATTTCACATATAATCATACATTATATATAAAACTTATATATTAATATATAAAAAATATTTTGTATAATTTTAATGTTGTATAAAACTTATATATAAAATATTATTTTTTATATATTTTTTATCAATCGGTTTGGTTCAGTCCGAAAAATCTTAAAACCGGAACCGGACCGGTTCCAACTGGTTTATGAATTATAAGAACCGGTTCTGGACTGGACCGGTTCAAAACCGGTAAAACCGGTTCGGTCCGATTTACCGGTTTTTCGGTTTAAATTTACACCTCTAATTCTTTTTACAACATTTTTTACCATCATATTTTAAAATAATAAAGATATTTTTATAAAATAATGTTACTTTTATAAATTATTTTATAAAAAAAACACCTTATTTATAACACTTTTATAAGTTATTTTCATTAATACTCACCTATGGAGTGTCGTGTGAAAGATCAAGTGACGATTCCGGACTAATAATTAAGTCGGAATAATAATAGGATCCCTTAGAAGTATTAGTATTTGGATACCGGTAATTATGTGTACCTAAATTTGTTGCATATTCTTTTTTAGGCTAAGGCTCTAGTTTGGATAGTGAGATAGGTGGTTTTAGATGAATTGAATAAAATAATGTTAGAATATTATTTTTAATATTATTATTATTTTAGAATTTGAAAAAATTAAATTTTTTATTATATTTTATATAAAAATTAAATTTTTTTTTTAATGATGAGATGAGATGAAATAAGATGAGTTAAAAATGTTTCTGTATTCAAATGGGGTGTAGATAAGAGTTTTTGAAATAAGAGTTTCCAAGGAGTGGTATGCCCCCACCTTGCATTGAAGAACTCTTGATGGGAATAACCATTAGCAAGAGAAATGATATTTACAATTTTAGAATGTGTAAATTCCATATATTTCATTTGAAAAATTTATTTTTTTAATAATAGATGCTATTTTTTTTCAAAAAAGGTGTTCAAAATTTGTGCATCTTAAGACTATATCTACCATTTATCTTACTAAAATATATGAGAAATTTGTGTGACACACGTGAATGACAACATCCTGTTTGGGATCGAAATATATAATGAGCAATGATACAACCTATCTACAACTTATTTACTACTTCCTCATAAAATATAATTTTTTAAATTTTAAATACATCAAATCAAAATTAAATTTTAATAAAATATTATTTTATTTTTAAGAGTAGTAAATTAGTTGGTAGTTTATCATTTCTCATATATAATTTATGGAAATATTTCCAATTAAAAGGAATACTTTATCACCTTAAACTATAGCATTACTTGTAATGTTTGAGTAAACTTAAGATTTGGACAACCAAAGATATAAATGATATGAGTAGCGATCATGTCTCTCGATCGACTGCTAAAATATCAATTTATCCCATTTCAAAGACTTATCCCAATAACCATTCCACATATATGGGACACATTTGGAAATTAAACAACTGCTCAAAATCCACATATGCTACATGATCAAGACAGAAAAACAAAAGACAAAAAAAGAAAACGAGGGCCTAGTGGTAAAGACACTACGACCATTGTGATCATATATTCATCTGTCACGTAAGATGTGTGATGCGCAGGCTACTTCTTTTTCATCCCTTTACTCAATTTCGACTATGATGAGGGGGAGTTATTGCTATTCTTGTCAGCGACTATCTTGAGTGCAGAGCCACTGTTTTGGAAGCAGCTATGTAGCATGCATGGTTATGTGTAATTATGTAACACTCGCTATATATTTTTTATTCAATGCACACATATATAGAACTTTGACTATCAGGTGTATTGTCTACTCTTTTATCATTCCTTGTTTGCAGCTTTCTTGAGCATGACAAAAGCCAAATTATGATAGTTTTTGGACCTTTTTTCAACTAAAAGTTTTGTGGCATCAATGCCAATCCCATACATTCTGGCGTACGAAGCAAAAAATTATCAGTGCTGCTGTATGTATTTAATCATTTAGATCGACATTATGCTGTCACCGACGATAGTGCTGGCAATATACAGTGGTCATGCATGTATTTGTGGAAAGAACAAATCGTGTCGAAGCAAAATACAGCATGAAACCGAATGGAACTGTGCAGTACTACTGCCTCTTGAACCTTAACTTATTGTTTTAATTTTGGTGTTTATTTCATATTTTAAGAGACCGTTCTGGTACTAATTAATGACACAATTACATGCCTGTTCGCTGATAAATGACTGACCACAACTCTATTTGCAGTGAGTTTCCGGTTTAGTAGTCATGCATGGATTACCAACTCCGACAATTTTGGTTATAGATAAAGTTGAACAACTTGCAACAAACGTTCCCACAGACATGAATGAAATCCAACCATCTCCATTTCCAATTTGCAATTTTGCACCAACCCCAAATTGAATATGGCGTTGCTTATCCAATTCTTCAATCCCATAAAAAGAAAAGAAAGCAGTGGTAGAATTATGCAGACAATTTCTAGACCTGCACATAAGTGAACAATAATGCACAACCTTGCATGTCAAACCAAAGTCTCGCGCCTTCAGATGCTCACAATCAAATAAAATTGTCTCAACATCTTCATAACACAAAGTGCTTATAACTAAATATATAACTCCTTTCACATCTTCTAAGAAAGCAGTAGTAACACTGGAGTGCTCAAGGCGGCAAGGGGGTTGTTGCAGGGAGAGACGGGTACTGAGTTGGGATATGCATTGAAGGATGAAGCAGCGGAGGGATGGCTGTTGTGTTGGGAGGCGGTGAATGCAATGAGGGCACTCACGGGTGGGAACCACTCACGGGTCTGGAGCAAAATGTTGAATCCGTTGGTAGGTTGGAGGGAGAGGGCTGATCAGAATATTGTGAAGAAGGACCCAAAGCGATTCTGATTGTCCTGTTCATGCGAATGTGAGATATGTTGGGTCTACGGTTGAGATACTGGATCTAGGATATTCTGAAGGAAATGAGATGATGAAAAGCCGCTCTAATTCCGGCCGCTCGAATTTCTGCTACTGCTGCACCAAAAAATGAGAGGACCCCAAAACTAAAAACTAGACCTAAGCCTCGTTCCTCTTTGCAGCATTTTGCTCCCTCTCAACTCCAAAAATCCCTTTCCTTGTTATCACAAATTCACAAAAAGACTCGGGCAAATGAGGAGCGAAAACAACGTGAAGTCGCCGTCTTGCTCGTGTGCTCTGCAGATTCACATCCACCATCTCATTATCTTCTTTATCGACCTCCTCATGTCTCGCCAAGAACAACCTTGAATTCACACAGTTCGCCCACGCTAGTCCCAAAGCGGGACATACTCGTCTTCCCGACGAACACAAAGATGCCAGATTCCCAATCCTCAACCCATTAATCCCCTCGGGCCCTACCAGATCCACCACTTGGTTCGTCACCACAACCGCCAAGCCAAACCTCTTCGCCAAGGACTTCAATTTCCCGGAAATCTTGAAAAAAAGCGACGACCTCCGCTTAAGCTCAACCGGGGTGTTATCAAACTCGGAACGAAAGAGCGCAGCTATGGAGTCGATCACAATAAGCCTAACCGGCAACTGGGTTCTCGAGTTCTCAACAAACTGTTCCATCTTGGTCATTATACCGAGCAGTTGGTCCACAGAATGCACGCCGTGAACAAATATATAATCACAGGGATCACCGCCGAAAATCGGAGGGTGGGAAGAGCGGAAGGCGAGAGAGAGTTGGTGCAGGCGGCGAGAGGGGAAAGGGAATTCGGTGTGGATGTAGATAGAAGAGGCAGAGAGACCGCCAAGGGGGATCGGGAGCTGGGCGGTGAGAGCCAACTGAAGGCATAGCTGGGTCTTGCCGCAACCGCTCTCGGCGACGAGCTCGGTTATTGAATTGCAGGGAATGCCGCCACCGAGACAGCGGTCGAGGACGGGGCAGCCGAGTGTACATTTCTGGGTGATGAGAGGACGGAGGAGGAGATTCTCTGGGGTCATGTTAATTTGGGACGATGGACTTGGGGGGAACGACTCGAAACTACACAGAGACGAGCCGGGTAAACGATAAAGTGGTGTAGCTGCCACTGTAGCGGCTGTACAGATGGGGAGAAGGCGCCAAATGTGTTCCGTTCAAAACTTCAAATTCGAACGCTGTTGACCTTATGTTCCAATACGAGAGCTGCTACATACAGGCATAATTTTTGCCTGTATGTGCACACCACTGACGTGGCAGTCAGGATTTATATTAAAAAAACAAAAAAAAAAAGTGAAAACGCCAAGAAATAAAATTCACTTCCGTCTGTCTTCACTTTTTCATTTCAAAATGAAAATATCTCCTCCCCTTTCGTCCACCCACTCCCCTTTCGTCCATCCACTCTCGACGTCGAACTAGGTAAGTTCTTTGACAGCTTTTTTTGTTTTTTTTTTGCTCATCTGTGTGTTTAACAATGTCTGACTTGGAAAATTTGTCAAACAAACGGTGGGGACTGCAGAAATCTGTAATGAGAAGAAGGTGGAGAAATCTGTGAAATCTGTGTGAGTTGAGAGGAAGGATTGTTTTTTTTTTTTTCTTTTTTCTGATTCAGTAAATCAGCAACCATAAACTAAGTTTAGAGCCATAAAGATACAACAATATCTGTGTCTTTTGTTGTCCCTTCAGTAGGAGAGATCTTCTGAGAAATTGATTTTTTCACTTCAAAAAATTGATACGAGGGAAAGGTATACATACACACAAATTTGAAACTGGAGAATAAGAGTCTTAAATGAAAAACGCAGCATTTTGTGTTTTCAGAAGGGGTTCTTCAGTGGAATGAAATTCATGTGCGCACCGTTTTCATCACTTAATTCAAACGGTGCGTTTTAATCCACGTAGGAGACCGTGCGCGCGGAGGCCCCTCCCATGCCTGCGTTTAGACTTTCTCTTTATCTTATTAAATAAGATGTGGCATCAAACCCTGCTATTAGGTTGCTAGCTTGAGCTTGAACTACCATGTTCCACTCATTTTTCCTAGGGGTGGGCCGCTACCTTGCCTCCGTCTGCCCTGCATGGAAGAAACCTAAAGGGGGTGGGCGGACCCCAATAGCACCCGGCCCGCCCTCCTCCCCTAATTAATATAAAAAATTATATTTTTAATATTTATATAAATATATTATATATAGATATATAATTTGTTAAAAATTTAAAAGTTGAATTCAAGTTAATAGATACAATTTTAATGAGTTTATATTCTTTTTTAATGTATAAATTTTATTTTATAATTTAAATTATATTATAATTTGAGTCTAAAAAAATTTTATTGACCTAATAGGTCATTGGGTTGAGCAAGGGCGGAGTGGGATGCAATTTCAAGCCTACCCTCAGTATCGAGGCGGGGGGCGTGGTCGGAAACCCTCCTCTTGCATGGTGCGGGGCAGGGTCCACCCCGTCCCGCACCATGCGGATAGCATCCTTAATTTTTCTTAGAAATATTATTCTTTCTTCCCAAACTTCATTGTCTTTAATCATACTTATCATATAACATATTTTAAATGATTTCTAATTCATTATTATTTCACAATTACTGACATTAAATTTTTTTTTTGAAGTAACACATTAATAAGAACGATAGATAGAATTTAAATAAAGAGAAGCATTGCTCTTTTTTGCATGGTTCTAAATTATCTGTACGCAATTTTGTGATGGCCAAAATCAATCTGAACAGAAAAAATAAAAAATGGTGATGGTTAAAATTTTCAGTGTTGACAAGTAATTGAAGAGATGAGAAAACATTCAATGCAACTGCGTATAAAGATAAGTTCTTGACAAGCAACCACGTTTAAAGTCGAGAGCTTATTCCGAATCGATTGTCTATGCAGCATATATTCTTGGTAGCTTCCATTTGAAGACAACATAAGTGTATTTACATTTTGAGTTGTCTATAAATATAAAAAGGTGCCCAATGGGACAATTCCTGTTGCCTGTTTTGCTTCTTGCACTTCAACGCGGTGGTTTGGCTCACTCCATTATGACATACATGTTGGGATGATGTTTTAGAATTTAAGAGACGCAAGCACCGGCCTTTCAAACTTCCCTTGCTTTATTAACAGCTTCAATGCCTGCAGATAAACACACAGCAATACATATTAATAGTTACCTTAGCTATATTTCATTCTTGAGAAATTGAGAATTGTGGTAAATTATATCTCTGTATGCTTATGCTAAGGTACTGTTCAACAAGAAACTTGAAGTGTGCCTTCATTCAAAACAAAAGCCACCGAGAAATGTTTCAGCTGGAAAGGTTTTATCATGGGAATTGAAGGGATTGAGGTGCCCGACACATGTTTAGTAATGCATTTCCAAGATTTGAATGTAGTTAACAAGTATCAGATAGGTAGTAGGTACCAGGTAGCATCCGTCAGGTACAAGCCAACATAGAGACAATAACCATACGAGAAATGTTTTAGTTACAAAGAGATTTTATAAAAGTAAATTCACAACTTTGGCTTAATGTGGTACGTTAGATTATAAAGTTGTTTTTCTTGTAAAGTAGATTTAGACCCCGTTTGGATAGTGAAAGTATTTCATCTCATCTCATCATTACGACTTTTCAAATTTCCACACAAAATATAATAAATAATTCAACTTTTTCAAATCTCATAAAACCACACCAATTTGTGAGTTTACTTTTGTAAAATTTCTGTGGTTGTAGCACTTCTTCAAGCATATAGGTATCCATGCTAGATAATTGCACATCAGTGCTCCACTCTAAAAGGATTGTAATAAAAAAGGGTTTCTAAGGCAATAGAAATACCTATTGTCTTGATGGCGTGTCATAAAAATCCCACTTGATCAAGCTGAATAAAATACAAAAGGTACTGCAGGAGAAAAACGATAACAAAACATGGGTTTTTAGGTGGCTTCCAAATAAGAAATAACAACATTGATCCTAAAAAAAATATATACATATAAACTCTTTAAACTTAACGCATGTTTCACTTCCACAAAATAAATAAATAGATAGATAAAATCCAATTTGCGTGTGTGTGAGAGAGAGAGAGAGAGAGTGTGTTCGAATGTCTTACTTCCATCCTAAAAGGCTTAAAAACATATTTTTATACCGCCACCCACACATGCTTGGGATAAGTTGGGTACTCTATCTACTGCATGGTATTCTAATCCCCGAGTTCATATTTACACTTCCACTAGGATGATATACAGGGGGAAATTGGGGCGTGAAGTGGATAAAATATCCTTTGTAGGGTAAGGGAGTGAATAAAATATCATATACACAAACAATATAATTCTTATTGAGCATGTGGTAGTGTGATTAAGAAAACCTAGATACTGATTAAAAAAAAAAACTAGATTTAAAGAAAATCAAGAGCTTACCAATAAAAAAAATAGTCAGCATCAAAACAAGTGTAACTTGAACAGAACAACGGAGCGATAAGTATAGTGGACTTTGCAATTGTCTCTGGAACCCACCAACCCAACCAAAGAGCTGAAACATATTGAAGTTATAAATTTTCATGAGAATTCAGCCAAACAAAATCATGTTTAACCATCACCATGCATATATCAGAACAAAACAAAAAAAAAATGCAGTTATGACAGCAAGCACAAAAAAGGAGAGAGCATGATATTCCCTGATTTTCTTTCTTTTTCTCTCAAGTATTGTTTTATTCTATTTTAATAACTGACACATGAAACCACATAAAAGTGACACTAACAAGAATGATTGAAGATGACAGAATTTAAAATAAAGAGAAGCGTTGCTCTTCTTTTCTAATATTTTTTCCATTAAAAAAATTACCATTTTGCTTTTTCAAATACATGATTAACAACTGACCTGACTGAAAGAATTAACCGCTCCCTGCCCCGGAGGAAACTTCCCACCGCTTTGTTTCCAAAAGACAGATTTGGATCGTTTTACTTTAGGTGTGTCCTCAACGCTCAGCATTAGTTTGTTCATCGGTTCTTCTTCATCAGGAATTATGATCTTCAATTCACCAAAATTTGGCAAACTCCATGTCCTCCTTGCATTATTAGTTGTTCTATCTGCTTGAAAAATGATATCATTGGTCCTTCCATGAATTTGATTTGCTTCTATCTTTATGACATGATTTCCATCCTTACTAATACTTCTAACATCTCTAGAACCTTTCCCTCTATCAGAAAAACCTCTGTTACAGGAAGCATTCAAATTAAGGTCTGCATCTTTTCTTTGAGCATGGTTCTCCAAAAGAGAGCTTTCCATTGTAGGTTTGTGCTGTAGACATTCATCAATTGCGCTTTGCAAGCTTTGGGAGGTGCCGGAGAGAAATGTGGCTAACTCATCACGTTCATTTTCATCCAGATTCACCCATTGAAGGGGTTTCTTTCCTTCCTCATTAAAATATTCCTTTAATGATGCTTCAACACGTGATATTTGGTCTTGGATGGCAGCAATAAATTGTCTATGCCTCGCTGTTGTATTGTCATCACCACGAAGCCCATAGCTCAACCTGACAGCCCTCTCAAATTCTTCTAACTAATACAAAAAAAGAAATCCAATAGTGCAGGATCAAGGAATGACCAACTTAAGGGATTCAGAGGCAAAAACCAAAACTAGATTTCTAAATGCAACTCGATTTGTGAGAACAAGTAGAATAAGAAACCAGACGTGTTTTGAATGATAAGTATCACAAATTGACGATGATTGAAACCCACGAAAGCATAAAACTGATCTTAGAAAATAAAAGAGCCAACATTGGCTTAAGTTGAGTGATCCTTTATCCTCCAGAAACCATACTACAGGTAATACAAGAAATACATTGTACTTTGCACACCTATTGAACTAACAAAAAGAAAGTAAATTAAAGAGAAGGGAATAGGTGGAATGCAGAAATTAGAGAAACAAGAAAAGTAATGTACCTGCCATTTGGAAGTACCTAAAGCAGTTTGCAACTCTGTACAGAGTTCATCCGAATCCTCTGGTGATAGCATTTCTTGCCTCTCTCTTACCCATGTCCTGTATGCTGATTCCATTCTGGAAATACGAACAAGGGAAAAATATGCATATAACACAAATGTCAACTGTACAACCAAAACTATATAAATCAAACAAACACACTAACTGCAATACATTCCACTGAAAGGATTAGGCACCTCTTCATCATTGTGAAAGTTAATAAGGCCAAAGGTGCTAAAGAACCCACTTAATAATGAATTTTATAGTGAAGGAAGATAATATTTTATTTGTTGGGAAGTGTTTACAATACTGCTCCCTGCGACTGCTCTAAAAACAGTCTTGTGGGGTGCATATTGAACGTCATAAAATACTTGAATGAACCTTCCCTAACACCAATTGGTTTTAGGTGGATTGGCAACTCAACCGTCTAACAAGTGGTGTCAGAGCCAAAGGTTATAGGCTCAAGTCGCGGGAACGTCATCATGAAGGAGGGACTGTTGGGGTGTGTTCACAATACCGCTCCCTACAATAGCTCTAAAAACAGGCATGCAGGGTGCGATATTGAATGCCGTAAAAAACTGTGTTTTTAGGTGATTTGGAAACTCAACCGTCCGAAAAGCGTATTGAAAAGTATTCCTGAACCTCTTGATATATCATGACAGCTTGCAACTGTCTTCCTTTCCAGACTTCGAGTGAACAATGAAAGATGGGAAACCATGTTGTGCAAATTTTATTGCAACTACTAATATTCAATCGTTTATTCCAATCCCAAAGAGGTGCTTCGTCCTAAAGCATACTAGATCAAAACTATTATACAGAATGCAAATGGATAAAACTAACTATAACATGAAAATATTAGTTACAAAGGCAACCTTGCCATTCGAGAAATATAAAAGGAAACTCATACAGAAACGGACCATACCGCGTGAGCAAAACCAAAAAGAGAAATAAATGGACGTAGATAACCCGAGACCAATAGGTCCACCACCCTCCAACTAACTAATACAGAAACAACATCACAATCAATGAAAAAGCTACAAGAAATTAATGCAATTTCTGAAACACTATTTGCAATGAAATCATTCCAAGCCTTGCAATAAAACCCACAGTAGTCCACATTGGAATCACCGAACTCCACACTACGGAGAACTCAAATACAAATCCTTCAAACGCTTATTGCGAAGTTCGATACTTATATCACCGAACCTTTCAAAATTAAAAATTTAACAGACAAATCATCAAACTCTCACATCACCAAAACCCACAAAGCGAAGAATTTGACACAAAATTCCTTGAATTCAGGTAGCGGACTTTTAACGAATGGAGAAACATACACATCAGCAGATTCTTGAACCTCCTCGGCGGCAGAAAAGAAGGAGTCCTTTTGCCACAGATCGAAAATGTTTGCAAACATCATCTTCAACAACAACGGCACCACCAACGACGAAAAAATAGCAACAAAAATTATGGGAGCAAACTCAAACCCGCCCGTGCACAAAGGAAAAGAGAGGTTCACAAATTGCTAACATGAATATACGGTGGCCGAACAGATAGATTGGACGTGCGTTTTACTTCCTAGTTCTCTCTCTTCTGTGCTAAGTTGAAGCAAAGAAGGTGGAGAGAGAAAGAAAGCTTACAATGAGAGGCTCGGAGGGGGAGGGAGAGAAGCGATTCCGTTTTCTCCCTCCCACTTCTTTATTTTATTGCATCTCCGTTTTTTAACTGTTCTAAAATTAATAGCATATATTACCAATTTTTATAGGAAAAAATATACTCATCATTCTTAAACGGTATATAATTTTTTAATTTTTTTTCTCTGATCAAATGTGTGATGTATGAAGACTGAGTAGAAAAATTTAATTAATTTAAAAAAAAAATTAAAAAAAATTAAAAAAATAAATATATTGTGTAATATGTAAGAAAAGAATAATGGATAACCAGACTCATTTTTATATTATGTTCTATGTTTTTAAGAACATATTATTTTTAAGAAAATGCTAATCTGAGTTTGTCTTTGGATTTAATATTTATTTTATTTAAAATTTTTAAAAATGTTTAAACAAATAATTAATGAATTGATGTCTTTTTTTTAAATATTTAAATATAATTTTTAAAAAATCAGATTGCTCAGAGGATCCAATTATGGGATTCTTAAGAAACGAGCTGTCGGGCCCGTTGAGTTTGTTAATAATAGGCGATCATTTGTTTGTTTTTCACGGGTTGGTTTTTTGTTGCAATGATGACACGCTTCTCATTCACAACTTTAAAAAGAAAAATAAAACAAATCAACCATTAAAAATTTAAAACGGATTTTTTTTAGGAATGGAATTTGTTCGGTGAAAAAAAACAATAATAATGATACTACAGAGAAATGGTGTTCCCAGCTCCTTAATTCTAAAAAACTTTAAGGTAAAATTTCAGAAAATAAAATGAGGTATTTTCCAGACAATTTCTCTGCAACCAATCAGAGCATCAAAGAAAGCAAGAAGTTGGAACTGAAATGACAGTCCAAGAACAGAGGGAACATAGGGCTCAGGGTTTTTCATTTTTTGGTTTGCTTGAGAGCCGAGGGCCCGAGAGTACTAGAGAGTACAGAGCAGGAGTTTCATGGGGTGATGAAATAGGCTGGGGCTTGGGCAGGCCTGAACCGTGAACAACATGAAAGACTCTTTGCATATTGGGCTTTTTTCTGCTCAAGGCTATGCTTGTTGGGCCTGTCTTTTTCAATCAGCCCTAAGGTGAGGATAATGAGGCAAGACATTACCTAAAAAAAAAAATTACTTGAGACATGCACTGAGAAATAATTATAGAGTTTTAATTTAACAAAATAGTTGGTTATTCTCTTTCTCTTCGATCATTTTTCATTTGACATGGTTTTGATGGTTCAGATTTGTCTAAATATGGCCCTGTTCATATTGGGTCAACGAAATTTCTTCCCATCAGAAAAATTCTTGCTTAAAGCATACGTGCTCGAAAATATGCTTTGAATTGCAACACAACTCATGCAAAATAATAATAATAATAATAATAATAATAATTTGATTAGGATGAATATATACTTATATGCTCACTTTTGTGAGTTGGTCTAAGAATCCAATCTTTGACTGGAGAGAATGAGTGATGAAAATTGGAGGCCATCACTTGGTCTTTTTTGGTCTAAGATTCTGACCTTTCTTAGATTTTGGTAAAATAGTGATTAATCTTGTTCAGTGTTTATACCTTCCTTGGCAGCCTTTATCCTGGATTCCATGCTAAATGCTTTCCAAGAATTTCTGCACTCATTGGAGCAAAGAGTCAGTTTTTATACTTTTTCTATGGCTAAAAGATGGAACCAGAGATTGGATTCTCAGTTGGCAGTGAAATTGTGAGAATCTACATTTTGCAGTGAAATTGTGCAGTATATACTGAAAGATAGACGAACTGCAAGAAAGCTGGCACTGGCAGCATTGAAATTGTTCTACATTTGATTGGAAGTGAGAGTACGGCCCTTTTGGAGTAAGAACTGCTGGAACTTGGAAGAGCTTTCAAAGACAACGCTGTTTATGGTTTGTGGGACATGGTAAACCTCAGTGGCGAACCGTCGGAATAAAAATCTTTGCATTGATCCGAAAAAAGGGATCGTGGCGTTTGTTGGTTAGTATGGATGGTGATGTGCATGATTGAGTTACTCATTTTGACTTGGACTAGTAACCTCTAATTTCCAAAAAAAAAAAAAAATAAAAATACTTCCATCAATATCCGACAAGGATGGAAATATAATTTAGTTTTTGTTTTGAGGACTGCAACATTTACAAAAGAATTACATAAAAACAATCTTATAAATAAACGTGACTTCATCTGATCCGTTAGATCTATTTTATAATAAAATTAACTTTACAATCTGACGAATCACATCAAGTTATATCAGTTTGTGAGATTATTTTTATGTAATCACTTTGTGACTAGAGTATTTTTCTTTTGTTTTTGTTTTCTCTCTCTTGCATTTTTGAGTTTCCTACCACAAAAAATGTTGGTACAATGACACCCAAAATTGAGTGAGACCATGTGATGCAGTGGGATGTATAAAGACAACGGATCAAGCAAAGTTAAAATTCAAAGAACATCGATCTCGGAAAGGTGGAGTAGTGGTCTTGGAGCGAGTTGTATATCGGACGTTCTAAGTTCGAAACTCATATATTTTAGTCACATAAAGTCGTATCGATGACTAAACATATAGAAAGGCAGAGTAACCATATAGAGATTATAGAGAATTAGTCGTACCACTTACGTGTAGAATATATTAAAATGGCTTGCAGATTACTATACTTCAATGGAGATAGTCAATTGTTTATTCAAGTTCTCAGCATGGTTGCTTTCTTTCAACAATTCAATCTCTTCTACTTCTCCTTTCAAACGAGCATGGCATTTAGAAGTTCAATTATGGAATCAAGTTTTGACACGCGAACTGTTTGTACCATTAAAAAAAAAAAGCATCTTGGAAATTGCAAATCGATAGGGATTGAGCGAAATAAAAATCTTATGGAATCAAGAAACTCTCACCCACCCATGTCTTAAGTTTTCTTTTCTGGGGGACAAGAAAATATGAATAAACTGAAAGGTTACTTCAACCCAAAACAAAAAGACTAGGCAAATTATATGTATTGATTTATTTTATATATCCAAAACCAATAAGAAAAAAGGAAAATAAAATTAATAAAACAAATAAAAATATAAACACTTGAGCTATATAACAAATGAAGGGCTGGTTAGCATTCCTTTGAAAAGTTGCATGTTTTCACTGCAAAAGAGTTATAAAAGTTAGTCATATACCCCCACCATGTCTGTGGAGATCTACTCTGGGCTTGACAACTCACTTCTTTTGATCAACACCAAAATGTCAACCTTTTTCTCATTGGAAGAGAGGACTTTCCAGCTGCTTTTGCAACTCAATCCTCCTTTTTCCCAACACAAAATCTTTGTTTGTCCTGTTGTTCCTCTCTTTTCGTCTTATTTCTGTTCACCTCTCTAATCCTATCCATTCACAAAGTCTCCTCCAGGATTAGCATTAATATATATCTCTTTTTTCTAAGAGTAGAAAGTTCGCGTAAAGAACAACCACTCATAACTTTGAGAAAACTTCCACAAGTTGCTCATTTCAAATACATGCTGAGATAAGATCCATCCCTCTTCATTTCAAGATGACTTTGCTCTTCTCAAAAGGCAATGTAAATCCTTGAAGGAATTTTACCCAGTTTCAAAACTTCATTCCTTGATCGATCATAAACAATAAAGCTAGCAAATATGTCCCCCTCCCATCAAGACACATCAATGATCATGCCCATGTGCTTCCAGCTGGTCACAAAAAGCTCAGATATAGCTAGCAAGTTTACAATGTATGTCAAGCTGTCTTCTTGTAACACTTCAATCAATATATATGGAGGGATCCATGCATGTGGTTTTAGATCCCAAAGCAACATAAGAGAAAAGGAACATATCAAATCTATTCATTATTCAAACAAGGCAATAAGGATATACATGACATGTTTTTAACTTGAGAAAAGATTTCCCTTGATTTTCAACCCCCTCTTCCTTCTTTCTCTGGTTCCCACACCCAAAAAAAAAGTTCAAGCTCTTAATATTGAGCAGTATGCCATTTATCCCTTAACTTTCCGCACCACAAGAAAACAAAAAGGGGGAAAAATAAAGTAGAAAAATGAAAGCTTCATTTCTTTATCATATCATCATCTTTCTCATCATTTCCTTTTCTTTGCTTGCAACTCTCGTCTTCAAACTCATCACACCCTTGTTTGGGAGTTTCCAAGGCCCTCTTCTCCTGCTCCTCGTCCTCTTCCACATTCTCCGCGTCCCTCTCCCTTGGCCCACCTGTCTTCGCATTCGTCTCCGCCCTCACCTTTAACGCCTCCAACAATTCCCTCACCGCCTTCTCCTTATTACTCCGGTTCTTGATCAAGACCTCGCTAACATCCGCCGGAGTCATCTCAGCCCGGTCAACGACACCTTCCAATACTTTCAAGACCGCAACCTCCAAATCAACCTCATTCAGCCCCAAGTAATTCTTCAACAGTATCTTCAACGCTGGGAATGAACAGTAGCTCATAAATACGTGCATATCCATCCTCCCACTCCTCAACAATGCCGGGTCAAGCTTCTCGATGTGGTTTGTGGTGAACACGAAAATCCTCTCGCTCCCACAGCAAGACCATAATCCGTCCGTGAAATTCAACAATCCCGACAGCGTCATCGTATTGTTCCCACCATCTTCACCCGAGCCACCCCCACCTCGCATTTCACCCATATCATAGTAAGCGCTTCTCGCGGGCGAACTAGTACTATTAGCCTTCTTCCTGTTCGTCAAATTTAGAGAGCAATCGATGTCTTCGATGACAATTATGGACTTGGAGCTCGTCTTCATCAGCAGCTTCCTCAGGTCCGAGTTGGTATGCACCTCGGTCAGCTCCAAGTCGTAAATATCGTAACCCAGATAGTTTGCCATGGCTGCGATCATGCTTGATTTCCCTGTCCCCGGCGGTCCATAAAGCAGGTACCCTCTTTTCCAGGCGCGCCCAGTCTTCTGGTAGAATCCTTGACCGTTGGAGAAGCCCATGAGATCCTCCATGATCTCCTGCTTCTTTACCGGGTCCATGGCTAAAGTTTCGAATGTACTTGGATGCTTAAACGGGACAGACTCCCACGGGTGTCCCCTCGAGTCCAAGCATCCACCTTTCGAGTTTGTGTACAAAAGACGGTCCTGGTTCTTTCTACGTATGTCGTTTGCCTTTTCCATTATGTAATCCAAGTACGAATCAAGAATCAGCGTTTTGTCGCGTTTCTTGATTCGGAGAGTGAAGCCTCGTTTCTCTTCTGGTAAAGGACGCCACGAGAAAGTTTGAGCTTGCCTTTGCGTCACTACGTGTTCCCAGAGGACGGTGACGCCGTTGTAGGTGTCGACCATGCAGTCATTGTTGGAGAGGCCGAAGGTGGTGGCGCTGGAGTTAAGGGCGCGGGTGAGGCTGAGGCGGCTGCCGGTGATGGAGACGGAGGAGCTGAGGTAGAGCTGGACGGCGTTGTAGAGCTCGTTGGTGTTGACGCCGTCGATCTCGGTGATGTCGAAGTAGCAGTAGGAGGAGAACCCGTGGAAGATCCGGTTAAAGAGCTTGACAATGGCGAAACGGAGTTCAGGTGGAAAGACTACTTGGATTAGGCTTTGGCAGAAGGCCAAAACGCCCAGAAGAGAGGCAAAACGGGTCCAATACTCTTTCATTCTTAACTTTTACGGTATAGTCTTGGGTTGGTGTAAAGGAAGAAAGGTTTTTGTAAAAAATATGCTTAAGAGATGGGGTAAACAGGGTAAGTGTGGTATGTTGAGGAGAAAGCCTGAGATTCTTTTTAGGTTTGAGGAAAATAATGGGTTTTGCTCAATTTATAGAGAAAAGTTGAGAAACTATGTGAGTGGGTTTTGGAATTCTTCTGAGGGGCCTGCAGGAACTGGGAAATTCGTGGACAGAGAGGGGGGGGGGGGAATAAAGCAAAGGTTAAACCTTTAAAAAGAGCCAAGGGCTTTTGGAGGATTAGCTGGCCAATATTGGAGTGATATCAAGTACAAGGAGGACAGCAAAGGAAGGTAGAGTCAAAAAAAACAAAAAGGGTTTCTGGAGTAGTTTTTGGAGTTGGGAAGGGATCAGAGACGGGGGGTCCTATTGGCTTGGGGTTGGAGTTAAGTGATGTACAGAGGTTTTTGTTGGTCCTTTATCGAGTTTTTCCTGTACACTATAATGGAGGATTTGAATAAGTTTCTTGCTGATACGAAGGACGGGGGCTGTGAAATGAGAGACTATATATTTCAAGATCTTGGAAAGGGACAATGAATGTGGGATAGAAAATAGGATTACTGCTGAGCTGCAGACCTGCAAAACAATATACACTCCAACAAAAACCACTCGAGTGGATATATATATATATATGCATAAAAACAGTGTCCACAATCTAAGAACCTCCGTCCTCTTTTTAATGATAATTGTTTGTCATGTGAAACTTGCACCAGTGAAATCTTATGCCAACTTAGACAAATAACATATGAGATAGTAAAAACAGAAAGGAATATCATTTGCAACAATATATATATATATATATATAGCCGGATTGCTTGACTATTTCGAGAAAATGAGATTGCTGTTATACCAATCAACATGAAATGCCCTTTCGTCGAGGCCTAAAGCTTTGGATCGAATAGCTTTGCCAAAAGATTTTTACAGATGTTCTGTTCTTATTGGGTCTATTGTGCTGATCAAGGGAGTAGAACCCATGAATGCATAGATTTGTTATGATGGTCTATTATTTCTTACAAACATACATACATACACACACATATACATATATATTTTTTTTGATAGCCATTGATCGCCTATCGTTTCAGACGCCGAGGACAACATTTAATTATCTTATTTTTTTCACTATTAATTAATCCGGAGACTTAAACTGGTTTTAAGCACTCACATGATTTTTATATTATACAAAAAATATAAATTATTTAAAAAATTATTCTAAAAATAAGTTTCATCTGATTATGTAAAAGAAATTATAAAATATAATTAGTTACGGTAATCCGCTATATCTAGTGAGCACTGTTCATCCTGTAAAATTTTTGTTATTATTAATATTTCATTTATTCTCTCATTTTTTTTTACTTTAATTTTTATTATTTAAGCAAATTCTTTTTATTGCTCATCATTTAAAACACATATATTTCATTTTCTTCTAAAAAACATCTTGAAAATATTTTTAAACCAAATTTTTCATATTTTGATTTTATTTTTAATTTTTATTTAGCTTATATTTTTTTGTTTTACGGACTGAATTACTTTACATTGTATATAAAAAAAATTCCAAAAAAAAAAATATGTAGATATTATAAATTTATTGGTAGAAATGAAATGTTTAAAAAGAATAAAAAAATATTTAAATGATATAGAGAAAAAATAGATAAGTTGATGAATAATATATTGTAAAAGTCAATGTATAAAATAGAAAAAGTGGCCAAAAGCATTTGGATTAATTGGCAACACATTGATTTCTCACTAAGAGAACCAAAGATTGAATTGCCCCTCTGTATAAAAAAAAATAGAAAAACTAATGATGAATTTTAAAACATAAGATAAAGAATGAGAATACCTTCGCGTCCAAACTAAAAATACAGCCCTCCAATGATAGCTTTCCTCATAAGTCGTTTAATCTACATCTCCTGCATTTGCCAACAGCCGATAAAAAAAAATTACAAGCTCTCCAATCTTTCTCCTGTGCCGGACGGATTCACAAAAAAAGAAACATGGAAAAAATATTTCCATTTACAACAACGGTAACATCTTCAACAAATTCATCCGTAGCTGCAGAATCGAAGGATCCAAAACAATATTAATCGAGAAAAATAAAATCCAAGTGAAAAAGAGAGAAAAGATGAAGAAACCCCCCGCGCGCCCCCTGGTTTCGGCTTATTTCGACTTACTGGTTTCATGCAACAGTTTTATTTCGGCTTATAGGGAGGGGTGTCATGCAACAATTTGTGATTATTGGTCTGCGTTTAGTCATATCCATGTAATCTATCAAAATGTTATCCACATAAATTGTTTAATCTATATCTCCTACTCTTTGTGACCGTGATTGCTCTAATTGTGTTTTACACCAATCGCCTCGCTACTTTTAACTCGTCTTCTTGTGAGTTTATCTCCTCATCCATCGGCTTATTTACCTGGCTTTATGGGTCAAAACTTAAAATGTTCCAAGATATGTTTTTACTGTCAATTCTTATGTCTCTATTGTAATACTTCAACAGCCCCAAGTTTCAATTTATGGCTGCGTTGGAGTTAATTAAAGTTTTTTCATTGAGTCACTGGAGTTTATCAGGCTTTTGTTGGTAGCTGATTCTGTTCTGTGTCGGGTTCTCTTTTTTCACTTTTGTGGTTTCTTTGGTTTCGGCTAAGGGGAAAGGGGAAAGGGAAAAGAATGATTTTATTTCAGATGAGTTTTAATCAGCAGAGCTGCTTTGGGACAACCCAATTGTTTTTGGGCAAAAAACAGCCCTCCAACCAGGTGGGTTCACGTAAGAAAAAGGAGAGTAGCATAATACACTGGTCTGCAGGTGATTAAATCCTTCAATAGCAAAATAGCACCCATTCGGCCCTTCCCCTTCGAAACCCACCTTCTTTCCCACCAAAACTCTTCCCCACTCTTCCCCACTGCACAGACAGGTCCACGATGGTTCACTACCGAAATCGGTTGTCTCCGCCACCACGATTAGAAGTACTCAGCAGCATGAGTACATGGGATTTGAAAACATCTGCACATACGAATCAACTTGAAAGTTCTTGCTCGACTTCCTCAATCTCAAATTTTTAGACGATATTAAATTCTCCCTGACCTTTAAAATTCTTCCCATGCTCAGGAATCAATTGGACCTTCATGCTGAACATTTTCATATTTTTCAGCTCCATTCTGTTCTGCTCTATATTTTACAAATTTTCAGGATTGTTGGAAAGATGGTGCTCACTTTTCTACACTCGCTAATCTGGTTCTGAAATTCGTCCAATCTCAGAAACATAAACACTTGTGAAGCGTTAACACCCTTGCGTCTAGGTTTGGGCTCGAAGCATCCATTCTTTAAGAATTTGTATTTTGAAAGTCGAACCAACGATATTGTCGCAGGGTTCTGAAATCTTAATTCCATTGATTGGATAGGCAAATTGTCAAGGCCAACCATAAATTCTTAACACTAGCTAGTTTTTGTAATTTTTATGAGTGTTGAAGATTAGCCTCTGGATGCATGTCATGTCAATACAGAGGAATTTGTTTCATTATAGTCGTGTTCCATGTCGTCAAGCGCGAGCTCCTTCGAGAGGCTGTTGTTGCGTTCTCTGCCATCGGAGATGAGTGGGGTGCCGTCGAGTTTAGATTGGGATGGAGTAGGGTGAGGATGGGTTTGGGTTCGAATAGGAAGAAAGCAATATACGGGTTGCTGTTCGGGTGTAGGCAAATGCATGGTAATTGTGATAAAATGCTGACGTGGTGGGCTTCTATTGGATGGGCTGGTTTTCTTCTAACAACAGATGGATTGGTCTCTAGGTTTTCTCTTTAATCAGGTGTGATCTTCTGTTGTGTTTATTTAAACAGATTTCTTACATGTCGTAATATTTGGACAATTTCGGATGGGCTATTCTGAAGAGGCTTGGAGAAAGAATCTATTGGAGTCCTACGTCAGGTATCAATGATGATAATGAATACAGAGTTGCAACAACGATAGCATTGCCATCAATACAAAATATAAAATAATGAAGATGTTAGACCCACGTGCTGTCAATAAATGGTCGGAGACAAAGCCTCAGGTTTTATTTAAGATCGGAAGGTTTTCTTTTTGGATAAATCTAAAAAGCATGATTTTAAGATTTATTTTGTTCATATGATTGATTGTCTTCCACTTGAGGATGAATTTAGAGGAAGAGGAGGAAGGGTATCCATCTCCAAATTATTTTATAATTGATTTACAGCATTTTATTAATGGTGGCTCCTTCGACAAAACAGCTTGCTCCAATCTGATTTCTTTTGGCAACAGGTAAAGAGTTGCAGACAGATGTCAAACGCAGGACTTGGTCTTACAATATCTCTTCCTTCAAAGTTCAAGATTCAATACCTTAATGCAAACAATTTTTTCGGTCCACACTCTTAGTGAAAAAGTTAATGATTTAACTATTTTTATATAAGAAAATTTTTAAGAGTGCGGTGCACAGAATCGGAGTTTATTTTACAAAGATGAATCTAAAAGACCAAGCCTTGGAGAGGATCCCGACATCAAATTAAATAAAAAATGTCAAACCCATTTTTAAGGTTTTTTGTTTAGGATCAATCTGTTCTTCACCTTCATTTTCATTATTTACATACTTATAATAAATTTAAAAATTAATTACATTTTTCCTATCTACAAAATCTTTTAAACAAAAAATTTAGTATTTTTAATAAAATGAAACAATGACATTAGTTGATAAAAAGTGTGAATTATCTTGAATTGTTTTTGCATAATTTGGTAAACCGCTTGTCCACGTACAGCCGAGCAGCTGGTCAGAGACTCAACCAATACGCGAAGCAGGCCTTTCAGTTCCCTGACAACCCTGCCTCTCTGTTTTCTTTCAGTATGGCCGTACAAGTTGCAGCCTTCACCCACACGTAAGTAAGCCATTTTATTTTAATATAGGTGGTCACAATATTAACCGTACATCTCCCTGTCCATGTAAACCAAACATTAGTTACGTTAAAACTGTGTCATTGATCGATCATGAATTGCAAATTGCAGTTGCAGTTGCAGACCAGACCTGACCTGACCACGCTTGCTCCTTTTGTCCTGCATGCGTCTCGTCTACTACTGCAGTCACTGTGTAGCGTATGAAATCTGTATTTACAGACCATATATTTAAGTTTTGATCATCGAGTTCGGACATCAACCCAAGAGAATCTTTTTCCTTTTAGTTTATCCTTTCAATCTCAACGTTTTGCTACTTTCATCATCAAACGATTTTAAATCCTTACGATTCATCTGTCAAACGACAACTACTGCTCTATATTACCCTTCCCGAGAGAAAGAAATCTTTTCATCATCGTATGTCAGCATTATTAAAGATACAGAATCATCGTTTGGTACGTATCACATTTCCCCCCCATGAATTACAGATTGGTGCGTATCAATCACCAAGTATTTCTTCAATTTATTTCACATCACTCATAAAATCGACCAACAAATAGTTTGATTTCCATATTTGTGATCGAGGGTTAATCTATTCTAACTCTCAGCAGCAGTATAGCAATAACTGTTAAGCCTGACTTTGAGCAAGAGAAATATTTTAGTCACAAATAAATTTTATAAAAATAAATTTAGAAACTAATATGATTTAATGTGATACATTATATTGTAAAGTTATTTTTATTGTAAAATAAATCTAAAGAATTATATAAAGTTATGTTAGTTTATAAGTTTATTTTTATATTATCTTTTTATAATTGTAGCACTTTTCTTTCAGATTTACTTTGACATATTCAAAGATAAGATAATCAGCCTTCCATTAAGAGTTTTGCTACACAACTTCCTAACCTCTACACATCACGTTTTTTAAAATTTTTAATATTAAATTTTTTTTTGAGTTTATTCTTTTTAAACTATTTCAATTTATCTATTTATTATTCATATATTAAATATTTGATAAAAGAAAAAAAATTAAAAAAAGTGTGGTGTGTGGAGGTTGTGTATATTTTTTCTATGTTTAAGTTTCTCTTAGCTAGTTTGGATTCAGAGATTAAATGAGATGCATGGTTTTAAATGGAATATGAAAATTAAAAAAATATTATTAGAATGTTATTTTTTAATATTATTATTATTTTGAAATTTGAAAAAGTTGAATTGAGATTTGAAAGAGTTATATTGTTTATTATATTTTATATGAGAATTTGAGAAATTTATAATGACGAGATGAGATAAGATAGAACATTTTCTGAATCTCAACAAGACCTTAATGCTGTCATAATACAAACGGATGGTGAGATGGTACTTGATAGTGAAACATAAGGATAATGATCATATAATATTAGTCTATGTTCATGGAGGCGAAGGCATTTGCATTGGGACGTAGAAAACTAGATCGATCAATGATCTGTATGGTCATCTTTGCATAATTTTCAACCAATATATATCTACAAATATTTCACCTACTTTGACTGATCTTTTTCCGTCGTTTTATAATAGCTGTGGACATAATTAATCCGCACAACATCTAAGAATTGTTTTATTTCTTTGGTAAACATGTAAAATTAAGAATGCTGAAACTTTGAATCACTACAAGAAATCAGGGTTTTTTCGACGATTTTTAAAGCGCTGCAATTAAAATCGCTGCTTCTATGCGGGGGGCCCATTATTTACTTTATTGCAGCGCTTTAGTTTGATTCACGACGATTTTAATCGCTGGAAAAGTGGAATACCAGTTGCAGCGCTGTAATTTCCGTCGGTACATTTTGTGGGTGCGAAATCACCAAATTCTTTTATTTCAGTACTGCACCCTTCTGCAATTCGACGAAGCCATCCGACTTGAGCTTCCTCCACCTGCAAATCCACCCTTCCCAGCTATTGTGCACGGCGCGCCTCCTCCATCAGACTCGAGCTTCCATCCACCTGTAAATCCATCTTTCCCAGTGTTTTCACTGTCCCATTTTACCAACGATTCTCCCTTTCGTAACCATTTCTTCTCCATTTTTGATCTCTCTACCTACACATTAAGCAAAACCCACTCAAAAAACGTTGCTACACGGCTGTCTCTTCCATCGAAAACCACCACTAACAACGGAGACTCCACCAATTTGTCGACCACGGAAGCTATTGTGCCACATTTTCCGACGAATGTAGAACACCATTTGCAGCGTGCATTTGATAGTCTATATATCGCCAGTTCCAGTTCAAAAATTTGATTTTTAAGATTTCCTACGCTGCTGTTCGACATCAAGCAAGACCCTTTTCCACGGTGGCAAAGGGTTATCCAACTCGCCTCCTCCCCGTCCTCTCCTCCACTCGGTTGGAGTCGATTAATGTTGGTAAGATATTCTTTTTCCTAGCGTTTATGTACTTAATGATTCAGTTTACTCTAACACAAAATTAGTATCTATTTTTAACACTTTACTCAAGTTGGGAATGGCAAGTAGTTTGTTGACTGTGTTGTGGAAACAAGGGTGGTTTCCTCTTCCAATTTAGGCATAAATTGAAAATGTATTTGTGTATGTATAATGTAATTGTGGCCATATAATGTATTTAAAAAAAAAATACAAACAATCCAATGTTATACTGACTAATAAAGAAATGGTTATGATTTTTGGCTTCCGTTGGCATGGGGGAATTCAAAGCTAGATGAGTGGTGGCTTTTAACTCATTGGACTCCAGATTGGAACCCAATTCGCTTGATTAAAATAGAGTAATTTGTCCACCAACAAACTTGAATGGAATGCCTTCACAGCACAGCTTGGGATTCCAATTGATTTGAAATCCAAAGCAACTTTTTTGGAGTTAGGGGACTAATTTGTAGGCTCGGGATCAGTGATTTTCAGTTTTTGGAATTGATTTTATACTCTTAAAAGTGTCAACTTTGTGAAGTTCTTTATCTATTCTCTTTACGCTTTGAGAAACACTGCTATATAAAACAATTATCTGTTGTGACTTGATGGTTCTTATGTCAATCAGATATTTCTGATTGTAATCTTGATATAGAGTCGTTGGAAGATGAAATGATCCTTTTAAAAATTAGACAATTTAAACTTCCCCAAAGTTATAAACCATAGTTTAAGATCTCTTTCTTTCTTATACGTAAAAGTCTAATTTCCATCTGAAATATACATGAGAGCAGCATTTCACATTATTAGATAATAATTTAAAGGATCCATAACTGCTGCCTGAAGAGAAGAAGCTGATCATCTCCAACAGCGTTTCCAACGAACCTGTTAAAACAATACCAACATTACTGATTTTTCCTTTAAATACAAGTGTGGGCCCTAATAGTGTCTCATTTCTGTCACAACTGGGAGACATTTATTCTTTTGCCATTAATTGTAATCTTCAAGAAACACTGTTTCTTTCTTACTTGCGATGAATCAATGAGATAAACATAAAGATTGTAATTTCAGATTGGAGTAAGTAGTTAAGAGGTGAGGTGAGGACTCATAGGCGGACATGATTTATCCTTAACAGGGAAGGGATGGGGAAGGGCAAGAGGGGGGGGGGTGTGGTTGGTTTTGGTCTTGTGGCCTTAGCCTTCGGTGGATGATGGAGGTCTCTTGAAAAAGGACAAGTCTTGTGTGCTGTCTGGTACTCCAGTGAATGATGGAAGAAAATCGTTGTCAATGTTGCTTAAACAAAAACCTCATCCTTTTGGGTTATTGCTTCTCTAAGTTTAATGGGCAGTCCCAAGTTGGCAACCCTGCATGTTACTGATCCTTATAAGATATTGATATTATTACTTTGATTGTCTTAAGCATGCTTTTTATCATCTCCAGGAGTATGATCTTCTTGTGTGTAATGTGATACACAAAACTCTGACACTGTGAACCCATGCAGGGTTGTGTGGACTGTTGTTTACTTGGTCCAACTTTACTAACTTCAATGCTTGAAGCTATTGGGAAAAAAGGGTATGTCTTTTTGTTGATGTCTGTTAGTAGGGAGCTATTTTTAATGTTTTTAATTAAACCTCGTGCTACATGCATGATCTATCTACCTAGCATTCGATCCTATAAATAAATAATGAATAAAATATTTACCAACATATATATATGTTCGTTGGAGTACTTTGATTATAAAATTAGTGTTAAAACCAATAAATATTTTTAGCACGAAAATGTATGAACCCAATATAATCTATAGGACCCCCAACCCACTGATATATCAGAGCCAAATTTGTAAAGCGGCTACTGCTAGCCAGGTAGCTTGCTATTAGAATCTGACCAAGATATTGTATATCTAGATATGATTCAGATCACGCAGTTGATATTGTCATCGGATACTTTTAATGCATTTTATAAATGATATTTAACATCATGTTTGATATCAAGCCTTTATAATCTATGTGAGTGCCATTTCAAATATTAAACATACTTATTAAAAAAATTTTGAAATATTAAACTTTCTGATCTATAGTTATTGCTAACTAGGCTAATTAATATTACTAGTTGGTTGAATTTAGTTTTCATTGTTAGCTTGTTCATAGAAAATGAAAACATAATGCTAGTTTAACATAGATTATCAGTGACAGAAGGGAAGAAGATCAGCCTATGAAAAAAACTTTCAATGTGTTTCATTCTAAAGCAGTAGCCGAATCTGCCCCATGTTTGTACACTAGCTGGTTGTGTGAGAGAGAGAGAGAGAGCAAGGGAGAGAGAGGGAGAGAGAGAGAGAGAGAGAGAGAGAGAGAGAGAGAGAAGGATCATGTTTGCTAGTAATTCATAAGTGGAGTGGAAAACGTATTGGAGGGGAACCTCCTTGAGATAGAAAAGAAAGCAGAGATGGACTGTTGGTCTTCTTGTCTTTGACTCTACTATTGTCTTTTTCGAATACATCTTTCTTCACTCACAAGGTAATCATCATGATCTTCGAATATGAGAAAGCCACATTCTTTCTTCCACTTCACATAATAATCTCTCCCAGCTAGCTCTCTCTCTCTCTCTCTCTCTACACGTGAATTTATTTCAAAGAAAACTAGCTAGAACATAAAAGTGAACAGAGAGAGAGAGGGAGAGAGACAAAGGTACAAAATTAAATTCTTTTTGTTTGTAGACTAATTTCTAGCTGTGCAGTTGTGAAATCTACCCCTTTTTTACTCCAATTTTGCATGTACATCTGCATTTTGTGGTCCACATGTAATGTCCGTGGCTCAAACATTTTTTGAGTATTTGCGGCTGGCAAAATATAGTCATCACCTTCAACAAAAACTCTATGTCTATGACCATACTTCCCAGCCAATTCATAATTAAGAATTAAAAAATAGATATGATGCCAATACAACTTATAGTAATTAGTTTTTACTAAATTATAGATAATCTCAAGTTTCTACTCCTAATTGTTTTTGGAGTGTACCTGTTCTGATAACATAGTTTTGGAAATTGATGTTCTGTGTTTCGATAACATGAATTCCATCCGTATTGGGGCTATTCCTTGGTGCAGTCACCAAGAGATTCAAAGCCTTGAATTTCCAAAGTTCTGAAGGCATCCAAGAAACAATTTTAATTTCCTTGAAGTTGGCATGTGTGTGTGTGTGTTTGTGGGAATAACTCAAAAGGACTTCTTTACGGAAAACACTAAATCTTGAGAAAAAATCAATATAAAATATTTGTCTTCCCCAAGCATGACCCCAAATTTTTTTAAAGATTGATGATAATGTTTCCACTTCTCATGAAGTGATAAAAAAGGGATCATGATAAACTGAAAGAAAAGGCCCCCTTTACCCCACAACAGACTGCATGTACCTGCTTGGTGTAAAAAATACTAGATTAAGTCCATATTTTCATATATATGGATATATCCATTAAGCTGGCGACCCTATATTATTTTAATTTATTGTAGAACAAATCAGGGGTAGATTAGCTAGCTAGACTTGATTCTGATACTTGATCTCTTATATGCTCTAGGTTTGTATTAGTTTAGGGTCTTGTATCAATTTTATTTATATGTAATTTCGGAATCTAAAGCTAGTAGAAATAATGATTCAAAATACATTAAATATGTCTTGATTCTCCATCAATGAATCTGTTAAACATATGCTAGCTCATCATGTTGATCTTATCTTTTTTGTTTTGCTAGCTTTAGTTGCATTAACATTGCTGGTATATAAAGCAGTACTGATCAAATTAACTTGCCTGCATGTCATCATGAACTTTTGATAGCTAGGGTGCTGTTTTCATCCAAGAACTTTTGAAAAGTTTTAGTACGTATATATATGGACCTAAAATGAATACATGAGATGATTTTTGTATTCATTATATATATAATTTCTGTGATTAATTCAGGACTATGATTGTATGCCAATCGAATATTTATAGTATGGCTTATATAATACATTAAATCATCGAAGTTTAGGTTGCCTTTTGTTTTCTTGAATCATATAGTTAATTTTTAATTAAATTTTTTTGGGGGATCATCATTCATATTGTAATTTGTTTGTTTGTTTTTATTTATTTTTGGATGTTTTTATATGTATGTATATGATGTGAGAGATCAATCATCATCAAAAGCTCCATCATTCCTTTGCCCTTTCCCACTGCACATTTTTTGGGAACCCTCCCCAATTCCCAAACACCCGCATTTCAGCAACCTAAGATCACCATCTCTCCATCCACATTTTCTTCCTTCTCTCATGATCTAGATCTTCATTTCCCAATGACTAGGGCATATATTTATATATGATTCAGTGACACAAACCACTTCATGCAGCAGCAGCAGCAGCTTTTATAACAAATAGATAAGACTAATCTACAGGCCGCCACCACCAGTAGTGTTTGTGTCATTATGTGCATGTGGAAGAAGAATATAAAAAAAAGGTTCCAAGCAAGATTGGACTCCAAGTTTTAAGAGGAAATTATCTTTATCTATAATCTAGCTCATGTCCTAGTTACAGCTAGATTGACTGTGTTACTTTGAATTTGCTCACGACACACTTCATGCTTGCTCCAGGGTAATTAAGGAAGCTAGCTAGCTAGGTATGTTAGGCATTAAGTTCTGACGTTTGTTAAAGACAATAGTACTGGTTTGCATAAATAATTCTAAAATGAAAGAATATTGAATGGGAATCTGATTTTCTTGGCAAAGAATTTGCAATGATATGTAAGCTATATATATACAGATAGAACCACTTTCTTTGATGTTTTCAAAGGTGAGAAAACACTCCATGAAAGATAATGTTACCGCCTAATAAATTTTGTATTAAGGCTGGGAGCTAGCTAGCTAGTTGGCTTAATTGGCGGATATGCACAAGTAATAATTATTATATATGTGTATTTTGATAGTGTAAATTAATTAAAGCTATACCTAGTACTTGCTCTCTCCCTTTTCTATTTTTTTTTGATAGGGAGAACCGTTCCTTAACTTTTTTTCAATTCCGGTGATCCCTTTGTTTATCTTATAAAAATTGTATCACTATAAAGATTTGGATAGTAACATGAGCAATGATAAATTATCTGTTTTTTATTAACGATTTTTTCCTATTGTACTGCTTGCGAAAGACTATTATTACCTTCAGCCCATGTTTTATGTATTCTACTAGCCTTTGTGACAGCTTGCACTACAAACTTCATCTGTTAATCAGTTTTGTTTTAGTGTAGTGGGATTTTAGTGCATATGACAGTTGTGATACTTATTTGCATATGAGTAGTGGTTCTGTGCATCTGTGTTGTGGGTCTGTTTTGGGGTAGTTGGTTGCTGTCATTTGAAATGCAGGCTTATTGAATATTGATATTTATTTCTGTTCTTTTTAATATTGAGAAGATCTTCTATTTTTAACCAGAAGTTTGAAGGAATTAAGTTTTGAGACCCTATAACCCTTTATGAAATTGAGTTAAACTAGTAGATCATGGGAATGTACTATGAGAACAGTTTTCTGAATATCTTACTAGCCTAAGCAAGCAACCAATAACTTTATTCAATCTAGTAGGTTCTATTGGAATTTCCTGGTTTACACTTATCAAAAAACAAAAAACTTAGAATTTCCTGGTTTGCCGAGAGCTCCTCTTGCTATTTATGCTATGCTTTCACCTAAAAATGTTGTTAGAAAGTGGGATTTTAGTGCACATGACAGTTGTGGTTCTGTTTTGTGTTCCTGAGTTGTGGTTCTTTGCTGTGCATCTGTGTTGTGGGTTTGTTTTGGGGTAGTTGGTTGCTGTCATTTGAAATGCAGGCTTATTGACTATTGATATTTATTTTTATTCTTTTTAATATCGAGAAGATCTTATGTTTTTAATATTGAGTTTGAAGGAATTAAGTTTTGGCAGCCTTTAACCCTTTATGACTATGTGTTAAACTAGTAGATCATGGGAATGTACTCACTTCTCTTCAAGATTAATAGCCTAAGCAGCGTGCCAATAACTTTATTCAATGTAGTAGGTTCTATTATAATTTCCTAGTTTACACTTATAAAAATAAAAATAAAAATCGACGCATATGGTTTGCCTAGAGCAACCAATTGCTGTTTGGATATGCTTTAACAAAAAAAATGATGTTTCCTCTAAACTTTCTTCAATTCTATAAAGAATGGTTTATGTATGTTATTATTATGGTTAAATGAGACATGTCTAAGAGCCAAATTTTGTACTTATAAAGCTGCCCCTGTTTGTGGTAGTGCAGCAAACTCTGCTATGCACTCTGTTTTGGGGCTTCAACCAGTCCATTTCATCCCCATTTTTTGCTCAACCATATAAAATTTGTTAGTATGAAAAACTGTACCTAAACAAGGGACAAAAACCCAAAATCTCTCCCATGCTTTAGCTCTTCAATTAATTTGGTTCCAACAAGTAGTTCAAAAGCTGTCAAACTGCTTTTTGTGTGAAAATAACAGATTGTTATGACACTAACTGTGAATCTTCCATTTCTAAGTAAATTCCTATAATTTGTACATTCTTAACACACGTTCTTCATGCATCTGGACACACATTAAAACTCAATAGCCTTTATTAGACAGCAAGCATGCTATTTTATCCTTGTTCATGAATTCCTGTACCATGCTTGAAATGAGGGGTTTTAAAGTTTTGGCTTATTGATAAATATGGAGAGAAGTTAAATGGGTTGAGGTTGCTATTTCAATAAAGTTTCATCCTTTTTTTTAGGTAAATAAAGTTATTTGAGGTATGAACAACTACCATACCTACTAGACTGACTTGTATTTCCATTGTATTATTATTTCTAAGTGCTAACATATTAATCCTCCATAATCACTCGATACTTCTTGAGCAAACATCAGGCCAATTACGTACTTACAATATAAGAGTGATTTGATGCCAATTTTATCTCTCTTTTCCCCTCCTTTCTTTCACAATTTCCTTTTTTTTTTCTTTTTTTTCCTGAAATCTAGTTATAGCTTGTAGTTTTATTAACCATGAGAATCACTGGAGTTTTCATTACAAGCTTTCTCCCCTGAAACTGAGTTATGATTACTACCATACCTTCTTGTTCTTGTTATATACAACATCATCCAAATTGGCTAATTTTAACACATGTTTCATCTGGCTTCTTCTATTTAATATGTTGTCTCACCTGCAATACTTGGTTGATGATCAATCAACCAATAGTTTTGGGCTGATTACTTGAACTCTTGCAGTTTATGCTATGCTTTCACAAAAAATTAATGTTTCTTCTCAGGTTTTGGATAACTCTAGTATGCTTGGTTTATGTAGTTTAGAAAGTGCTTAAATGAGGGATGTTTAAGAGCATCCCTATACTTTGGATGCTAGCTGTCCAGTGTGGTGCAGAAAATTCTGCTATGCACTCTGTGTTAGGGCTTCAACTAGTCCATTTCATCCCCATTTTTCTTTTGCATCTTTTGCTCAACCAAAGTGATTTGATTGTATGAAAAACTATTGAAAACAAGGGATAAAAACCAGCCACCTTGTCAGCTTTTGCTCTTAATTTAATGATATTTTCCAACAAGTTTTTCATAAAACCTTTCAAATGCCATTTTGTCATGTTGAAAATTGCAACATCATGTATACTTTCTTGTTCTCTTCGTACAAATAAGTAAATTCCTATCATCTGTACATGCATAACCCATGATCTGAATATATCTTTCATGTAGAAAACTCAATGGCCTTTATTGGACAGCAAGCATGCTATTAGTCATGTTCATGATGTAAGGAATAGAATGCTTGAAATGGATGAGTTTTAAAGTTTGTCCTAGTGCTAAGTATGGAAAGAATTTGCATGTGTTGAGGTTGTGTTGTAGTTGATTTACCCTAAGTGAAGAGGAGGTGAGGAAAGTGCTTTGTAGTTGATTTTCCCTAGCTTGGTTTATGTAGTTAAGATTGTAATTAAAACCATTGCTCCTATAATTTTTTCCTTAAATTTGATATTTTTTTGTTAAAAGATTTGTTTGTGTTATATTCTGGTATTGAGTTTAAACTAAAAATTACTTGGATTGTTGGGTGTAGATTGTAGGCCATACGTTGAGTGCTTTTGATTTAAAAGGTGTTGATTTCTGCCTGACGGGCTTATTGGTGAGCCATTTCAGCTAGGGGTGAGCTGAAACTTATTTAGTTAGGGATTGAAGGTAACGAATACCCATACACAGCTGTAGATCTTTTTTTTCATTTCAAGTACTCTCAAAACATAGATGGAAAGAAATAATGGATGATTATTAGAGAATCACACATATTCATGCATATTTTACCTACCATATTGTCTTAGAGTTGGTTTTGTGTTTTGGGTGATGTTGTTCGTTTGTATGTCTAAATATATGTGTATATATTTACATACAAATATATATATATATATATATACACACACACATATCAATTCATATATATATATATGAGGGTGAAGGTGGTGGACATGTGGTTGGCCATCGATGATTATTGTCATCGATGGCCAACATTATTTACCCAGTATTGATATATATATCAATATAAATACACATCAATATTTTGTGTGTGCTTAATTATGCATTACTAATTACAACATGTAGACATGAGGACAGAGCCATTGCTTAGTATAGACCAGCAGCAATATCCTATATAGGGGTTTTTATTTATTTTTGATAAATAGCTATATGGACAACTAGAGCATACGTAGCTAGTGTCATCATCGAACTTTGATCACCTTAATGCAGATGACAACTTGTCCGATACCAAATTTTGACCATACACACTCACATAATGTCATAAACAAGACAATATTTAGATTTTTAACTTTTAAACTGCCCGATGATCATCTGGTACATTTATGTTTAGTCAGCCAATTCTCCTTGAACCATACATGACTAGAACCTCATGAGATAGTTAGTTAGCCATACATGAATGCTCTTCAAGTTAAATATTCATTCTCCTATCCCAACCAATAGCATCTGGTGAGTCTACGTGTCCAACTGGTAATGATTCTTTTAATCACTCAATCAAGATTCGAGTACAATCGGGTTTGAGGGCTTTACTATACTCGATGTCTAACTTACAACCGCGTAACATCAGTCATTCCACTAACTTATAATGGAATGTGTCAACTACTTGTAACAAAACCCACCTTTCTCGTATGACTTGAACTCAAATCAATTCACTTGCTAGTCCTAGAAAGGATGAACTATACACTTTATATCAACAAACTCATGTTCATACTATTCATTCAATCACATGAAACAATATATATTCATTGCTCACATTTTGCTCCACCATTCAATTCCTTCGACCGTGTATTATTATTCCACATTTCACCCGTGGTAGTTTCAAATGTGCCTTCATCGAACTTATATATATACGGTCTCTGTCCAAACTCTAACTTCCTTTCCCACCATATCTTTTTTAGATGGACAAAAGTTGGATGAACAAGCCTGATAGACTTGTATCACCTGCATACGCTGAAGGGGTTAAGAATTTTCTCACACAAGCACGAAACCATGCAAGTGGAAGGGATCGCATTCGGTGTCCATGCCGAACATGCCTTAACAATCTGTGGCTGCCTATACTTGAGGTGGAAACCCATATGTTTATCAAAGGGATCAATCTAAATTACATCCAGTGGATATTTCATGGGGAGGAGGAGACAACATTGTACGGAAGTGATGATGATAATGATGACAATATCATCCAAGAAGACGATTACATCGATGACATGCAACATATGTTGGATGACATCCAGGCAGGCGCCTTTGTTGATATGCCCCGAAACAGCACCCTTGCGCCAAATAGGCCACCATTACCTGAAGAATCACCAACATCATCTTTTGACCAGCTACTGGAGGATGCCCGACGTCCTCTTTTCAATGGATGTACAAAATTTTCAAAGCTATCATTCGTTGTCGAGTTAGTACACATCAAGTCAATCGGTGGATGGTCAATTAAGTCATTTGACATTCTCCTTGATCTATTGCAGTCTGCCTTTCCCGATGCGCTTTTGCCACATTCATATGAGGAATCAAGGTCCTTAGAGCGCAGTTTGGGTTTCAAGTACCACAAAATTCATGTGTGCCCCAACGACTGCATCCTCTTCTGGAAGGAAAATGCCTCTCTTAATGAATGCCCTGTATGTAAGGCTTCGAGGTGGATGCCAAATATACATGGGTCATGCGAGATACCTAAAAAAGTGTTGTGCTATTTTTCGTTGAAACTGAGATGGCACAAAGAGTAACGGGCGATAGAAGATTCCAGTATGAGACATCCGGCCGACTCTGAGTGCTGGAAGAAATTCGATGAACATCATAGTTGGTTCGCTGTGGATCCTCGCAATATTAGGCTTGGTTTGGCAAGTGACGACTTCACTCCCTTCAATAACTTGGCTAAACCTCATAGCATTTGGCCAATGATCATTGTCCCGTATAACTTGCCGCCTTGATCATGCATGAAAGACTAATTTTTCATGACATTTCTGATTATTCCTAGCCCAAAGTCACCAAGGAATGAGATTGATGTTTACTTGTAGCCGTTGCTTGATGAATTGCTTGAATTTTGGGAATATGGGGTACCTACATATGATGCCTAAACTAAGGAGACGTTTATGTTGCATGCTGCCTTATTGTGGACAATTAATGACTTTCTTGCCTATGGGAATCTCTCTCCCTAGTCAACAAAGGGAAAATTGGCTTGTCCGTCATGCAATGCAGAGATAGACTCAAATTGGTTGAAATATGGCCGAAAATATTGTTATATGGGACATCGGCGTTTCTTACCGCCAGATCACGTATGGAGAAGGAGGAAAGGGTTGTTCAACGGTAGAGAAGATCATCGCATTCTACCAAGGGATATGTAACACCCCCTTCCCGTAGGCTAGGTGTGTCACGTATTTTTCATAAAAAACTCCGGCAAGAGATTCTCTAAGTTCATAATTAAAAAGATACTGAAATTTATCATAAATAAAAGGGGTCTCATAAAAATTTTCATCCCAAAAACATTAAATGAATAAACTGAATAAATTCATTGTCATAAAAGACATGTTTTATTTTAGTAATGTCTAAAACAAAAAAAATTAAAATGCTCCTTTTACTCCTGGCCTGCCTGCTCGTAATCATCGTCTTCACCTGGGTAGTTAAAAACATGAAAATAAACTAAAATGAGTCGATGACTCAGTAAGAAATCCATCACAATGTAAACATAATAAACATAAGATTTTCATAAGAACTTTCATGCTGAAAACTTAAACATTCATGACTGATCATGCTAATGCTTATGCTATGTATGACTGATTCATCTGAACTAACTGACTGATTTATCTGACTTATCTGACTGGCCAACACACTTAACCCTGTGTGCAAGGTTGTGCACCAGTCCCACATCCCGCTGCAGCAAGGGGAACTGCTGATAGTACTCTAGCGTACTATGGTGGACCACGACTGAGTTCGTGGCTTGCACACCACCCTGAACTGAACTGCATTGGTACCATGCATCTGAATGGCCATCTTATTAACTGATCTGAACTTATCTTACACTTGAATTTAAGATGGCTTACGTGTCTTATGCACATGAGATGCATGACATAATACTTAGATAATTATAACTTCTGATCTAAACATGATGCGGAATGACATGATCGTGTGTTATGCTGGATGACATGCTTGCACATGACATGAGCGGTTCATAAATAATGGCTGACAATAAACTGGCTTGAATAATACATATAGACTAACTGTGATGATCCTAATTTATGATCAAATTACTTACCTCACTGCGTTTCTTCTTGAATAAAACTTCGTAACTTGAGACCTATATACAATAAATAACTATCACTAAATTGTTTGGAAATTAAATAAATACTAATATCTTACTTAACTAAATTTGGAATTCTAAAAGATAATTAAACAAATATTTTGTTTAACACTAAAATCAATAATTCTTAGTATTTAAAATTTCTTAAACAAATACTAATTTATAATTTAGTGAAATACTCGAGCTATTTTAAAATAATTCACAAAAACTTAATTATTAAATCTTATAAAGAATCTAATAAATATTAATATAATTTAAAATACTCTTAACATATTTCTTAATTTTCCTATTTAAAGTATCTATAATAATTTTTTTTTATTAAAACTCTATTAAATAGATAAAAGAAATCTTAACTAAATTATTAGGCTCAATAATCTACTTTAAAATATAATTTAAAATTCTTTAAACATTTTCTTATAAATTAAGCATCTGACTAATATATTAATTTAATAAAATATAATTCTTCTTTAAAATATTAAGTCTAATAAATCACTAAAAATATGCTTGAAATATCATAAATTCGGCCCAAATAAAATCACAAGTTGTAATATATAATAAGTCTAAATATCCTTAGCTTTAGCCCACAAAAGAAATGTCCACCAGATTTAAAACAAGGCCCGAAACACAATTAAAACCTAGGCTAACAATTAAGCCCATCATCATAAGGCCCAAGCCCGTATGTAAACTCAAGTGATACCCATTCTCGGCAGAAGCAATAAGGGAGCTGGAGAATTAAAACACTCTGAAACAAGTCGTGCGCGAGAGAAGGGAGAACTCACCGAGAGGGGTGCTCGACGGAGATGGGGATGGCAGTTCTGGGTGGCTGGAAGCGGCGCGACTGAAGGCTTATCTATGGTGGTGCAGCACCGAGCGGGAGAGAAAGGGAGAGTTAGAGAGAGAGAGAGAAACTGTTAAACCGAAAAGCTTTAGGAGGACAAAAATGGTGATTGGCTTACCGAGAAGATGCGGGTTAGACGGAAAGAGTCTGGTCGGCGGTCTCTGTGTTGTCCGAGAGGTACTCCGACGTCCCTCGAAGTGGTATCGGCGTGATGGACAACCTGGACTAACGGAAGTGCTACGGTGACTGTTGGGTAAGGGTTCTCTCTATTTTAATTGTGAAATCTCTGGTTTGAAACGTGGGTTTGTCGATGGGTAGAAAATTGTGAAGAGGAAGAGAGGATTTATAGTAGGGTTTTGACATGAGATTTGGTCTTTCAATAGAAACCGAAACTAAGAGACGTACGGCTGGAAGTTTTTAAGTGAATAAACAGAGGCTAACCTTGAGGTGGACTCGGTTGGTTAGAGGGAAAAATAAAACTTTAAATTTCAAACAAAAACTCCAATAAATCTAATCCGATACACTTTAGAAATCCTTAACAAAATGAAACTCTAACAAAATTTTAAATAACAACTATAGTCGAAATATAGGGATAAGGTGGATATAAATTCTGATAAAACTTTAATCATAATAATATAAATTTTAAAATAAAAGTTTACTAAAAATTTACTTATATACCCTAAAACAAAAACTGGTATGTTACAGGATATAGGAGGAGACGATATTCAAACTCAATTGCAGATGCTTGGGGATGTTCATTTTGGCAAATCACATAGGAAGAAAAAACGCACTCCTGAAGAGCTGAATTGGACAAAGTGTAGCATATTCTTCACGTTACCTTATTGGTTAACACTTGGACTTCGGCATAATTTAGATGTAATGCATATTGAGAAGAATATTACCGATAACATCTTATTCACTTTAATGAACACTCCAGGAAAAATTAAGGATAATATCAATTCAAGGCGTGACCTAGAGATTTTGGGCTATAGGAAAGAATTACATTTGAGGCGCGAAGGTGATCGTGTAGTAATGCCACATGCACTGTACACATTACACGGAGATGAAAAGAACAAATTTTGTGAGTGGCTGTCTGATATCAAATTTCCAGATGGGTTTGCTTCCAATATCTTGAACTGTGTTTCACAACGTAATTACAAAATTTCTAGATTGAAAAGCCACGACTGTCATGTTTTCCTTCAAAGACTACTCTCTATTACTGTTGGCGGGTATTTAAGAAGTGATATTGCCTTGGCCTTGACTGAATTCAGCACTTTCTTCAAAGAGTTGTGCGCTCGAACACTGGATGTGAATCGCCTACACTAGCTCCAAACTGATATCGTCACCATTCTATGCAAACTAGAGATGATATTCCCTCCTTTTTTTGATGTCATGATCCACCTAGCTGTCCATTTACCCCGTGAGACCATACTTGGGGTCCAGTACAATATAGATGGATGTACCCATTTGAGAGGTATCTTGGCAAATTCAAGCAGTATGTTAAGAATAAAACCCGTCCAGAAGGTTCAATAGCCGAGGCATACATCCACACCAAATGCTTGACATTTTGCTCTATGTACCTCAAAGTTGTTGAGACAAGGTTTAGTCGAGCAGATCGCAACGTTGATGCCGACGAAGAGGAAACTATAGATGGATTCAAAAATTTCAGCCAGAAAGTTCATCCCTTGGGTACGGCTTCTAATGTGCAATTAGAAGATAAACTCTTTAGGGCAGCCATCTGGTATGTGCTCAACAATTGTGCGGAGATTGGACCATATATAGAGTAAGCATCTTACACGCTACTTACAAATCTATTTTCATTCGAACTTAATAAGTTGTTATCAACCTAATACAAGCTAACCTGAATAGTTTGCTTGGCAATTTGTGCTCCAAATTTAGGGAACACTATATGAAATGTAAGGTGTAACAACCAAATTGCATCGATCGCACGCATCAAACTGAGTTTCCTAGTTGGTTCAAACAACGTGTAAGTTCTTCTCCATCCCTTTCTACGTTGAAATATTATAGGTTTCCTTGATATGCTTTGGAATGACGAAAATAAACGTTGATGAATTTGTCAACCATTTTGTTATAGATTCAGGAACATTGTACCTCGCATCCACTTGATGTGTTTGCTGATTTGTATGTATTAGCTTTTGGGCCTGACCGTTGGATTGCATCATATGCTGTTTGCATAATAAATGGAAAGATGTTTCATACAAAATAGCGTGAATTTCGTCGATGTACACAAAATTCTAGAGTGTTGGTAACTGGGGACGAGGCCACAAATAACGTGGACTTCTATGGTGTTATTAATAATATCCTAGAGTTAAGTTACATGGAGTGGCGTCGGGTGTACCTATTTCAATGTGATTGGTTTGACGTTGGTGATCGAAAATGAGGGGTGGGGGTGGATGACCATATGATTAGTGTCAACATGAACAAGACTTGGTATAAGGATGAACCATTCGTATTGGCGAGTCAGTCTGATCAATGTTTCTACATAAGAGATTTAAGGGTGAAAGGGAGTTGGGGTGTTGTGCAGAACTATACAAATAGGAATGTATACAATATTCTACCAATGCCGAGGGTTCTAGAAGAAATTGATGGCGATTCAGGACGAATGGTGCCGATCAAGAAGATGAGTCATCATATTATTATGAACCACTGTAGTGTGATGATACAGATCTAGTGTCAGCTCCATTGAATAGGCCTGATATACTACCTAGCCATATTGATGCACAAAAAGTCATGGATCCGGATGGTCAATGCATAGATCTAGCAGGAATTATTAATGATTACATGATGACTTCTACTTCTGGAGATGCGTATGGTGAGGGGGAATATTTAGATGAGGAGGACCTATCAACATATGAGGAGGAACCTTCAGATGAGGAGGACATATCAACAGGGGATGAGTCTGTGTCAAATTGATAATTACAATTCATATATATTGTTGATTTAAGGTTGACATGTTACATTTCTTGTTTGACTACAACTGGTATGTATCATGATAGCAGTTAAATATGAGTTGTTGTTTGAATATTATCATGTTTTGATTTCTTTATTAAATTCATGAATGATTTGCTTTCTCCTACCTCAAACTATTTATCATGCAAATAACAAATAAGTACAAATGTAGTATTCAGCTTTACAACTGATTAATACATGCTTTACTATACATAAATTATAAGATGTGATACTTATTTGTTTCATGTCATGTTCAAAACAGGCCATAACATTCTCGTAGGTGGATGATTTTGTGGGCATGTCAGTGCATTCCCATATTCAGTTTGGAGGCATGAGGGGCTCAATCAATCATCAAGGTATGCAATTTATCTGATACCAATTATTCCTCATATTATGTTATGCTCATAATATAAGGGTTAGTCTACCCACAAGTATTTTGAAAACGGTTGATAAATGATATTTTTTACGAACCTGTCTGTGACATTGAGAATATCATGTGAAATTGACTCTTCCATTATCACAATGTTATTAACTCGTACTCGTGCAGGCGACCGACTGGGACCTCGTTCTAGAAGGGGACGAAGGCTTCGGGGCAATCGTGCAAGGCAATATGTACCGTACTCAGCTTGTCACAAGCGACCACGTGGGGCGAAAATCGCTTCATATCATAGCTCGGAGGAGTGTAATCAATCTTCCTCTGGTGACTCCACACAGCCCCCAAGTCCACCACCATGCGCCAATCCAATTCCCCCCGCAGAACCTATTAGAGAACCTTCACCAGCACGGGGACCTTCACCTACTAGAGAAGGAACTGGTACGTGTTTCTCCAATACATAGTTTAAGAGCATTGACTTATTTATATGTGTTATTAAGTATGAATATTCCTCAGCTTACACTTACGATCACTAATCTAGCAATTTTTGAATTACAGGTGCGGACGCTCCCACTGAGGGCGTAGCAAAGCAAGAAACGAGGAAACGAACTCGTGGGCCCGCTAAATGCATTTTCTTTGAGAAGATGAGGAAGAACGGGAAAGTGCAATTGAAGATAAATGATGGCTAGACTACCCATGTTGTGAACACGCCTTCATGTTCACAGCACGAGTATCGGGGATAGTTAAACAATATTGCGACATGAGTCACAAGCGTTGGTTTGATGTCCCACAAGCCATGAAGGAGGAGCTCATCGACCGTGTTCGGGTAAGTCAATTGGTTAGTTTTAGTTAGTAATGTTTGTTGGTGGTTTATGTCTAATAATTGTTGCCCAAATGACGGGATGGCACGTAATTTTAAAGTGACTTCGTGTTGGATTGGGACCGCGAAAACCACCAATTGACGGTGACAAAGGCTCTACGTAAGCGCTTCAATAACTTCCATCATGACTTGCACGTGATTTATCAATCATATGGAAGCCACGAAGAAGCGTTGGCTAATGGGACTAGCTTGGTGGACCCTGTTGTATGGGCGAAGTTGTGTGAAAGGTGGGGCAGCGATGCCTTTAAGGTACATATGCTTTTTCGCACATTAAACCATAAATCTACCTAGATGAGATTTCTAAATATTGTTGTCGTAGATCCATTTGTTTATCATATTTAACATTCTTGATGCATATGCCAGAAAATTTCTGCTCAAAATCAGGAGAACTGAAAGAAGCAAGCAATTAATTACACATTAGGACGTAAATCATTCGTTCGATTACTTGAACAAAAGTTATCTATACGTGAATAATTTCTTTTTAGTTCAATAGACTTGTGAAAATGCACATTACTGTTGGGCATAAAATGCTTTATTGTCCACTCTTACAAAGTTTTCTGATATGAAGATATATTCTTATACACATTGCTCACACATGTAGCGCACTGAGAGTGAAAATTTGATTGACTTCTACAAAGAGACGCGCTGGTCGAAGAAGAAGAATAAGTTTGTGACGGATGCTACGAAAGAAACTTACGTGAGTAGTACGCTTACAGAAGTCGGGCTCTGTTTATTTTGGAGTGTGATAAATGCATACATAGTATTGGCTGGTAGACTATTAATAATAGATGTTTTCTCAATGTGCAGAAGGAGATGCAGGGTAGGTTGGATGGCCTTAGACCAGAGCAACGTAGTGATGAGGCAACAGCGTCTGTCTTCAGGGAGGTCCTTGGCCATCGTCCTGGATATGCACGAGGCCTTGGGGAGATGGTCATCCCCGAGTCAAGTAGACAACGTGACAAACTTCAGATGCAACAATACCTGTCTGAGATTGCACAACACAAGAAAGATGCTGAACTCCATAAAAAAGATGCTGAACTCTATAAGAAAGATGTTGAAGAGTACAAGAGTTAGCTAGAAGAAATGAGGACAGAGATGCGGGCTCTTAGGGAGCACCAGATACAGACTGACAACCTGCTTCAGTCCTACTTTAGGGGTTTTCCATCATTCACTGAGTCACAGCGGCAGACTCAATGTAACGATTCCCCCCACCCATAAGGGGGTGATATGCATTTGATATTTTGGGTGGTTTTTTGTTAGTCAATATGACAAACTAGGCAATATATATATATAGGGATCTATGTCTACACTGGGGAGAATACAAGTTTGGGTGTGTACATTTTGAGAAGCTTTTTTCGATAACAAGGGATCAGTGTAAGTAAATTATTTCAAAAATTCCTTTCTCACCCAAATGGCACAAATACTTGTTGAATTTTTCTTCGGCCAAGCTAGTAGAACATACATGATGTCCAAACTCTAATTATGGGGGAATGGGATTCAAACTCTATTCCCCCCTTGGTGAACGCCTAAATATGATTTTGACTTGGTATGGTGTTTGTTTGTGCATGTATTCTTCAGAATCAATGGAGGCATGGAGTCAAGAGACACTGGAGAAGGTGGTGGAGTTGAATCAGATGGGGTATAACCAGAACAAACAAACTGATTTTTTTGGCAATTTTTATTGGAGATGGGACAAGTTGGTTGGGCTCGTTGAAAATATGTTTGTGAAGGAAATTTTGTACGAGGTAACATGCTTTTGTTATTGTATGTTATATTTTGCGGTATTGTGAATACTTGAAGCATTATTAATAATAGGTTAGGACTCAAATGTGACATATAGATAGGGAATTATGGACTGAATTGTATTTATGTGGGTTGTTGGTGCACTACAATTTGAACATGCAATCAAATACCCTAAGTATATGCTCTTCTACTTCAACTGGCATATTTAACATGTAATCCCCATAATTATCCTGGAAACTAGTGGAGTCCCAACTTTAAGATGTTTCTCTGGATCAACATGTACGTAAAGTGGAGTTTGGAGAAGAAGCACTACATTTTTTCAAGATGAGGTTCACTTAGAAAGGGAATATCTACAATATTCCTTGTATGTATATTGTTCTCTTTTTAACTCTCATTGTTGCTGCATGTTCTATTATTATTATTAACAATTCTAAAGGAGTAAAGCTGTTTGATTTGTCATGTTGTTCTTGTCAAAGTGTGGTCAATGTGGTACAGATGATGAGTTAAGCCCAGCTTGTGTGTTTTCCTTACTTGGTATCCGGATAGAGGGTTTGGGCTGTGGGATTGTGGCACACTGTCTACATATCTGCCGATGGTGATGTGTATTCATTTGGGGGGCGCCAGTTTGGGCAGTTGGGAATGGGTGCTGATTTTGTGCTGAGGTATATACATCCATTCTTTGGTATCCGCTCTTTGTACTTAATGTTAGAATGGAAATACAATGATAATCTCATCATATCACACAGTTTAGCTTCCAATACCATGTGATATGTTGGTACTGTGATGGCATAGATTCTAGCCATCGTAATCTATTCAGTGGTCCAACCAGGTGGTCCTGATTCATACTCATGCCTTTTATCTATTGAACCTATATAAATATATACATATATATAGGCTTACTAATACCTTCATCAGACAATGCTGTGTTTTTTATATTACCTTTGTTACCATTAGAAAATTAAGTGGTAAATAATTAAATTTACCACTTCACAAGTTTATCTTTTAGAATAATCAATGATTTAAAATTATATCACAGCATTGGATCTGAATTCAAATATTTGCTTAACTCTTGAGTCTCCATTTCCATTAAAATATTTGACATGTCAAATCCACTTATAGAAACTGGCCCAAATATGAATGGACTGTTATGCAAATAACTATATTATTTGAGTTTTCAAACCAGACTCTGCCAAGGTTACTGATGCTCAATGCTTGGAAAATATGCATGCAAAATTTGTATGATGTGGGGCTCGTCACATGACCTTAATCATAGGTACATCACCATGGACCTTCTGGAGCCCTCCAAGCATGCTTTTGCTAAGTGCTAACTGAGAACCACCCCCTTCAGCCCATGAGATGTTATGAATCCAATTTTGAAATCAGGAAAAAAGGATAACTTATATTTCTGTTATGCTTTTCATTTGTTTGCTGATGGAAAAATGTCTCTATTTTATCTGGATATTTGTTAAAGACTATTCAACATTTTGGTCAGCCACGAAATTAAGCATAAATGTTTACTTGGTCTGAACTAGAACTTTGAATGGGCTTGTCATGTCCAAACTCAAAGTGATTAATTGTCTCTGATAATAAATGCAGATACTTTGGAGGTCTTAATAAAGGGATACTGAGTCAATAGAACGCCAAGTATCATGTCCTGATGCCGATGCATACGAAAATGAATAGCAAGGGGAAGAAGAAGATGAGGCTGTAGTATCAAAAGGTAATCCTGTAACACTGTTTAGATAAAGTTGGCTTGTATAGGAATGTAGTCTTCAATGTTACAACTTTAATAGTCACGTGTCACAACACCAGATAGCAGTTGTGGTAGCATTTACGCTTATTGACTACAACTTTATATATATTATCCAAAGCATGTAAAATAAAAAGATAATCAATCAGGTTTTTAGGCCAATTGACAATGAGTTCAACCAGAAAGATTTCAACACAATCTGGGATTTACTATCCATATAAATTAGATTGGTTCTATTTATAAATCTGGGATTTATAAATCTTTGGGAAAGACGATAGGCGGCGAAATTGGATGTTTTTACCAACGAATTTTATCGCCGGGAAATGTGCTTTCCCTTGTAGTGTATTCAGAGGCACAACCATCAGCTTACATACGGTTTAAACTTTCATAGAGTAGACAACTTTAATCCTTTCAGTTGGCCTTAGACCAAAAATAAATAAGGTATATTATTATATCATGATGAAGGGTTCTCCAACGCCCTCTATAAATGGTTTCACCCGGTAGATGGAGTTAGCTAAAAACAATAAATTTTATGATCTGTACAATATAGCATGCTTGAATGAATTTATTCTGATATTAGATTTACTTTTTAAACGCATTTAAGTAGCAAAATATAATAAGATTCTTCTTGAAGAACCTAACAGATCATATCATGTTCTCCTGCAAACCCATTAAAATTGAGAGCAGCTAGCTAGCCCCAAAAAAGAGTTTTGAATAAAGAAAACAGGAATATTTTGATTCTCTGGTTTTGTGGCACATCGTTAGGAGCAAATATAAGAGAAGTACTGATCATGAGGAGCTAGCTAGATGATCGGTAATTAGTGCATTTAAAGGCATGATATAATTTGAATTTAGAAAATTTTGGCCATTAAATTTTTAAATTTTGCCATGTAACTATGTAAGTGATATGGTTTGATTTTGTGAATAGAAAACTGTAGTAGAGTGCTCTGGTTGGAAAGCTTTCTAAATTCGAATAATTGGGATGCTAAATAATGTGGCAATTACCATGAGTAACGTTCGTGTTAACTGATCATTCTCTTAGAATTTAGATTGTATTAGCCGATAATTGGATTTGATTTAGCATCGAATCTTACATTTCTTTTCCATGCATGTTTGAAACTTTATTGGTTATTCTCTAAGTATCCATGTAATAAAGCCTTTTCTCAGAGAAAATGACTACTATATATATATATATATGAACAAAACTACTATATCTCTCTCTCTCTCTCTCTATATATATATATATACACACTGTCTTCACACAGAATATTATATTCTGTGATCATTAATTTCATGTCTAGCTAAGAAAATTATATTCTATGACCATTTGTCCAAGAAAATTATGTATGTTAGTTTGGGTACTAACAAAGCAAACCACAAGGGCTAAGGTCAACTCCAAACTGAGATTTTCATTGAATTCATTTCCTATTGGTCAAATAAGAAGAAAGAGGAATAAAAAAAAAACAAAAAAAGAGAGGGAGAGGAATTGATCGCTAAGTGCAAATATAAATGTGACTACACCTCATATCTAATGGTAGCTAGGTTTTGAAAGCACATTACAGACTTGGTTCCAACAATATATATTTCACATCCACTTTCATCTTTGTGCAACGCTTTTAAATGACATTTACTCTGTGTTTATCTTTATAAGCTAAACAATTTTTTTTTGGAAGTCATTGGTTTTTCTTCTAAACATGCTCATTAAACCTATTCGGTGTCATATGGCTGATTATTAGTTTTCCTTAATGTTGTGTAGTCTGTTGATATTGTCAAATACATGGATGAGGAGTATGGGCAGCAATGTGACATATATATCAATGGTGTTTGCCACCTTTCTTGATGAAAGACGATACGTAAAACTGTGGGTGCCAATGCCGATGAACGCTCCCACTTAAATAGAGTTGTGGAACTTGGTATGTAGTGGTTCTTTCGGTGGATATATAGTAGGGTTAAACAATGTTATAACAGTGATGTTTATCTTGTATTTAATTGCAACGCTCAGTTTATACTTGATATGAGAATATGATGCACCACCTCAGTGTATAAATAATAGATTATTTAAGTGGAATGAGTTGATGGATTTTATTTGTATTGGATAAGTCCATTGTATTATTCTCTAAATGTGTTTTCAATGTTCAATTTGAATGAATGAAGCAAAAGTTAGTTGAACGTTATTTTTAGGAACCAAAAAAAGACCCAGTAGATCAGGTTGGACTGCTTAAAATTCGATTTTCCCGGCGTTTACATAATCGCCGCCATTTCATTTTAAGAACAGCAGAATCAATTACGGCGATTTTAAAATCGCCGTAATTTATTCCATTCCAGCGATTCGCTATAAATCGCCGTAATTGATTCCATTCCAGCGATTCGCTATCGGCTGGAATTGAATTAAGAAAGCAAAAAGTCAATAGCGGCGATTTTAAAATCGCCGTAATTTATGCCATTCCAGCGATTCGCTATCTGCTGCAATTGAATTAAGAAAGCAAAAATTCAATAGCGGCGGTTTTAAAATCGCTGTAATATATGCTATTCCAGCGATTTTCTACTCGCTGCAATTGAGTAACCTAGCACGAAAACTGTATACCGGCGAGTTCATAATCGCCGCCTTTGAGTAGTTTCCAGCGATTTAATGATCGCTGCAAGTGAATTTAAAACCAAAAACTCAATTTCAGCGATTTATAAACTCGCTGCGTCTGGATATAGAACGATTACATTCAATTCCAGCGATTCATAATTCACTGGAATTAACTTATACCGGCGAATCAAAATCGCCGCAACTGAATTTAAATAGCAAAAGATTTATTTGCAGCTATTTTTTGTAAACGCTAGGAATATATATTTCCGGCGATTTTCCACCTAATAGCGACGCATAAAAATCGCCGAAAGTAATATTTTCCAGTGATTTATAACTGAATCGTAGACCACAAATGCGGCGATATATGTCTCTTTAGCAGCGAAAGTAACATGTCGGAAAATGGTATCTATCCCGGCGATTTTTGGCTTCCCTTGCAGTAGATCAGAATCAGAGGTTTAATACCAGCGATTTATAAATCGCTGGGAAAGAGGATAGGCAGCGAAATTGGATGTTTTTACCAACGAATTATATCGCCGGGAAAGGTGCTTTCCCTTGTAGTGAATGTTGAAAATGTATTTTTGAACTTCTATTTTTACGAAGGCAAACAATAATTAATTGACGGGAGGGATGAAAGGAACACAAACAAGTTGACATATAATAAATTAAATATAAAAAATAATATTTAAAGTCTTAGAGTATATAAGTCTCGCGTGTTCCATTTGAAAAAAGTGAATAAATTTAATATTTACATGAAAAAAAGTTAGTTTTTAATAGTAGATCATACTTTAAAAAAAAAAAAATGCGAGACTTGTACATAAAAATATATATATGTATTTTTACTTAGAAAACCTAATATATTATTTAGAAAGCTAATGTCTAGACAAAGCCAAATTTATCATCATAATAAACGTGTTTTTTGCCGCTTTATTATCCTCAAATGGAATTAGTCTCGGAAAGACCATCCGTTCAATGTTAATAGAAAATAGAAGGGGAAATACAGACTAGGTATCGTTTGGATAGTGAGTTGAGATGAAAGTTGAATAAAATATTATTTTTTAATATTATTATTGTTTTAAGATTTGAAAAAATTGAATTGTTTATTATATTCTGTTTGAGAATTTAGGGACGTTAATTTTAATGATAAGATGAAATATTTCTTATAACCAAGCCTTACCTATGTCTTCCTTAAGAGCATTGGCAATAGTCTAGCCATTATCAAATCTAAATTTTGGCTAGAACTTCAAGTTTTGGCAATATCATTAATCTTTAGCTAGGTGAATCTACATTAGACTAACCATATTAAAAATCAAAATAATAATATAATATTATAAATTTTAATACTATTTTACAATTTTTTTTAATATTTTATAAATACACTCCATATATTAATTAATAATATAATAGACCCTTCCTATGTGTATATATTCTCTCACCCTCAATGTAATATACACACTGAAATTAATTAATATACATACTGAATTAGAGAGTATCCTGACAAGAAAAGATACAAAAGGAAATATTTTGCTGTAGCTCAAAACAAGACACTGGAAATTAGAATGAAATACTCATTTGGCTATGAACAGGAACTCGTCAAATATGAAAATATGTTTAGATATACTATAGCTCAGAACTTAAACTCCCACATTTTACCTATTATACAATAGCTCAAAACTTGCCTCGTTTGGTTACGCAGTTCAGATGAAATGAGATGAAATATTTTATTAAAAGTTAAATAAAATATTATTAGAATATAATTTTATTTTGATATTTGAAAACGTTATATTTATTATATTTTTATTTTTATTTAATGATGAGATAAGATGAGATGAGATGAGATAAGATATTTTATATATCCAAATCTAAACTCCCACATTTTAGAGTATTGACAATGGACTAGCCAAATGCCAATACAAATCTAAATTTTAGCTATATGTGAGAAAAAGCCTCTACATTAGACTAGCCAAAAGTTCAAAACTCAACACTTGAGTTACAATAATTCTTGAGTGCTCTCCAAACCTGAAGAGTTACTTTTCATACTGGAAAGACATATTTTATTATTTCATCTATCTCTCTCCTGCTCTATCTTTCCCTCGTTCTCTTTCTTCGTCCCAAGTGAAGTTGCCCATTTCTCTCTTTTTTCATTTCTACATCAAGAAAGCTCCCACCTTGCAGGCTCTTCTTCAACCCGCGAGCTCTCTTATCTGTGTAGGCTTTTCTCTCCCTCTTCTTTTTCTATTTTCTTTCAGTTTACACTTTGAGTCACATAGAGACTACATAGCCAATCAACAAATATCTCTTCATCTATGTCTCTCTTTCTCCCTCCGCCTCATTTGGCCAATTTTTTTAGGGGGGGCCAACGTGCCGTTCCTTCTAATTGATTGTTAATTGATTTTTTTTGGGGGTGGGGGGGAGGGGCAATGTGCCGTTCTTTGACGAGCACAAAAGCAACAACAAACAATGATTTACAAATTGATTGTTAATGTTTTTTCTTCTAAAACCAAATGGAGATTAAATGAGTTTTTTTGGTTAGATATTTATCTTTAGATTATTCATATGCTGTTTATAAGTTGTTTAAGTTTTCAGTGAAAATCAAAATAGCCCAGCACAAATCTGCATTAAATTGTGAGGCTATTATGCCTCTTCTGTGTCTATAGGATTCCTATCATTTGCAGCCTCTAGCCAAACATTTTATATGCTCTTTACTAATAAGGCCACGTCATCTAGCCATTTTATAGCCATTTTTTGATTTCGAGTTTGTCGAGAAAACACAAAAAAATAGTGAAGTTTCGTGATGTTTGTCTGGTGCTTCCTCAGAAAATGTAGAACGCAATGTAATAAGTGAAGAGACTTCTTTAAGTGGATTTGTGCTTATATTTGAGGCCCATTTGACACCTAATTCTAGGCAATTATGTATATTTCTTTTCTTGAGTTAGTATTCATATGTTTATTTAATACACATTATCTTTGTTCTTTAAAAAGGTGACCAGTTGCAAGCACAAGTTTCATTTGTATTCTTTAATGGTATTGCCTATGACTTCAATTGAAGAGTATCAAGTTATCTGCCTTTCATGGAATGCTTTTTGGTGGTGGGGACAGGATGTTAACCCCACATTGATAATATATTAGATGGTATAGCTGTTTTAGTATCTTCTACTTGGAAGGATGTAGGAAAAATATTAATGGGACTCCTCATTTTTAGGGTGTTAAATCCTTGGGAGTTGGGAGTTAGGTTAATTCTGTATTTTTTTTCTTCATTTTCTGGGGCTAGTTCCTGAAAACTTGGGAGGATGTGCTTGTTTTGAGTTTGCAATGAATTGAGATATTGGAGGTCAAGTATTTATTCTGCTCTGCAAATCATATCACTTTTCATCTGAAACCTATTTGGTCTATCCCCAAAGTCTCTTTTCTTTGTTTGGATGGCTGCCATTGAAAGATGTCTGAGGTTGCTCCTAGTATAACATGCATTGCTATATTTTGCATTGCTGGGTTTATGCCTAGGCCGTTGCGGATGCTCCAAGATATAACATGCATTTGCTATATTCCATAGTACACTGCTACAGGAACTCAAAATATTGATCGAAGATGTGACCGAGATTTTTTTTGTTTTTTTTTCAATTTTGATTCACTTTTTTCAATTTTGTTTTTTGAAAAACCAGTTCTTTTACTCATATAAAATTGAAAAAAAAAAACCATTCGGTCACATTTGTTAGTCACAACAGCATTTTCCCATTCTATAATCTTTTTCTTTTCGGAAAATTATGACATTCTACAGCAGTCAAAGCATGATCAGGCTGCGTCCATCTTCTCCAAAAGAAAATCACAAAAGAAAATCTGGCTCACCCCTCTTCCCTCTCCTCACTCTTTCTCTGTTTTTTCCCCCCTCTGGTCTAAAGAAGAAAATGGAAACTATAATTTCTTTGGTCTAATTAGCAAGAATCTCATTTGGATTCAAAGAAGAGTTGAGATAGTATTTGGATTCAGAGATGAGTTGAAATGATTTTAGATGAATTGAATAAAATATTATTAAAATATTATTTTTTAATATTATTATTATTTTAAAATTTGAAAAAATTGAATTATTTATTATATTTTGTGTAAAAATTTGAAAAAATTATAATAATAAAATGAGATAAATTTCCAACCCAAACTAGAACTTATCTAACATGCCAAAATTGCACTTGTTCGCAACAGAACAAATATGTAGCCACCATAAACACGTGCTCTCGAGTTAGTTTCTTATTTTCAGTCTTGCCTACATCTTTTCGGGACATATATTAAATTATGAATTTTGCTACACAACCTCTACCACACTCCATATTTTTTTAAATTTTTTAATAATTTTTTTTTGAATTTATTCTTTTTAAACTATTTCAAATTTTTTATTCATTATTCATATAATAAATATTTGATAAAAGAAAAAAAAATACAATGTGTGGAGATTGTGTAAATAGTAAGAGGTTATGGAGATTTTTTCTTAATTTATATGGCTTTGTTAGCATTGACGAATGACTTGCAAGGTTTTTTGGGCATGTATCTTAATGAGGCCAGAAACTCCATGAACTACTACACTACATTATTGGGGCCGAAACTTCAGAGGATAAACCAACTCTCAAGTATTTGCTTGCCCATACCCCCACAAGCACACCCAAAATCTTGAGCACTCTTAGGTATCCAGACCGATGGGAGAAACAGACCCCTTTCAGATCTCCCCTTTTAAAAGCGTGTCAGAGTAGGTTAAAGCAACTTGTATACTGTTTCATATAGCTATTTCGGAATATTCACAAAATTGCCTCCAAACATGTCGACTCAGAAGTAAAAAAAATACAGTAAGATGAAAAGAAAAGAAAACAATTCATTACATGAATTTTTCTATAACCCAAATTGAATTTATGATGCTCATGGGAATCTGTATGGTGGGCAAAGTTGATGTACTAATCAATGGCAATGATGAGAAAACCGACAGATACATACATGAGAAAAACAGGATAGAGGGCAAGGGCCTTTCTCCTGGGGTTGACTGCTGAACTCATGAAAGGATAAGCAGCCCAGGAGCTCCACGCCAACGTCACACTTACCACAATCACTTTCAGAATCACATTGTCCTTCAACAGACAGATTAAGGCTCCAACGTCAAGAGGGAACAGGCAATAACCCAGCAAACTCAGACTTTGGAAGAAGATTATATGTCCACCCTGAATAAATGAATGCAAAAACCTCAGCCAAAGTGTCCATTTTTTTTATTATTTACTGAAGGAAAGTAGGCAAGCGTGTGACCCTCTAAAATTCAATCTAAAGACATCTGGGTATTTTTCATAATCTTCTTGCATACAGAATCAGAGACCAGATCGCCAAATTTCAAGATTTTTTATGTCTAGCAGGAAGGAGAGGTGTAACTAAACCAAAAGTTAACGCTAGCATATGTGAGAGAGAGAGAGAGAGAGAGAGTTACCAGTAGAAGTACATTCAATGTCAGAATTACAGCACCAGCAGCAAGTACCGCAAATGCAACCGCAAAAACCTCAGACTGGAGAATATAGAAGAGAGTTGGTAATGAGCTAACAATTTTTTTACTGAGTCAGTTAGCTAACTACAATGAATTGGATTTAACTTTAAATAAATGAAAGGATATACAATAAGTAAAGGAGCACAAAGCCTAAAAAGAAAAAAGAAGACATGCCTCTTATTTGGCATAGATACATAATCTGAGTCATTTTCTACCTCTTTAAACCTATAAAAGAAAAAAAAAAAAAGACTCTTAATTGGCATATATACAAAATTTGTGAGCCATTTTCTACATCTTTTTACCTATAAAAGATAAAAAACCCTCTTAATTACCTATAACCATTCTGCATACACCATAAAAAGAAATAAACAATGAAATTTCATTTCTACATTTTGTCACTGTAGCACACCGAATCTAAAATCCCATAAATACTTATTAGTATCATTGTTTATCTCCTCACATATTCAAAAATGAATATTCAAAGAAAAAAACACTTTCTACATATTCAAAGCTTATTAACATCAATTATCATAGCATTGCAACTCCAAATGTAAACCTAGAGTGTAAGAATCACCATTGCATTTTGTAAGGAAAAAATTATGTTGACATTGAGACCATCAATAAAAATTCCGCATACACCATGAAAAAAAAAGAGAAAAACCATGAAAATTTCTTTTGTACATTTTGTCACTGCAGTACACTGAACCTAAAACCCCATAAATACTAATTAGTATCATTGTTTATCTCGAATATTCAAAAATAAAAGGAAAAAGAAAGTACTATCCTGACCATCATCTACATCATCTCATGCAATCATTTCTGGTTCTACATAGGTATTTTGCAATACCAAAAAGCAAGATGGCAAGACGTTAACCCAATAAGAAATGGTATTAGTTCTTGGAAGAAAACCTCTAATTTCAAAAATATTGTGTAAAATACATTCTCTTGGTCAAGCCGACTCAAATATCTTATGGAAAGCTTTACAAATAGCACGTATTAGCAAGATTAGTATACTTACAAATGCTTACTAATTTATTTTCTTAGCACATAACATATGTAATAAATGAAGAAAACGTGATGAAATAAACAAAATCAGTAAAGCAACCATCACTTAGGCCTCATTTGGTTATACAGATGATATGAGATAAAAAATCTACGAATAGTAGTGAGATTGTTTGTGAATAGCACTGAAATGGTTTGAATTAAGATGTTTTATGGGATTTTGGGAAAGGAGAGAGAAAAAATTGAAAAAAAATATTACAAAGTTAAAATATAATTTTTTAATATAATTTTTGTTTTAGGATTTGAAAAAGTTGAATTGTTTTTTGTGTTTTGTTTGGAAGTTTGAGAAAGTTGTAATGATTAGATGAAAAAGTTGAAAAGTTTAAGCATTTGAAATCGAAAAATGTTTGTTTTTTAATGAGATTTAGATGTTGAGATGAGATGAGCGGAGATGAGATAAGTTGAGTCCATTTGTGAAACCAAACAGGACCTTAATATATAAGCTACTAAGAAAGACACTTGAAAAATACATTTTCTTTTTTATAAGTAACACTTGAAAAATACTTGGTCATTATTTAGGCTTTAGACCAAAGAACAGGGTTACCCCACAGTGTATTTCTTTTGACACCGAATTGAATGCATTACAAAGCTCATGAAAATGTCCATTTATGCCTACATAACCTCAATCACAAAAGAGAAGGGTCTTCATAAAGTCGAATGACAAAAGTATACTAATTATTGTGAATAAATTAACTTCAAAAGAAAAAAAAAAGGGGCTCCAGTATGGACTTCTACCTACTACCATAGCAGCGACCTCCACTCACACAAAATGTTACGATGGATATCATTACATAGCAGCTATAGGTAATTTAGCGGATGATGCTAATCAACCTTGCATTTTAACTCTGCTGTTCTTGAGCATTTACATGATAGAGGATGTAACTTAAACCCCTCCCCTCGGTTTTGAGTGTTCATGAGATTGTTCTTAATTTTGACAATCCCATTTTGTTCTACGTAAAATGTTTATAGTATATAGATATGCGTATGTATATAATATGTATAAAATTATATTAGGAAGATGCATACCGCATAAGGAAGATGCTTTCTTCTCAATGTTTTAAATACTTAGCATGTTTTTATTATAAAATTTAAAAAACATCATAAAATTTATTCAATTAACTTAATATGAGTTTTAATAAACGAACGGATCTAGAGTCAAAGTTCATAGCATTTGAGCTCGAGCTGTTCGCTCAGTTCGTTTACAGCCTCCGCAAACCTAAACTGCCATTACAAATGAATGACAATGCCTCATTCTCAGGTAACATTCATTTACCTCGGCATAATTGATCGCTAAGCTCAGAACCTCATAAAAACCAAATCCATCTTTAAAATAAATTGTGTCACTTCGGTTTCCTTGACCAATGAACTAATTTTAAAAACTAAACCATGTCAGTCATATATCATTATTGAATCGGTGGCAGCTAAATTATGCTGGAAGACTGATTCAACCGAAAAAGAAACAAGAAAAACAGACAGACCTTCTTTACGGAAGCAGACCAGGAGAGAGCTAGACCCAAGAAGACAATGAAGAAAAAGGGGCCCCAGAGATCCCAATCACGCAACGCCTTGCCGGGATCCTCCCTATAAGGGTTCGGGAACACCACGAGCTTGAGATTGCTGACGATTCTCGACAGATCGCGCTTTACCGTGTCCCATACCGGCTCCGTAAGCGTGTTCGGGGCCGGACCGAACCCACTCGCACCGAAACTAGAGGATGGCGGAGGAGGAGGTTCGGGGACAGATGGCACCTTCTGGTTGGATGAGGGTGGCGGTGGTGGAGGGAGATTGGACTGTAAGAATGGTGAGGAAGAGACAACGGGGATAGAGGCGCGCGGCGGGCTGGGCGGTCGGGCAGGAAGCACTGTGGCGGGGGCGGATTGGACGCTGGCGTGGATGAGGTTCTCGATCTCGTCGATGTCGGATTGGGAGGAAGGGTGAAGGGGTACGGTGTCGCTATGGGACATCTTTTTTTCTGCTGTGATTTTCTCGGGAAAGTGAAGGAACGCGGCCAGATCTGAGGAGTTTTTTGGGTTTTGGGGGGCAAGGGTTGTTGCGGATCTAGCGAGAGAGAACCGGGAGGGAGAGGACTGTCCTTTTCTTTCTGAATTATCAAGTGTTAGAACTTAGAATTACCATCATTTTATAAAGAAAATGAAGACAAACTCGAGTTATAATATTTATATATTTAAATTATCATCATTTTAAAAATAAAATATATAATAACAAATTATTGAATTTGATGAAATAATAATATTTACTTTAAACTTTCGTTTATTTTCATAATTATTTTTATTTTATTATTAATTTTTTTTTAAATTTTTGTATAAAATAAAATAAATAATTTAATATTTTCAATTTTTAAAACAAAAATAATATTAAAAATATATATTTTAAAAATATTTTATTCAATTTTTAACTTTTATATCAATTCATCTCCTCTGTGTAAAAACAAAACCTTAGGAGATCATAATTCCTCGGGATTAAAACTAAATACATTTTAAATTGCAACTAAGCCAGCTCAAATATCACTCTATAGAAAAAGAGAGTAAAATTACTACTCATCTTCAGAGTTCAACTCTAGGGAAAAACACCTATTCCCAACTCCAACACAAATTATGCACCGTGAAAAATGGGATCGAAAAATAAATCATTATAATTATAATTTCCTTTTTTTCTCCTCCAAAAATGGGTCCACTTTTCCTGTCACTGCTTCAAATCATTTCAACGTTACACCAACTAATTCTTTGGTTTCAAAATATAATCTCAGGGTAACACAGAATACCCTCATGGAATTTGGGAAAGAAATAGATAGGAATTACAAAGATCCAAAACAGTTGCCCATCTCAAGGCTTCAGGGCAAGGGCAAGACCCAACTTAGGGGCCACGTTATTGGCCTTTGAGTCGTACTCGGCTGAGAAAGTAATGAGTGACTTCGGTCTCCATCCACGCTGGCAGAGCATTGCGACTTTCCCATTGTCGGAGAAGCGTGTTTTTACAACAGTTAGCGGATCAAGTGCATGCGAGCTTCCAATGGTAAAACTGTTTTCTTTGGTGGAAAACCTGTGAGTCATTTCGGCGGCAACAGCTGTTCCATTGACAGGATTCACCAAATGAATATAAGATGCTTTCAATGCCTGTCCTTTGTCCGTCCTGCATAAACATGAGAGGTTCTGGTTCATAAACAATACTAAGCAAGCCTTTTCAAATAAAATGATATGCTCCCAAGGACTGTTGTTTGGGAAAATAATAGAAATCAAAGTTACATGTCCACCAGCTTTTGGTGATCATTCAACAAATGCAGCAAGAGTCATGCACAGAATTCTAATTAGGTAAGGCATTTTTCCCGCTTCACCTGAGCAAAAGGATGCGACATAATCCTCTAGTCATATATCTTAAGCAACACTTCATTTTCACTCTCTCTAGTTACCTAGGGCTATATGGCCAATAAAGCATTACTAGACCAATAAAACATTTTATTTCCTTTATTTTTACGTTGGATTTTGCCCCACCCATCAATGGGAGCTTTCTGACAATACAACATAAAATTCATTTTCTGTAACTCTCTATGGACACCTAAAGTGGACCAAATTAGCCAGCTTGGACTTCCAAAGCTCCGCACTGATCAATTGGTTTATAAGTATTATGGACATCCAAAATCCTGTCGACGGAGTGGAATTTCTTCCCATTTTCAGCTCACTGGTAAGGTGTAATTCATATCTCGTTGACTGGGTGCTTGTCAATCGTCATAAGCCACATGTACACATGAATAAATTAATTTGTAGTGCTGAATTGGCATATATTAACATTCAACAACCAGATTTCAACCAGTTCAGAACTTTCCAAAACAAATCAGAAGAGTTCCAGGTAACCCTGAGACAGTTTCTTGGCAGGTTTCTTGATCTGACTAAAACCAACCAAATTTTAAGTTCTCTCAAATGTAAGCCCGAAACCAGAGAATATCTTTGTTGAAACACAACAGAACACACGCACACAACATAAAAACGTGGGGAAAACACACAAGCAAAGAAAATAAGAACTCTTCTACACTTACAGTAAAAGTGCTGCAGAGTAATCTAGTTTATTCAAGCCAATCCCGGCATTGAACTTGGTGAAGGAAGCAGAAGCTGTATCAAATCCAACTTCACCACCCAAATTGAGATCCTTGCTGCCAATTGCAGCTGAAAGCTCCAAAAGAGGAGTTGGGTTCAGTCCAATACTGGAATCAATTGCTGCATGAGGATGAAGATACTGAACATCCAGCTGAGGTACAATGCAGAGAAAATGTCAAATATTTCCAGAGTAGCTTGGAACCAAATTTTATAGTTAACCATTAAAATCATCTATATAGAAATCTATATCCCCAGTTTAAGACTTTCCAAGACAATAGCTAATATGAACCAATATAAATGGGCTTCTAAAAGATCCTACAGGTTTCTAAAACATAACCTTTTATAACATAAAATGACATATTGAAGACCATGGGACAGGTAAGGGAAGGAAAAATATGGAAAAAACTACGTATACATTCATACATTATCCAACCACCTACTAATAATAAATCTATGAATAAACTAACCCTCTGATTCCAATACGATCAAATCGTTTTAAATTGTATGTTACTGACCTTGCCAGACTTGTGATCAGGAATTTTGAAGCTAATTGCTGCTTTGGTGCTTGGCAAGATATCACTCACAGTCACTTTTGTAGACACCTGCGACTAGGTAAATTAGAAATCCATTCTTGGGAGTAGACAATAGATGTTGGTAATACAACATAAGGGCCAATAATGGGCACACCTAGTACCCTGACAAAAAAAAAAGTCGTTCTAAGGCAGGTTTTTCGCCTCTTACATTAGAATAAGTATCAACTTTCACGTCCACAGTAGTGTTTCCACTCTTGTACAGGGTACTTATGTCACCCAAAAAAAACTGATCCCTCGTCAAACCTGTAGCTGTAAGTCCCTGCCATACAAAAGTCACGTACGAAAACAGGTAAGGCAGACAACATCATATGCAAGAGGGAGGAAGATTAAAAAACTGTTCTTGCAAAAGACAACAGAAATGAGAGAGCAGTATTTTTTGCATTGAGGCCCCACAAAACGAGGAATGACCAATTGAAACGTCATTCTTCATGCTCAGGAAAAGAAAAGGAGAAAAAGAAACGTCATTGTTCAAAATAATTGGCTTTGGTGACCAAAACTCAGAAGATAAAATATCTACATACAAATCCCAAATATTTTTTGAAAAACAAAATTGGATATAATGTGTACAAGAATACACATCTAGCATATTGACTTGGATCCTCAAGACATGTGAGGACTTTCAAGTTGAAAAACAAATAATCCAGATCATTCTAGCAAACAAGTCTACCACTCTAACCAAAAACATAAGTTTTGGAAAATAAGGAACCTAAAACCAGAAAATAATAATACCAGCCCAGTAGAGCTCAGCAATGACAGGGTAAACTTGTGGTCGAAGTTGTAATCCTTGGTCAGTAGGTCTGCATAGAGGTGCAAATTTAAACACAATTAAAATTGTCAAAGCAAGATACGCAAAGTTTGAATACTCGAAAATAATCCATGATGGCAGAAAGCAACAAAGGAATCAATTTCATGGGAGCACAAAGCCAAGGATGTAGATGTAAGCCTCTTCATAGTGTATGTGATATCAAAGAGGATTAAAATTATGCATGGGATCGGTTCCTTTGTATAGTCCCCAAGTTTTTTTTTTGGCACCCAGTGTCAAAGAACAACATCCCGACTAATCCCGGGGGTACACAAGCCCATCGGCAAGGATTTTCCCACAAGTGCACCCGGGGTAATTTAAGGGGATTCTTCCCTAGTCTGATGGCCCTTAGAGATTATTTGCACCTAGAGGGAGTATACCTCCAAAATCAAGGCCTTTACCACTTGAGCCAACCTTTAGGGGTTTGGGTCTCCAAGTTGATGCATAATAGAATATATATATATATAAGAGTCTATTTGATAATGGTTCACAACATAGAGCAATGACTCTCATTACTTCATTAACATAATGATAATGCTAGGCTTTTCAAATATGTAATTTACCATCTTTGTGTCATCTATTTTCAAAATCAGAATTGCACATTGGCTTGGGCTCAAACCTTGCCATATAAATTTAGTTAATATATTTATATATACATTTATTATTGACTCTCCTTTTTTTAAAATTATTTCAAGTACCTTCTATCCATCAAAGGCTCCTGCCCACAGAAAATTAATCAAACATATAACATTTTACAACCATGACTTACGTGCCAATCATCTAGTACATTACTTTGCATAGGCTCAAATATTGTATATGCTCCATTTCAAGGCTGTGTACTCACATTTGTCAAAAGTTCAAACCCTTGCAGATTTACTTAGTTTTAACAGGTCAAGTCTTGCCAGTCAGAACTCATCAATATATTTTTCAGAGACGGCTCATCAGATGCAACAAACAGAAAATTCGACAAATTGGATTAGGCCTGATTTGGGCAATATTATATCAGTATAACGATCTGTGAATTAAGACAGGAGCTAGCTGTTGAACTTACTCAAACACTTGGTGGGCTACTGGCAACTTCTTTCTCTTCCCTAGAAACATCAGTCATTTGTAACTACTGTTACCATTTACAGGGGTGTTAGATCAGGGGTATTAACGCCTGTTTACTTTACCTTCTACTCCATCCCAATGCCCACCTCAGCCTTACAATCATGAGAAACATGGCAAATGCAGTCTCATCGACACATTTTGGGAGGTTTGTTCAGCTAGATTACCTTAACATTTACAATATCTCCCCCACCCCGCCTTCCAGAAAAGAAAAAAAGGAAAGAGATTCTGTCCATGGTAAACCTAAAATTAAAACCTCCAAAATTATATACAGGTTCCATCCTCCTGATAGAATATATAAAATATGCAGCCAAATCTATCACTGTTACGACATGTCACTTTAGCATTGTTGAAACTTACTGTCAATGTTTTTAAACAAAATTCAAGAATGCTACTCATGCCACAAGCTCAACACTTATAGAACATAATAAACAATGCAACTTTCAAAAAAATGTTTGCATGTGCCTTGCACTATAGATCTTCTAAACTGTGGGCAAAAATTGCAAGGAAATGATACAAAAGAGATCTTGTAATGTAATAATTCAATGATAAAGGGCTCTACAGCCCATACCAACCAAATCTAAAGCCCAAAAACACTTACTAAAACACACCCTGTAGGACAGTTTCATATAGGGGATACCTTTTGCCTTTTTGCCTATATCTGAAAATGATGCTGGACCACTGGCCATATTCAATTAGAACGAGAACAGTTCCACACCCTGTGCCAAAAAATGTGATAATATACCGTAAGTTGTAGCTTTAGCTCAAATGGCACTTCCTTCAATAAGAATGTAGCGGAGGTTAAAGTAATGAACTAAGATGGACTGGGCGCGATGTAACATACTCATAAAAATGTTTTGCAAAGGACGTATTAAAACGGCAGGTGCTTCGCAAGGAAAGCAAATCAGATAATCAAGAAATCAGTTTTTTGGATGTGAAAATGGTGACTGACATTTGATTTGGAGAATTCTAAAGCCATACAAGGAACCCCAATTTTAATCAATCAGCAAAACCACATATAATCGTAAAAGAAGTAGCAACAGAGCAAGCTCCAAACTATTAGTCTCAAAATTTCAAATATATTCACTTCGAAAGCAGCTACACACATTAGGATCACACGCCCCAGAGAGAGAGATGAATACATACAGGGAGAAGTCGGCGTAATTTCTGTAAGAACGGAGTTGGAAGTGAACGCCGACAAAGAAACCCTGATGCGGCTTAGGCGACCCCGCTTCAGGCGAGAGCCGTCTATTTATTTAAATCGCCCCAGAGTCTGATTGGATAACGGTAATTACAGTATGAGCCTTGATTGGTCGGTGAGACTGCAAAGAGCATTTTCATTTTGCCAAAATGAGAGGTGGGTTAAAATTTACATAATTAATGTAAAAATTATTTTATATTAAATTAGATAGATTTAAAATAATTTAAATTTTTGTTATAGTAGTTGGTCAAAAATAAAAAATTACTATTGATTCATTAAATATTAAAATATTAATTTATCAATTTAAGTAAAAATTAAAATATTAGTTTCAAAAATATTATTTGATTTATAATTAAGAATTTAAATATAATTTTAGATGAATTTGATCAAATATTTTTTTGTTATTAACATTAAATAATTTTTGAAAATATGATTTTTTTAATATTAATTTAATTAAAATATAATTATTATTAACATTTAATTAATAGAGCTATAAAATGTGATAAAAATAAATTAAATAAAAAATTACTAAATTAATAATATTTTATTATTATATAAGAAATGAATAGATAATTAGAGATTAAATTTAAATAAAATATATAAATATAAAAAAATATGATATTGACTAAATTTTAAAAATATTTTTGTAATAAAATGAGTCACCATCGCGTTCTTACTTCAGATTTTCACAACTCGATCGTTTAACCCTAGTTTTTTTCTTTTTAAAGAAAAATACCAAAGTACTTACTTTCTTGTCAATGTTGTCATTAAAATAATTGCGGAACCGCAATTTTTTGCTAGGATCAACTTTTCTACCGTGTAACGCATCTATGTAAAATAAAATTTGATTAAAGGGATGTTTGATCATATTTTTCATCTTATTTTATCTTATCTTATTTCATTTTAACTCATTTTAAAACATCATTTAAATATAAATATTTTTAAATTAATTATTATAACTTTTTCAAACTAATCATAATAACTTTCACAAATTTTTAAATAAAATATAAAAAATAATTCAATTTTTTCAAATCTAAAAGTAAAATAATATTAAAAATAATATTTTAATTTTAATTTTATAATACATCTCCTAAAAAATTATAAAAATATAATTATATATAAAATAAAAGTGCTACACATATTAAAAGATTATACAAAAATAAAATTACGAAATGTCGTTATTTCATATGATCCGTTACATTTATTTTACATTAAAATATTTAGACTGTGACGTATGATCAAACCAAGCTACGTAACTTATTGAAAATAAGGATAAAATGAACTTTTATCATAATTTCACGTCGTCCCATAAATCAACCATATACACTGTGCACTCGTATGGTTCTTATGAGATCCAGAAAGTTAGAAACGTGCCCAAGAAATTTTAGATTTGGACCCCTTAACCAAGCACTAAATTCCGACAACATAAGCCCATAAAAATAATCTATTCATCGTCCATTAATTTTTTATTATCTTATCGTCATTTTATGATAGGTATTAGATGATAGTGTTGATATCATGTTCCGCGGGTCTGGATAACTCTATGCAAACAGTGCCACGATGTGAATTATTTGGAACTCCGGACAATCATGTTCCCATGTAGTTGTACGGTGGCGGTTCGTATGTTCATAGTGGTGAATGATAACTAAGTGCAGAGAAAGTAAAAAGAGATGGATACTAAGATTTACGTGGTTCGGCAACTGGCCTACGTTTACGGGGTTTGGAGAGGGAATGTTCCACTATAATATATTTATTTACAATCACTCATGGATCCTCATATCTTACTGTACAAAGGAAGTTGGAACTCTTCCTCAATATAACTCCATCGATCCCCGATCCTTGTTGATCTGTCCATCCCATTGATGTTGTCTGGGTATCTCCTTTTATATGTTTGCTTGACCCTTTACTGTACATGCCAGCCTGCCATGAGTTGGCAGGTCTCCCTTGCGTGAACATTTCTCTTTCTTCTTCTGACCTTCTGACATTTTACAGTCTTTATATCTCTCTTATTTCCCTCTTCCCTCTTCCTTGTCTCTCTTTTTGTTCCTAGTGATGGCTTGGTAGACTGAGTTCAATTTATGGGTTATGGATATTTTTTCCCTTCATAAATAGGTTCACAAATGAAATATAATATATAAATAGTTTTCAATAATTTAATATTATATCATAGGATGATAAGATGATGATAATCATAATTTAAATGATGAGTAATATTACTTAAAGCACATAAGTACGACCTGATTCAATGAATAGAAACCTCCAATGAAAATAATAAAACAAAAATAGCTAGTGATCAGGAATTGATGCTCTAAGGGATATGATACAACTTAGATGGTTTCAAACTAGCAGTGACATTGAAATACTTCAATGTCCGGATCCACTTCTCCTGGTCCTTTAACAAATGAACCGCGATCGTGTCTGGCCAAAGCTCGTGCGTGCATCTCGTGGGCGGATCTGGAAAATTGTACATAGACCACTTGGCATTGTGTCTGTTCTTAGCACGACTCCCTTCTCGCATCCAGTCCCCAAAAGTCTTGTCCTCAGATCCTATCGTATGGTTCTTAGGAATATCAGATTCCTTAATCCACTCAACTATATCCCAGGAAACCAAATAGCCCATCCCCGACATGTAATGCACAAAGGGATCCATGCTCGGACATGGAATAACATAACCAAAGTACAAGTCTTCTCTAGACAATGGTCTCAAAGACTCCACCAAATTGTTCACCCTCAAATAGGAATCGTCATCGGCTTTCATGACATAATGATATGGTGGGTAAGGACCAACATTTGCAGTACTGTCGGTTAGCATTTCTGGCAAGCTTGAAAAGTAGGTATAAGTCTTACCCTGCTTCATATTCTCTTTGCAATTGAGGATTATGATATCGTCGTAACGCATTATTTCTAGTGCAACAAGCACCTTTTGGTCCTCCTTTGTTAGGTTGCAGAACACGAACTTGATGTCAACTTTGGCACCCACCGGAGCTTGCTGTGTGCCGTAGACGAGACGGAGGAGGTGACGGCGGTGGTATTTGTCTGCAAGTGTTAGAATGCCAATGAGTATTCGAATATCATCCGAGGAGTTAGCATTTGAGGCTAACAAGTTTTCCGATGATAATGAGTACTTATAATAAGATTGTGAGGGCATGTACTTGGCTAGAGCACAAAACTTCAACTGGCTAATAAATCGGACTTCATTGATGGACGCTAAGATGCAAAGGAACAAGATGATCAAGAAGAAAGCAGAAACTACAAAACGTCTCGGGTACTCAAGCCTTGCGCTCTTCATCTCTATCACTATGACTCTATTTGACAATTGAACCCAGAACTGATATGGTTTAAGCAGTGAGGGGTACTGCATGTGCGTGTATATTATATATATACGTGTCGTCGTGTGTGTGTTAATTGTGTGAATAGGTTTTGAATGCAGGGCCTTAATTATTGATCAGGCCGTTCGTAAATTTCTTAGATGGAACGCATGCATTAGTTGTCAATTTCGTGCTAGTAAGACTAGCTACGATGCATTTTGACTTTCATTAATGTAAGGGATCGAGGTCATGATCATGGAGGGGAAAAAGGCATGGACTGATCAATCAATTTACTTATAATATGATACGTCGACATATGCCATCATGTGTCCTTTATATATTTATATATAGTTGTACTTATATTGATTTGCTTAAGAAGTTTTTACTTCTAATTTTTACATATACAGAGATTTAATATTATGAGACTCATTCTATATATCTAATTGATCAGTCTCTGCATGCTTGATCTTAAATGCGTTTAGAAACTCTAAAAAATCTCAATGATCCAAAAAAATCCAAGCCTCGAAAAGGACAGTCATGAATTATTAGCTGCTTTGGTCTCGCTAGCACATTGCCAAAGTACTGATTCGGTCTATTTTGCTTAATTAGGCATCTTTGCATGAACATGGCCGGTGGCTTCAATATCTTCAGCTTGCTTGCTTACTGCTCACAGTACTTGAATAGAAAGCAATGCCATTTACCCTGAAAACGGGCTATATATAAATACATATATACATATATATATATATATATATATTTATATCTGATGCATGCTGGAACATCTACCCCGCCCAGAATAGGGCACTGGAAACACGTGTTGAATGAAAAACTTCCTGATTCGGCACGGGAATTTATTGGTTTTGAATAATGATATAAGAAATCAACAGGTCAATCACAAAGTACGAAGCTCATCATCTTATCTTATGTTTGAAATTGAAATCAATCTCCTCCCCAGTGGAGCTGATCATGCACATCATGTGCCATGTTGCTGAATATATATTGGATATAATCACAAGTAGATGATCAAGTTATGGCAGATATGGAGTTTAATTTTTGAAGCCTTGAAAGGATAACGTGATTTTTTTTTTATTTGATGGCAAATAACTAGACGCCTCCCTCTCTCTCTCGTAAAAAATCAAAGGCTCCAAATTTGACTTTTGCCCGAGGAGGAGGCTTAGGCTTCCTCCTCCTCCCCCTCTCTCATTTCTTCTATTTACCCATCTTGTCTATCCAGATTTCTTTTATTTAATTTTATTTTTCTTTCTTTAAAGTCAAAAAAGATAGATCTATAGCTTCCAGCAAATCTTGAAAGACACATGCAGTACAAACAGATTCATTTCACAGGTCGAAAATTACTCGGAGGAAAGTGATGATTTTGCGAAAATCACCATACTTGGTTCTCACGCGCTGCCCACATCTATGTGTGGTCCTCATACGCCACTCCTTCCATCAACTTTTCTCGACACACATGCCAGATCATTGAATTCGCCACCACTAGACCTTTCAAATTTGACTTTTATGGCTGAAAGAGATAAATGTATTGCCTTCACGAGCCATCATAGATTCTGAAGTTTATCGGAGTTGGTCCAAACTATAATCTGTCTACTGTAATCCGTCTTTTTTCGCATCTATCTTACTACTTTTCTTTTTTCTTTCATTTTTGTTAATTAAAATAAAAAAAAAGTTTGTCTCTCAGTCATTTACTTATAGAGGTTGAGTCATATCTTTCTATGAAGAGTGAAGGTGAGTCTCTGCTTAGGCAAAGAGTGTTGTCTCTTGGACGTTTGTTTGTAGAGAATGTCAGTAATAGTAAAGATCAGACTAATCACAAAAAGAAATAGTATACTGGTAGAGTTTCAAATGCATTATTTTGGTTTATGATATCATGTTCGATATGAGGATATCTCAAAATGTATTTGGTCAATGTAAGTTTTTTTTATGAATGGACGATGACAATTTTCTTTAAAAAAAAAAAATAATATTCTAATAGTTAAAGTGGATGGTATAATATTTATTTTAAATATATATATATAAAATGCTGTTAACAAAGACTTATAATAGAATAATTATAAATGCCTTATTGGGGAAAGCAAATCCAAGCTGTAGGCAAAAACGCATGCATCGTACATAATTTAGGAAAGAGCGAAAAACAAAAAAGAAAAACGAAACCAATTTAACCGAAACACAGATTAAATTGGAATTCATTTACACAAATATCAAAGAAAGCTCCTTGGCGGTGCGAAGGCATAATTTACATCAGGAAAGAAAGAACACACAGTGGGATTAATCCCACAACCATGCATGCAGGCCGCACTTGAATTCAAACTCGAACATGTCGACAACGTACGTTGCGAAGTTCTAATCTCGTGCCTTGCCCTATATCATGTTGACCACCAAACGCAATATGCAGGATTCTTCAAAATCAAAATCCCCATAACAGTTTTGAGACCTTTTAATAAAAATCAATGCCTCCTTCTGACAAAAACGAAATAACATCAGAACCAAGGGTGAAAAAAAAGCTGTCATGGAGAGATTGCCTTGAAGCTATTTCCTCGAAAATATTGAAGTTCTAGCGAAATTTGCCTCTCTATCCGAAGTTGGTGATAGAAATTAGCAATAAACATCTCAGCTCTCTTATCAACATCATCTTCGGAAGGATAACTCATCATCTTCTGTAGCGCTAGCCCCGGCCTACTTGAAGACCCTGAATCCTCAGAATCTAAATCAAAGCTATCGTCGGTGTACGCTCTCAAGCCTGGACGATCATTGAAACTTAGTCGGTGGTTAGTGTTTGAAGAAGCACCGCCTATCATAGAAGCTAGCCGCCACCGGATACTAAAATCCAACAAAAACCTCACCTTCCTCACTGCCCTCCTAAGGCGAGTCAGCACAGACCACTTGTTCACGGCCATGATGTCTGATCAGAAATATTGTATGAGTGACTAGTATGAGTTTACAAAGCTATAATAATACAGGTAGATTTCTCTCAAATGATAGTGTATAGCGAAGTTTAAAATTGGTGAACTTTTTTAGGTAGGGTTAATAGAGGAGTTTACATATATATATATATATATATATATATATATATATGATTTAAGAGGTTAATATATACGAATACAAGGTTACGTGAAGAGGGAAGTTGCTGGCCGGTGGAAGTGGTCAGTGGTCAATTAGGAGAATGACGCGTATGAAAGTGTATTATATACCGCGTATTAATGCTGATTAACTAGAAGTTTCGAACTTTATTTTGGGAAAGATCAAAAAAAGTTTGACAGGTTCTCTTGATATAATTACCGCCAGTTTTGTCAAGGTTATAGTACACTAGTACTCCGCAGATGACATGGACTTTTACAAAGCTTGATACAAAGCTTGATCTAAGTTCCATTTGAGATTTTGACCGTTTAGAGAGTTTGAATATCTGGGTGATCTCCAACCTTAGCCAACATGCAGCCATACAGCCAGCCCTCCGTACGTAGGTAATTACCTGATGATCAAAACCAGCTGTCATTGCCATTGGAGGATGCCTTTGGGCGTAACAAAGCTTGGTGGCCAAGGTGCGTGCATGCATGATTTGACAAAATCGCATATCAATTTCTTGTTATTAGTTTGTATATTTGACTAGGCAAACGCGGGCCTAGCCTCCTGCTCAAATTAGCTCGTGATCTAATTCGGTGATGAAACTTGGCATCCAAGTTTTCGGCTACGGCAGAAAGAAGACCGTGCAAGCTGAGAATCTGAGATGATCATACTCGTGGGCCCGTGGCGGTTAGAAAACAAGTACAAAGAGTGGAAGATGCCGCAACCTTTTATGACAATTAATTCGGGCAAATAATTAAGCACGTACTTGTATGAGAATACTGATGAAAGAAACTCAAGTGGGGTGGCCGGGCTCATCTTTATTAGCTAGCCCAATCAAGACTGGCCTACTTCACCATCAACCTTGTTACCTTTGTGTGGACTTGGGTTCACTGATGAATTGTTGAATGAGCTAACGAGGTTTGGTTCGATTCCTTACCTAAGTATCTTATTATTTCGAAGAAATAAATAATTACATAAAAATAATTTTATAAATTGATATGATTTAATATGATTTATTATAATGTAAAGTTACTTTTATCGTAAAGTAGATCTAACATAAAGCTACGTCAGTTTGTGAATTTGCTTTTGTAAAATCTCTTTTTGTCCGTAGTAATTTTATTCTTTAGTCACACAACTCCATCAAGAAGTGTTACATCTACACATAAATTTTATACAAGAAAGTTTATACACACTGACGTGCATGGCTCAATGTAATAAGTCAAATCTACTACTTTATACTAAAAAGAGTTTTACAATTCAATGGATCCAATTAAAGATATCAGTGTGTACACTTTCTTCTGTAAGATTTCTGTGTAATTAAACAATATTTCTCATTCAATGCGACCTAAACTTTGTACGTATTTAGAGTTTTTGAGCTTAAGTTAATTAGCTTATAATCCTGGTCTGGTTAGACTGAAAATCAAATGGTGTTAAGAAACAAGAGAGAGACGTGTTTGCTCAATAATTTGATATCTGTGTATTCATCTTTTTACAAATAAATAGATGTACAAAAATCTAAGTATGGAAATTTATACACAAGGTAAGTAGACTAATTTGATTGAGTCCTAAATGAGAGTCCTAAAATTAAGGTAATGATTTTGTGCAAGCAAATTATTGTTTGTCAATACTCCCCCTCAAGTTGGTGCATGGAGATCCGTAATGCCCAACTTGCGCGAGAAATGGTGAAAAAGTTCTTGTTCTAAGGCTTTGGTGAAGATATCGGCGACTTGCTCATGTGAAGAAGTATGGACAGCTTTGAGGAGGCCTGAGCGAATTTTATCATGAATAATGTGGCGATCAATCTCAATGTATTTGGTACACTCATGGAACACAGGATTGTGTGCACTATAAAGTGAGATTGATTGTCGCAATGAAGGGTGAAAGGCTCGGGATGAGAGATGCCAAGTTCAGTAAGAAGCTGCTTCAACTAGGTGAGTTCGCAGGTGGTGATGGCCATAGCTCGATATTCGGCTTCAGCGGAAGATCGGGCAACGGTAGTCTGTTTCTTGGTATGCCATGAGATCGGACTGATGCCTAGCTGAATGAAGTAACCTATGGTAGAGCAGCATGTGGTGGGGCAGCTTGCCCAATCAGAATCAATATAAGCTGTAACTTGAAGACTGCTAGAGGAGGAGAAGAAAATGCCTTGGCCGAGACTTCCTTTGAGGTAGCGAAGAACACGAGTAGCAGCAGTCATGTGAGGGGCACGAGGAGCGTGCATGAACTGGCTAAGAATGTTGACTGCATAGACAATGTCAGGTTGAGTGATGGTCAGGTAAATGAGACGACCAACTAGGCGACGATAAAGACAAGGATCAGGTAGGAGAGTGCCATCTTGGTTGTTGAGCTTCAAATGTTGTTCCATAGGAAAAGACACGGTTCCAGCACCAAGTTGGCCACTGTCAGAAAGTATGTCGAGGGCATATTTGCACTGATTGAGAAATATGCCTTCATGAGAGCGAGCAACTTCGAATCCAAGAAAATATTTGAGAGAGCCAAGATCTTTTGTTTTAAAATGAGTAGAGAGAATTCGCTTGAAAACTTCGATATGAGAAATGTCATTACCAGCAACCAAGATGTCATCAACATAAACAAGAACAAGAGTGATGCTAGTGTGGGTAATAAGAGTGAATAAAGAGTGATCTGCCTGAGATTGATGAAAACCTACATCAAGAAGCAAAGTAGTTAGTTTAAAAAACCAGTTGCGGGAGGCTTGCTTGAGGCCATAGAGGGATTTTCTGAGCCGATAGACACGAGTCTCCCCCCTAGTATAGTATCCGGGTGGTGAATTCATGTAGACTTCTTCATCAAGATCTTTGCGTAAAAAGGCATTGTTGATATCGAGTTGATGAATAATCTAATTTTTGACAGCAGCGACTGCCAGTAAGTAGCGGACAGTGGTCATTTTGGCAACTGGAGCAAAGGTCTCATGATAGTTAAGGCCTTCAACTTGAGTGTAACCTTTGGCAACCAGCCGAGCTTTGTACCTCTCAATAGATCCATCGACTTTTAGTTTGGTTTTGAAAACCCATTTACATCCAATGAGTTTCTTACCAGGATGAAGGGATTCAAGAGTCCAAGTGGAATTATCCTCTAGAGCACGAATCTCAGCGGACATGGCCTCGCGCCAATGGCAATGGCGGATGGCATCAGAATAGCAAGACGGGTCAATACAGGAGGTAAGAGCAGTTAAATAAGTAATATGTGAGGAAGAAAAATGAGAATATGAGAGGAAAACAGATAAATGATGAGCAATACTTGAAGCCAGTGTAGTAGGTGAATATGCCGTGGGCTCCGTGTGTAAGGTGGGGCATATGTAGTCGTGGAGATAGGCAGGCCTAACAATGGTGCGGCGAGGACGCGAAACGAGAGAGTCAGATGGTGGAGGAGTAGGTGAGGGTAAGGATGAAGGAAAATCAGGAGAGTCAGGGGGTGGAGAAGTAGGTGAGGGTAAGGAGGAAGGAAAAGCAGGAGAGTCAGGGGGTGGAAAAGTAGGGACAACTGGTTCAGGAACGGGAAGAGGGATGATGGGAGAAGGGTAAGAGGAAGTGTCTGGAAAGTCTTGAAAATGAAATTGTTATTCATGAAATGTGATGTCACGAGAATAGAAAATGGACTGTGTGTCAAGGTTGTAGAGTTTGTATACTTTATGAGCACTGGGATAGCCAAGGAATACACATTTAGTGGCACGAGGAGAAAATTTATCGTGATGAGCACGAAGAGTTTGTGCATAATAAAGACATCCAAACACACGAAGATGTTTGTAGTTGGGTTTTGTATCAAAAAGAATTTCAAAAGATGATCTATTTTGGAGAATGCGACTGGAATTGCGATTGATGAGATAAGCTGCAGTGAGAACACAATAACCCCAAAAAGAGAGAGGTAAATGGGCTTGAAAACGAAGACTACGGGTAATATTTAGAAGGTGCCTGTGTTTACGTTCCGCAACGCCATTTTGTTGGGAGTTTCGACACATGTACGTTCATGAATGACGCCATGATTATGTAGATATGTTTGAAATTGATGAGAAAGAAATTCTTGTCCATTATCAGTTCTAATGATTTTAACAGTGGTGTTAAACTGATTTTGGACGAGAGCAAAAAAATGCATTAAATGAGTATAAGTTTCAGATTTAAAACGCATAAGATATATCCAAGTTGTGCGAGAAAAATCATCAACAATTGTGAGAAAATAATGAGCCCCACATAAAGAAGAGGTATGATATCCACCCCTAAATATCACAGAAAATAGGATTAAAGCGAGAAACACTTTTTATTAGCTTGATGGGAAAAATGTAGTCTTGTGTGCTTAGAGCGAGCACAAACATCACAATGAGAAAGAATACAAGGAGAATCAAAAATATTGGGAATGATGAAACTAGAGGGATGACCTAGACGTTGATGCCATAAGGTCTTATTAGCAGTGGATTGAGCAGCAAAAACCACAGGGGGGTCGGGACGGTACACGTAGAGCCCATTGCATAATCACCCGCTCCAATCAGCTTCATCGATTGAGGGTCCTGAAATGAACAAGTATTAGAATAAAAAGTAATGACACAATAATTGTAGAGGGCAATTTGGGAAACAGATAATAAATTAAAGGAGAAAATGGGAATGAAATAAACATTAGTTAAGATTAAAAAAGGAGAAAGGACACAAGTGCCCAGCCCTTCGACTGGGACATCTTGCTTGTGGGTAAGCGAACAGAATGAGGGGCGGCTAGGGTTTGTAGATGGGTGAAGGCTTCTCGGTGATGGCAGATGTGTTGGCTCGCACCATTGTCGACCACCCAATGGAGGTGCCGATTGAAGGAGAAAGAAGATTGAGAGGAGAAGAGGTTACTGGCAAAATTGGAAGAGGAAGCAAGCAGAGGGGGCGACGGGCTGGGTAGGTGAAGAAGCTTTTGGTACAGCTCCGGTGATAAACCAGGGACTGGGTTGGAGTCTGAAGGTGTGATGGTGGCCTGATTCGCACTCGGTGGAGGTGGACCGAGAATGGAGGTCCGTGGCTTTGTGCGGAAGTCACGACCAGGTGGGTAACCCACCACAATCCAGCATCGATCACGGGTATGTCCCTCCTTTCCACAAGTCGTGCACTTGAAAGGAGCTTTCAGACGCCCACTGTTGCGGACAACCATGGCAAGTGTTTCAGATGAAGAGGTCCGTATGTTCAGCAATCTTTGTTGTTCTTCCTGAAACAAAATAGAGAAAACTTTGCTTATGGGTGGGAGGGGATCCATGGCCAAGATTTGGGTGCAAAGAGGTGCGAAGGAATCATTGAGGCCGAGTAGGAACTGGAACCAATGTTTTGAATACCGTACCGGATGTCGTACCGGTCGAGCCACTGAAACGAAATATTCCGGTACCGGTACCGTTTCGGGATAATATTTCGGTATATGAATAAATTATATATATAAATTATATTTCAAAATAATAGTCTATATATAAATAAATTATATATAAATATATAGATATATAAATTATAAATAGCCTAATCTGAATTAAGGGTCAAAAAATGAACTTGTAGTTTGAAAATATGAAAAAAAAAAAAATAAAAAAAATAAGGCCGAAATATCGGCCGATACAGACCAGTACACAGGCCGAAATATCGGCCAGTACGGTCGGTACCGGCCGGTACGGTACAGTATTTGAAACTATGACTGGAACACTTGCTTTTCGTCAGCTTGCTGTTGTAAAGTTTTGAGGTCCGTGTTATTCTGCAGATGCCCAAGTTCATCCCAAATCTGTTTGATTTGATTGTACTAGTCATGAACAGAATTGGTGGTTTGTTGTAGGGAGGAAATGGCACGTTTGAGTTGGTAAATATGGGCATTATTGTCATGACAGAAACGGAAGAGAGATCAACCCAAACATCACGGGGGTCGGTATGATACTCGAGAGAATTGGCAAGGGTAGGACTGATGGAGTTAAGAATTCAGGTGAGAACCATGTCTTTGGTTTGGTTCCATTGTGTGTATTCGGGTTTGGTAGGATCGGGGGGCTTGAGGGTGTCATCCACAAAACTAAGTTTGTTTTTGGCATTGAGAGCTCGTGTATTGGCTTTTTGCCATTTTGGGTAGTTGTCACCGGTGAGAGGACCATTGACAAGGATTAAACTGGGTGAATCGGAAGGGTGAAGGAGATAAGGGGAGGGAAGAGAAGGGTTGGACAGGGTGGAGTTGGTCGAGTCGGCCATAAGCAGCGTGTGGGAGGATCTGTGTTAAGCTGATATCATGTTAAGAAACAAGAGGCAGACGTGTTTGCTCAATAATTTGATATCTGTGTATTCATCTTTTTACAAATAAATAGATGTACAAAAATCTAAGTATGGAAAGTTATACACAAGGTAAGTAGACTAATTTGATTGAGTCCTAAATGAGGGTCCTAAAATTAAGGTAATCTCTGATTTTGTGCAAGCAAATTATTGTCTGTCAATAAATGGATAGGCTTGCATATATATATATATATATGCTACTATGGATTATGAACAAAAAAAAAACAAAGAAAACTTGCATGCTTGCATTGACAAAAGTGGATTGTAAAGAGACCTTTGAGATGAGTTGTGTTGTAGATTTAATGGGGTGTCAATTCGTGTTAGGTTTATTAAGTTCGGATTATAAAAGAATAAATTCTATATCGACCCGAACAAAATCATAAAAACAAAATAATAAAAAAGTTACTCGTTTGTCTAACTCAACAGTATATACGATTTTTAAGGCCGAATCATAGAGAGCATATTTAATTAGAATTTATATTTGTTCCTCTCGGGGAGGGGCATGCTTAATATGCTTTTAGATTCCTAATTAGGAGTGTCTTGATACTCAAATTCATATTATCTTTAGTATATAAAACGCTAAACACTATTACGTGAAGCACGCTAATTATTCAATTCTGTTATTTATAATTATAAAAAATTTAAATATCATGTCTTTCATGTTAACTATATTACAAACTTAACTCTTTTCACTCCCACCCCTCAAAATGAGACTATCTTCAAAGATCTCAATTTTAAAGTCTCTGAACTCACACTAGAGGAACCTAGAAGGTGGAATGAATTGCTTCTCCATACTCTCTTCAATCAGAACACTGTTAATGAGATCATGATCAAGATCCCTTTAGCTCAGTTTGATTTCCACTCTAGGGAGGATAGAATAATCTGGATCAATCACACCTCAAGAAATTTCTCTGTGAAATCTGCTCATGTTGCCTTTAACATATCTACAGAGAGCAACCAGTCACATATCAGTTCAAAAACCTAGAAGAATGTGTGGAAAATCAAGATTCATGATAGACTTAAGATGTTCACCTGGAAAATCTTGAACAATATCCTCCCAACAAGAGTCTTGCTAAAAAAACTCATTCCTTTAATAGATGATCAATCTTGCTGCCCCATATGTGAATATGAGGAAGAAAAACTTGACCACTTATTTCTAGGATGCCCCTTTTCTAGAATATTATGGAGACAAGTACCTTGGCCCCATGATATTTCCTTCGTGCAAGGAGAGGCATTGTTAACTGGATTGATTGCTTTGTTAATTCCTCCCAAAACATTGGTATTCCTAATCTCGATAAACACATCTTCCAATTGTTTGCCATCATTTCAATGGACAATATGTGGTTTCTTAGAAATAAAGTTGTTCATGAATCCTGTATTCATAAAATTGAGACTTTTGTGACAGGAACCATCAAGAATTTCAGGGATCATTATAATGCATGGGGAAATAAACATCTTTTAACTCTATGTATGAAAATGCTATATTTGCAGGACATTATTTTTTAACATTTGATGTAGCAGTTCGGGAAACGGGCAGTACTACAACTATAGTGTGCAAAACACCAGATGATTCTGTGGTTTTTCTTAAAACCAACTTTATCAATTCCAAGAATGTCAACTAAGGAGAAGCAACAACTCTATTCATAGGAATTGAAAAAGCTGGAGCACACCGGATAAAGAAATTAGCTATCGGTGGTGATTCAGAAGTTGTTATTAAATTGATTGAAAATCCTAAGAAAGCTACTGATTGGATCATCGAACCTATACTTAAAAGACACAAGAATACTCCTATGATCTTTTGAGAATTGGTGTATTAAAAAACTTCATCGAGACCATAATCGATGTGTGCATAATATAGCGTAATAGGCGGCTTGAAAATGTCTATTTGGAAGCATACCCATTATTAGTATACCCCCTATCTTTTAAATTTTCATAGTAAAAAAAACTCACCTGTTATATGTCTGTAACTAAGGTAGCTTTGTCTACCAATAATTCTCTTAAGGTTATGCTTGGTAGAAGAGATAAGATGATAATTTTTAAAAATTTTATGAAGAGTGTTAAGATGAAAGTTTAAAATATTATTTTTTAATATTATTATTGTTTTGAGATTTAAAAAAATTAAATTAGAATTTGAAAAAGTTGAATTGTTTATTATATTTTGTATAGAGATTTGAAAAAGATGTAATGATATAGAATTGAGATGAGATTTCTCATCTTGTTTTGAAAAAGTTGAATTGTTTATTATATTTTGATATAGAATTGAGATGAGATTTCTCATCTTGCTCCTAAACATAATCTTAATTTGTTTAGTTTAATACAATATAGCCATCTTGCCTTAAAAAAAACTATATTACAAACTTTTATGTTAATAATATATTGTTATGTCAATACTGTAAATAAGTATTTTGTACAATTTTAATTATTAGTACGGACTGTGTGAAATATAGTACTACTAATCTCTTATCTTGTTTTTCTTTAGTTAGATTCGCCAAAACCTCTCGTCCCTTGCCTACAGCATGCTTTCTTTTAGGATAAATTCTGCTCACATAATATATATTTTTTTATTAAATATATGATGTATAAATGATGAGTAGAAGAAATGAATTAATAATTTAAAAAAAATAAAAAATAAAAATAAGTATGATAAGCGGTGTCATGTGGATCACATGCAGTAGCAAAACTCTTCTTTAAGATGACGTGGATGAGTTTATCTCCATTCCCCACTTTGCGGATCAGAGAGTGGACACTTCAGTTTCCACTAGCCGACAAACGTGTCATTTTATATGTGATCAACTGGTGTTGCCGGGCCTTTTGTTTGCCACCAAACATAGACAGCAGCAGTACTACTCTCGAAACACAAGGGACCTTTCAACATATCCTGCTCTTTTTATCTTTATTTATTTTTTTTCTCTACCCTCTAATCCCTTGGTTCATAGTGAAGATTTTCACGAAGTCCGCATAAAATCCTAAAATAATATAATGACTATAACTGAAAAACTATAACGTACGTACCATTCATATATATAGTAGTGGGGGGTGCTTAATTAATTAACTATATTAATTATGCTCTAAGGTCGAGTACATTGGTTTTGATAAGGTTTCTGAAGCGGTACATTGCCTTAATCAACATAGGGAGACAGACATGATTTGGAATGTGATGTTAAGGAGAAGGAAAGACTTTATCAAGAGATTGGTGGCATGCATGCATGCATGCATACCGATAGGAATGTGGGACCTACATACGTACCGAGGCATTAATGGCCGATGAGATGAGAAGCTTTTATATTATGTCCTCAGCCCGAATAATACATAAATTTTATTTAAATAAATAAGTTTCATGTAAATTTTTATATAAAAAAGTAAATCTTACTAAAAAAATGAATTTTTTACAATTTTTTGTAGTGAAATTTTTTTTTTTTATAAAATATATATATATGTGCAATGCTTATACATTTAGAGCTTGCATATATATAATTATTTCTATCCTCAATATTATGAAGTACTATAGCATGCATATGCAACTGCATGATCAATCAGGTGCATGAGCACAGGCTATATAATACATGGTAATTAATAATACATACATTAATGTTGTATCATGAGGGCGAGATGTTAATTAATGTTTGGAATAGACTATAAAGCCAGCAGACTGAAATGGCCACTAGGTTAATTAATCGGCGAAAGTAAGCGTTCAACTCTTCAAGATGGCAATAAAATAAACTTGAGGTCTCGTCCTCTTTCAAAAAAAAAAACTCTTCAAGATGGCAAAATTTGTCGGCAGCTTAATTCCCTAGCTAGCTGACCGGCCGCTAGCCAGCTACCAGTCGTTTGGCAATTAATAATTATAAGCAATGTTTTATGATTAATCTTGTGATGATCATTAATATTTGAGTCTGATCTCTATCAATCAGTTATGTTTATGAATTAAGTAGTCTATTTAGTAAGTCCATAACCACCATGCATCATGACTCCGTACGTAGCTATCATAATTAATAATAAGGGTGCATTCACATTCGATATTGTACAATAAAATACAAAGAAAGTTGAATCATATTATATAGGGGCAGATTGAAATTCAGATGGCATGCATAAATGATATATATATATATATATATATATCTTATCACGCAGACTTTAAGAACAGGAGTCGTTTTGGTGAATAGTGCCTAAACAGATCAAAGGCGGAGATGGACGATAGGAGTGCCATTAGCAGAGATGCCACAAAGCCACTGAGCAAACCCCCACCAATTTGGGTACAGAATCTGCTAAATCTGTTGCAAAGCTTCATCCATTGAAAATTTTCTTCACCAGTCACTGCAAAAAGTGCGCTCTGAAGTGCAGCTGAGTTTGCCCCGAATGTAATGTAAGCTGCCACCTATACATATAATTAATTAATATTTATCAACACATGATCATGCAATATAATTAATTAGCAACGCACATTAATTCATAAATTAAGTTCCATAAATAATTATATAAATATAATTTAAACTGCTTCGATCGATCTCATATATACATGCATATCTATATATCTTCAGATAATTAATTGTAAGTACTGGTTTTCTAATCACCAAAATCATAATTAATATCGGTTTAATGAATATTAATTTTAATTAACCTTCAAATATATATAATTAGTTCAACTGCATGCATGCAGTAAAAGGGCTAAAAAATCTTAATGAATTCGATTGACTTTTCATGATATGATCATTGATCTCTGCCTACGTACCTTCACAGCGAATTGACAAATTAGATGATATCATGCATCACGAGCATGATCCAACCTAGCTAGCTTACAAACGTGCATGCATGGTAACAATCTGGCTGGCCTGCTTTCTGGATTAATATAATCCGTCCAGATTCAGTAGTACGTACTTAGTGTCAAGTTTTTATTTTTGTTTTGTTCTGAACCTTTAGAGCATTTACATTGGTCTATGTATATATATATACAAATTTATATTTGCATAATATAAATCTAAATTCTTCTACATTGATTTATGCATATCTATATATTTAGTTAGTTATGAACAGTATTTATCTAAATTTGGATAGTTACTATTCACTTTTCAAATGTTATTTTACTAATTATTTCTCTCCTCCCACTCTCTCTCTCACAATCATTTCCTCTTCTCCCTCCCTCAACAACACAACAAACATTTATCTACACATTCATTTTATTATTATAATATATTATATATATTTTAATTTTATTATATTTTTAATATAATATATATATTTTTTATTATTCTATTTGTATTATTAATGCCAAATGTATATAGTGGATGCTAATTGTAAAATATATATAAAAAAATTGATTTTAGAAAAAAAAAAATAATAATAAATTATTATTATTATGTCTTAAATCTGCATAAACTAATGTGAAAGTTTTGCTTAAATGATAAAATGGATATTTTAAAAGAGGTGATTTTGTATATGCATATATATAGATCAATGCTAATGCTCTTACAAGACCAGAGATGTCACCTAATCGAAATTAGGACTACGACTGAAAGGGCCTCCACAATCAATTTCGTTGGAAATTGATGATATAAGATCACCTATATTTATAATAATAATATTAATAAAAACAACTGAACGTTGATGATATAATTCCTAGCCGGCTAGATCACCTAAAACACACACGACATATATAGAGGTCTTATTATATATACGTTTAGTGCATGTCGTAATTGACACGCTAATTATAAAATCAATACAAGAAAAAGAGATAATTAGAGGAAATAAATAAATAAATATACCTGATCCACCAGCAAACAAACCCAAGATAAGCATAGAGACCATTTCGAGTATCCTTCAAACCACGTTGAGATTGAACGTTTGCATAGGTGAAGCAGATTATAGCAAGCAGTCGCAGATTCCACATACACTAAAACACTTTTGATAAAATTAAACAAAAGAAGAAGAAGGTACATACGAATTAATATATTACCATTTTTGAGCAGGCAAGGCATGCAGAACCTAGAGATGGAGAATTAAGAGAAAGAGATCAGAGATCATTACATGAGAGCATCCAAATCTTTGAAAGTAGCTTTTCTCTCAGTGAAGAAGATACGCTTGGATTGAGCATCTAAACCTACTAAACAAGCCGTCAAAACCAAGAACAAGATTGCAGAAAGCCGTAGAAAAACACTGATTTCCGATAACCCCAACTCCATGCCCGCGCGCATATATCAGTACTGAAAATAAACCGAATCCAATCTGATCATTATATATTGATCTGTCGTCCTTACTCGATGGCTCGCAGGACGCGCGTTAATAATTGTAGGGGATGCATATGGTATGTGCATTGCTAATGGTATATAAGAAATTTCCACGGGTTGCCAACTTGCCTAGTACTTACATTAATTATTCTTGTCTCCGATCCATCGCTAGCTCGATCACCATCAACATTAATTGCGTACAGTTTTGAGGCTTTAATATTATTAGACAGATCATTGGCATACGATCCAGAATCCAGATCGATCACTTATCATCCGAACTTAAAATCCAAAACACTTCGTCAAAGCTAAAAATTATGAAAATATACAGAAGCCAAGATATATAATTGGTACTGATGATCAATATTGATATAAATATATATATATATACAAATTAAGGAAAAAAATAGTACCATATATATAATATTGTACGTGCATGTATGTATCTGCTGCCGTACGTGCCTTTCATTTGTTAAACACGAGCAAAAAATCTCTTTGCTCGCTACCCCTCCTCATGAGCTTGTTTGGCTGTTCATTAAAGTTGATTCTAGTATGTGGATTATTTTGACATGCAGAATCTTTCAATCTTTTTTCTTTTTTTTTCACGAGTTATCTATCGCCTCTATAAAATTTGAGGTATAAGAGGTTTCAAAAAATAATTAGAAAAGAACTCACACACTATATTAAATTAACTAAAACATATAGTGTGTGCATGGTCAAGATTTTGTTTTAGAGGGTGAAAAGGCCCCATTTGGTTGTTGGACTGCACTGAGATCAACTCAGTTCAGTCTAATTTTAAGCTGAATTTAACATCCAAACACCCAACTCTCAAACCACAAATTAAACTCATCTCAACTTAAAACCTTTTTACAAATGGGACTCACAATCTATTTCAACTCAACACTTCTTTACACGTGGGATTCACAACCTTTTTCAAATTTCTATAAATATATCTAAACTCATCTTAAGTGGAGTCCACAAAATTTACTTCACCATCTCAACTCACTACGTCTATTCATAAAGAACTCAAATTCAATTCAACTCAACATCCAAATGCAGAAAACTAAAATAATTTTATAATATATTTTTTTTTGTACAATAATTGTTACTTTAAGTGAAAAAAAAATTCATTCCAATAATCATACATTTACAAGTGTTTATATTCTTAAACCATTGCATAATTACTTCATAATCATTAATGATATTAAGCGCCATTGTATTTATTTAACATGATTGTGTAAATTAGGATTATAAAAGGAAAAAAAATTGTAGTTTTATTATTATTTTGAATAAAAAATACTCATCCCCCAAATGTCATTTGATTATATATGAAACCGATAATGAATTAATATTTCTCTTTTAAAATGATAGCATGGCCTACCTACCATTAAATATGGGAGAGGTGGACGATTCCCCATAGCTCTCTCTAGAAAAACTCTTCACGCATCTGGCTAGAGGGGGTGGGACCTTCGGCTCCCTTCCCCTTCCCTCCTCCTCTATGTAGTGGTTGTTGTGTTTTAGTGGTTTTTTATTTTTATTTTTTGTGTTTTTCAAGCTTTTCAAAGGAGAATCGTAGATCTAAGACTTCCCGCCGCCCACAGGCCAAGACGCGCCACACCAAGATGTTGCTCAGCTGTCGATCTTCAAGACAACCTAACGCGGCATCAAACGGAGCGGCATGTAGCCCGCACGAGCAGGTCAAAGATCTCAGAGTCGCTTAGCGCGTGGCTTTCACGCACCACCGGGGAGCCCTCTACCAACACCACGCGCGACGTTTCTAGAGTCTGTGAATTCGGTACTTCCAAGATCGTCCGACGGTTTCCCTTCCTATATGGCGCATGGACTGCACGCACCACAGTAGTCCCTTTTGTGCACTACTTATGCAGTCTATTGCTGTGTTATGCACACGCCACAACAACCTTTTTTTATAGTCTTTTCTTTCTGTAATTTCCTTTTGTGTAATGTTGTTTTTAGGTTAATAAAAATCTAAAAAAGTAGTGCCTTCAGACCTTAGTCCGAAGGGTGTAGTGGTCCCCCTTCCACGTTGTCGGATTTGGTGGGATTTGGTGAACCTTACCCTGCTTAGTCGGGGTATGGAGGCTTTGTAACTTCTGTCGTGTACATAAGTAGTATTTCTCTAAGATGAGGGTTTTTAGAGTTTTGTCGTTTGGACTATACCATATCAGTCACAAAAGTGTACTGAGAAGCTATTAACGATTTTAATTGACTTGTTTTCAAATCATCTTTATAAGTCCTATATTAATAAAGGGTGATGATTCGTTTTCTTAAAAAAAAAAAATATGGGAGAGGTAAAAAAAAAAAAAAAAAATCTCATGGTCCACAACCTTGATAGTGTTCTGAAAATAGTATAGGCTGACCTCTTTTGGCAGGTCCACTCTAATTTGAAAATGACTCTGACGCCCCTGAAATTTTTCATGGGGTGCAATTTTATAAAGGATTCCCAAAATCGACCTCTAAAAATTTTCAGCATGCAGGAAATTTCCCAAATTTTCTAAAGCTTTAAATATATCAAATCAATTTAGAAATTTCTGTGAGTGCAATTACACTATTAACATCAATTTGTGAAACAGTGTATGATCTTCATAGTAAAAAAGATTTGAAAATCTGTACGTACAATGTATATGGAGACTCCACATTGTGATGAGAGGTTTCAACCTCAGGAAGGTAGAATATCAACATATTCACTTCTTGTTGTCCCCCCACTCTCCAGACCCAACTGGATTTAATGCTCCATTAAAAAGTCTTCAATGCACTGTCCCAAAGTTTGGTTCCTAGTCCCTATACTCCAACTACCTTATCAACTGCTACATTTTTTCATAATTATATTTTCAATCATGTGCAGATTGCCAACGCCTTTACTTAATTGTTTACAGGGTGAGTCGTTTAGGATATTTTATTTGACTTGGTTTTATTTTCTGTCATTAGAGATCGTATATAAGGAAGGGTATGTAAATTTTACATCCGAGACTACCAAAATCTTACATTTTTGGGCAATTTGCACCTCTGATTATATTCTAACCGTCAAGATTATACCACATGTCGTACCCTTTTTTTATTTGTCTTAACAATCAAATTCAATCCAAATGTGGATACTGCCGAATAGTAGCTTAAGATGCAAATTGACGACTTTGTTTGGATGCTAATGAAAAAAAAATAGAACACGAATTGTTGCGACTTGCATGTATTGCTCCAGTCGCAGTACTCCTTTTGAGTCTCATTTTTTCAGGAATTTTAATCTCATTCCTACAACGTGAGATTGGTGCTCTACAACAATTGCCTCAGCCAAGGTTTTTACATATCGCACCTCATAACAATCCAACTCTGATTGCATAAAGGTTTTAATTTAATGTCAAGAAAGATGAGAATAACTCTGTTTGGATCTTTGAGTTGAGTTGAGTTCTTTATGAATAGTAATGAGTTGAGATGGTAGAGTAAATTTTGTTTAAAATAAATTTAGATGTGTTTGGATACTAATATGAATTTAGATATATTATAAGAAGTTGAAAAAGATTGTAGATTCTGCATGTAAAAAGATATTGAGCTGAAAAGGATTGTGAATCCGACGTATAAAGAGATTTTGAGTTAAGATGAGTTAAATGATTTGAGAGTGAGTATTTAGATGTTAGACTCAGCTTAAAATTAAACTGAACTGAATTGATCTATGTATTTAGAGTCACTTCCATATTTGTATTTAATATATATATATATATATATATATATATATATATATATATATAACTGATATCTTGCCCATAGAAACAGAAGAACGAATAGGATTCGAAAAGGCAAAAATATACTAGAAGCCACAATTCCCTTACATTAATTGAAACAACAAATTTAAGTCACAAAGAACATATAAGAACTGTTCATCTAATCAGTCAACACCGAAGGGACTATCAAGTGAAAAGCACATTTACCCCTAGAAAGTAGAAACACAACCCAAAAAACGCATATATATACCGTTCACAAAAGCAGTGGTATTGCGGTGAGAATGCATATTTATGGAATCAAGGGTGATTAACAGAAACGACTATACCGGCAAACTGTACAAGAAGAGAGCTTCTGCTGCCAACATACCTAGACACAGCAAAAGTTCCAAGAATGAAGCATGATTTGCAGAATAGTGAGGCAGTATGAAGGTTAGAGGAGAAAACCTAACTGCATCCTCGTAGCAACATCTACTCATCATCTAACTCAACAAGCTGTGCTCGCTTCTCAGCAGCTTTCTTCCTAATAAAGAAACCCCACCTCATTGCTGCCTTAATCTTCAGCCACCCAACAACAGCTTTTCCAGATCGGCCACGATCTTCCTCAAAGGTTGGCATTGGTGATGGCATGTACGATGAGAATGAGTACCCATCCTCAGGCATATTATGACCTCCCATACTGAAGAGTCGGAGCAAATGCTGCATATCTTCATTCTCAAGCATCTCACGACTTCTAATGTGAATCTCTTCCTCCGAAAAGAAGTCATCAACTCCCTTCTCCCGATTTTGGGACCAGTCATCGAAAGGAGGAAGACTAGATGATTGAGCTGTAGGGTTACTAGTTTCAAATCCTGACGTGGATGATTGTGGAAGACCAAGGGCCAGTCCAACAGGGGTGTTAACATTTCTTTCACTTTGGTCTTGGTGAGAGTTGCTCAACAAATGGTCATGTTGTGCAAAAGAAGGGCTGTCAAACTGGACGCGAGAATTTGAATTTCCAACATGTGGCTGGGCTGAATACCTCGTTGCCAGATTATCATTAAACCCTGAAGTTCAAGAAAAAGGAAAATCACAAGTTAGAAATCCAGCATCTAAATCACGCATCCATGGTCAAACACCATGTAAATTGCGGTGGACGTTAAACACTGACACATTCCAGGGTGTAGATTGTAAGGTGGGGTCTGAGTGTGCACGCGCACGCGAGAAGAGAGAGAGAGAGAGATCATCTAAGCACCTACTGGGACCTAACATACAAATGGCACAAGCAGCTGCTTATTCGTAAGGTGGGCATCAATCATTCACAGACACATCTCTTGTAATTATATGTCTAACAGAAAGGGAGAGATAATGTGCCATGAAATTAAAAAGAGAGGTGCGTAGCTCCTCCATGGAAAACTTCCCCAGCATAAGAAACAAATTAACTAGCCACAAATAGTAGGCTACTCCAATACAGCACATCTATATTACTAAGATCTATCCTCCTCCAAAGCAACGCTTGCATGAGGCCGTAATCCTCATGGAGATGGAATTAAAACTCTGCCGGGCTGATTGACTTTTGAGTAGCATTTATTCATTATAATCAGGTTAACAATCCGAACCTCACATCCTCCTAATACCCACTCACCAAGGCAAAGCAAATTCAATTATGCAAAAGCAGCCCTGTGTACTTGGGCTTTGCCTACTTCTATGAATCAAACTTCTTGATTACCTATAAAAAAAAAATTATGCAAAAGCAAAGGAAGAACCACACATATTTCCAAAAAATAAAACTTCATGGTTTAACATAGCCAGCATGCTTACCTCCGACACGTAAGCCAGAATCCATAGGAGGCTGCTCTGAAGGAACAGGCAGGTGTGGTATTTGCAGCTGATGATCCAAAGCAGTAGAGTAATCAATTGGGCCCATATTATGTTCATTCCGGGATGCACTTGGCCTGTCATTCTGCTTGAAGCTCAAGAGTGCCTTGCCATCATATTCTATAACTTGGTCCCAATGGTCATATGCTTTCTTCACCAGCATATCCACATAGACCTGCAAACGCAAAACCAGGAGCTCTGATGATTAGTCCTTTTTATTTATGAGGAACCCTGAGACTGTGCAAACTCTGTCTTTTACCTGGTTAAACACCAACCCTTGTAATGTGCCCACATTACACGGACAAGGGCGGGACCAGCAAAATTTCAAAAAATACAAAATTTTTATGGTTTTTATATGAGGCAAAATTTTTATGGTTTTTATATGAGGCAAAATTTTTATATGGCTTATCCCAAGACCAAGGCCTTACCACTTGAGCCAACCCCTAGGGGTTATGTTTAAAATGCATCCTTGTAGTTACTTTTGATCTTGGATTCTTTCTTTTTATAAGTACTTTTGATATTTGATTCTAACATTAATATAGACTGTTTTATAAGTACTTTTTATATTTGATTCTAACATTAATATAGACACTTTACCTTATGAAACAAAAAAAACAAGTGCGACACCCGGCTAGCATTTCTGCTAATTTTGACTCCATTAATGGAACCCCTATTTCCGCTCCGTCAAATTAAATGCTATTGATATCTTAGCATAGATATAAGGACGCCAGCACAGGAATATTTTTAGACCATATCCTATCAAACTTGTGACATGTAGTGGCAGGATGCAATGGTCAATGAAAGCATATTGCATATATGATACTCACCTTTTGGCTATCAGAAAGAGAATTAGCAGAAAAGTATTGCTCCCCATTAATAAGGCCACTCAGTTCATAGATGTTGTTAAAAACAGCACCCGTATTTTTTGCATCATCAGAAAAGTAAACGTAGAACTTCCCACTCGGGACACAAGTCTTTGCATGCTCTAAGAGAGCATCCCACATCTTATTTGACATACCACTTCCAAGGATCTACAGAAATACATATAAACAATCAGAATACAGCAAGAAAGCATGCAACTTTAATTTGAGAACAAACCCCTACACATACAGTTCGAAGTTTTTGCTGATCTCTGACCACAAGCCGAAGAAAATCTCGAACTGTGAATATTTCATTGCTGTTCAGCCTCTTGTGGAATGACCCTTCCTTGCCAATTTTCTCCAATCTCCATACTTCATCATCTAATGTAGGTGGATAGTGTTTCTTGTACACTGACAAGAGAAAAATGAGGAATCGACAACAGTATTCCGAGACAAAGAGGCAAAGGAGGAATTGAAATGACAAAGTATGAGCATACATTCCCCTCTGTGATCTTTAACAGTAAAAGCTTCTGTCTTTGCTTCTCGTATGCGCATGCCCTCACAAAATCCAGAGGCAACCTTCAAGCCAAGCCTGAACTTCCTGCTCCTTATCCAACTTGAGTTATCCGTAAATGTAAGCTCCCCTAATGTCCCTACCCCTTCCTTGAGTGTCACTTGCAGGTCCCCAGTTAACAAGGGTCTCTTGCCTTCACGCTCTTTCACTACATGGCTTTCAAATTCTTCTTGGGACCAGCCTTCATCTTCTTCATTGTTAAAATCACCTTCCAGCACATGAATGTCTAGTTTGACTGAGGCTTCAGGTCCAGATGTAACAACACAACTGGTGTTTGCATCAATCAAAATAACATGGATCGCAGCACCCTGCTCGCCCTCTACTTTCCCTCCAGTGAAGAGAGGAAGAGACAATCTGGACTTAAAGAGCAGCTGCAAGTTTCGTCCATCTGGACCTTCAATTCGTTTTGGGGAAGACCTGAAACCTCGAGTGTGAGAATAATATACACTAACACAGATGTAAAACAAAAAGTTTATGCAAGCCAAGTAATGACAAGATGAGGAAGCACTGAAGTGAGTCATAAAAAATTAAGACTGAACCAAAGGTTATTTTCACCAAAAGCCAAAATAACCCATATTTTGAAGACGATCCCAAGTAGACCTCATCCCTGAATTCCTTTGGTTGGACATAGAAGCGAGGGTGAAACTAAACCACAAAAGCTGATAGAGCTTTTGCATCAAATGAACAGATAAAGAAAGCACTATCTCAAGAATGTAACCATTTATATTTGCCAACAGAAAATCATCATACAATTATCCAGGCCTTTTAGTTCAACTTTTCAAGACCTTCTAGAAGACATTATCCCTGATCCTCATTTGAAGCTGTTCCACAAGTGAAAATTAGCACACCATTTTTCAAATTGAATGAACTCACAAACAACCATGGCACCCCGATTTTCAGAGAAATATCTGCTCGCTAACTGTCCAAGACGGTTATAATCATGAGCTCGTTTATGCACATTGGAACTGGTTTATGCTTTTCTCATAATATAAAAATGTTTCTCAACATAAGTCAACAATTAAAAGCTGATACCTTTCCTACAAAAGCATACTACTTTTTATAAGAACAAAATCATATAGCAATTCAAAAAATCATTTTCACTGTAGCTAAACATTCAAGAAATTAACCATTCTTAATTTCTTACACCCTCGGAACCTGTACAATTCGGAAAAATGTAAGAAACTGACATAACCACATCAAAAATCACAATATACATGTGGGAGGAGACATAGTGAAATGAAAGAAATTTTTTTAAGTATATTGACAAGAAAGAAGTTTAACTGCCAAAAACATGATCAAGAATGTCTTAGACCTTCCAGTAAGTCTAGCAGGGCCTAACTTAGCCAAGGCACGCTCCACTTCTTCACTGACCTGTTGAGCATAAAAATCACTGGACCAGTGAGGAACAAAAGGAGAGACCATACATAAGGCACGGCAATATAGGAATCACAGACTATAATTCTGTCTTTAATGTGTTATATAGTTGTTTCTTCGGAAGAAAAACATTACCTTCCATGCCCATTACACAAATGATCTAATTAAGAGAATGAATAAACAATAGCAAGGGAATTTTAAGTTATCAACTTCACTAAATAACCTGATTTATTAATCAAAACATGCAGCTTTGGGCTTACTTGGGTACTGAGGAGGAATTCTTAGAACATCTCACTACTATTCATTATTTTATTATTACTTTTCACTACTATTCAATATTCTATCATTACTTTTTCACTACTATTCTCAGAATATTTGAGAATATCTCACTACCCAAACGCAATCTTAACCAAAGGTAACCAACTTTTTTATCCTTTGACAAATAAAAATCCTTTGAAAGAATCCACATAGGGATGAAGCCAAAATATAATGAAGAACCTAAACACTAAAGCATCAAGTTAGCACATCCAAACTGCTCCAAAAGAGAAGGGAGAAGAGCAAAAGCATTTGAAAGGCAACAAAACAACCACATTTAAGATAAATATGGACCAGAGCCTCCACTTGCTCTGCTTTTTCCTCCTTCCAAAGGCTCTGCATTATATAATGGAGTAGCTCTTCTCTAGTTTTTGTCATCTTATTACCACTATCACCATTTGAAAAGTGCAGGTGAGAAAGTGATAACCTGGTATGACAATCCACTGTAACTTCAAAGGCAATATATATCAGAAAACACCTAAAGAGAGACCACGAAATGCCTCCATATGGTCTATGAAAAGATCTGCATGATGAGGTTGTACCGTGACAGTGCGGAGGACACTGAGGATCTTAAACAAATTAAGATTACTGATCAACAAACAAACAGAACAATCTACAAAACTAATGAAAGAACATGAACGAAAAGTAGTACATAATTGAAGAGAAATAACGAATCAAAGCGTTCAAATTTAAGAAATTAAGAAAATGAATATGAATAAATAGACAGACCAGTACAACTAAATCGAAGCATGCGTGCAAAGCATAGAAGACTAAATTTTACAGACAAATGAAACTGCATTAGTAAGAAGAAGAGTAATTTAGACAGGAAACATCAAAGAAATTACATATGCGCACTGGCCACTGATGGGTATGTAAAGCAGATATTTTGTACTAGGCAAATCAAAGAGATGAAGCATAAATAATGGCCAAACCATAAACATTGGAAGACAATTAGTTATATAAAAGCAGTGGTAAAAGCCATAAAACTTACAACTCTACGAAGAATAGGTTCCAAAGACGAGCATAGCTTTTGTAGACTGTCCACTCTCAGAGCTTCAACAATTACACTGCATTGCAGATATGATTTTAAACAAAAAGGACTACGCATACCAAATAACATTCTATAAAGAGAATAGCACTGTAAAAATCCAAGAACCAACTGGCAATAACTGCACTTTTTTTTTTTTTTTTAAATAAGTTAAAGATAACTGCACTTTTAATGAAGTTGTGAATTGTATGATGAAGCATTTGGCAACGCTTCTTCTCCTTCTTTTGTAGATTTTATCGGCTCAATTCGATTGTGACTAATTCTAGGGGACTCCATAGTATGTATACAGAATATATATTTGGTTCTTTCCTTTTACCTATAAAATGTTCATATTACTTATCCAGAAAAATAAAGGACCCACCGGACTATAGTTCCAAATAAAGTTGCTCAGACAACACAAATAAAATTTCTAGATTATTTATATGGTATTAAAAATATTTAGAAACTGCGAATTTTGGACATGCTTGGGCACAAGTATAATTCTCTAGAATTTTCTTTTGAACATCTAAAAGCAACTCATTTTTTTTATGGGTATCTAAAAGTAACTCATAACACCTTAGACAACGCATGTGGTGATGACACACGGCACTTCTACAGGGCAGATGTTAGTCTCCCTTCTAAGGCAACGCAACCTTGATTGGTAATGGTATGGTTTCGAAAAGGTAGCCCTTCACCAAGTTCTGGTGCTCCTATGTAACAACTAATGACTTTGTGCAAAACAGAAATTGAGCTCACATTTAACTCTTTAACTGAAGTCGCATTTTAGATTTTTAACAAGTCGCGAATTTAAATAATAAATTGAAAAAAAGTTAATAATAAACGAAATCCTCAATCAAAGAAAGCAATTAAAATCACAAAATAAAATAAGCACGAGAATTTTACCTAGCGAGAGCGGGCCGCTTGCGCTCCTGCTGCTCGTCTTCTCCTCCTCCCCCCTCCAAACTCCTCTTGCCTCTGCTCATAGATTTGGTCCTCTCCATATACCTAGTCTGCATTTACACCCACACGCTTTCCAGATCTGCAACAGACTAGAACCACACCAAATTCACTGTAAAAAATACAAAGAAATCCCAAGATCACAACCCTAAAATCACTCCACACACAATCGCAAACGCAACTTTCCACCACAGATCTAAAAATCCCTTCAAATGGGATTCAGATTTCGCAAGTTCACTAAGATCCTCAACTTGCAACCCCTCACCCCCCCCCCTTTCCAATTTTTCATTCATTTCCAGAAAATAAAGTTGAAAAATCACTTCAAGAGATATTGATTCCCCAAAGAAAGAAAAATAAAAACAAAAGCTAACCGATAGATTCCTTCCTTTTTTTTGTGAAACTTTCTTAGATAGCGAGATAGAGAGGGGAAACCTGTTAGGAAATTTGGACTGCTTGGTGAGCGAGAAAATCGAAAGCAAAAGTAAACGTTATCTAAAGTCTCAGTTTTTATCTCCCAATCTACACTTTGCTGGCTGCGACTCTTAACGCAGTGACGCACTGTGATTTAGTTATCTGCGACGCAGAACGATGCAGGACCACAGTGTTCAACATTCTGACTCAAGGACTTCCACTAATACGAACTAACTTTTGTTGACTTTTAGATCGTTTTGTTTTTATTAAAAAAAGTAAAGGGGGACCATGTATTCTGAGTAGCATTGGATGATTTCTCGTAAATGAGTGTTAAATCTATTACCCGCATCGCTCGTTCCCTTAGGACCGTCCGAAAGACACGATAGCCTGACATCCTGGCCGTACGATTACTAAATTTCCCTGTATTGGTTGATAGCCTGGTTTGCACTTGACACGTCACTTAGATATTTATATATTGTTTTCACTGACGTCACCCGCTTGCTTTAGCCGACGTAATGGTAATAATTAACGAGTCTATGAGATAACATGGATATTGGATAGGGTTTTGCTACACAATTTCTTATTATTTATTTATACTTCACACTTATATTTTTTAATATTTTTTAATATTTTTTTTAAATTTTTTTTGAATTTATTTTTTTTAAATATTTCAAATTTTTTATTTACTATTTATATAAAAATTATTTAATAAAAAAATTAAAATTTTTTTTTTTAAAAAGATGAAGTGTGAAATATTAAGAAGTTGAGAAGATTTATTGAATTGGATATAGTTTTTTTTTTTAAGAGTAATATGTACTTATAACTTTATTTTTAATTTTACTTACAAGAGTCTTTTTATTATTATTTTTAATTCAAATTTTGAGTTTTTTTTTCCTCTGTAAGTAAGATTCATACGTTGATATTATAATAACATGAAGTTTTAAGTTTTTTAATATACCAATAACTAATATTTGAATAATTAATTTTTTCAAAGTTTTTCTTAAGTATATTTAATATTTATTTATTTTTTAATATTATAGGATCTTTGGAAAAAATATTTTTTTAGAAAAAAATAATCTAAATTCTAAGGTATTGCAATTCAGTCTCGCGATTTTGCCTCAAAATTATTATTAGTGCGATTGCACTTTTTTTTTCTTTTAAATATTTTTAAATATTTTTTTATAAAATACATAAATTTATTAATAATCACTTTCTTAACTATTAAAATAAAATAAAATAATATAAAATATATGAGTAGTCAAAATAAGAGGACAAGATCATGGGGCTACTAAATAGTATTAAATTCTAAAATGCTTTCTTGGCTAATAAATTTTATTTAGATTGACATTAAAATAAATGTTTTTAGTTTTTACTACAAATTAATTTTTTTTTCAACACATTCAATCCTCGTTCAAGGTTTTAGGGCTCGAGGAAAGGCATTCATGGAAGAAAATTGAAATTGGGTCATGAATGCACCATAAAAACGATTTTATTTTATTAATAATAATAATAATAATAATAAAAATGCACTTTTATGTTGAATACATTTTCATGATGATATACGGTAAAGTCAAACAGCCATCCAAATAAACTTAAAGGTTGATATCACAACCTGTCCACCGCCACATATACACAAAAGAACATGAGAAAAAAAGCAAATGTTATACACTTTTTTGTTTATTCCTTGTTATTGGTGACAAAAATAGATAAAAGCATTAACCAAAACCAAACCTTACTTTCCTATAAAAAAACAAAAACAAACCTTACTGTGCCCAGTATGGCGCACATGGGCTCTAGACCACAAACGACAGGATCCCAACGTGGAAGTTGGGTTCTATTTATTTTTCTGATTTTTTTAATATTTTTTTTATAGTTTTTTTTATTTATTTAGTGATTAAGAAAATATTTTTTAATAATATTGTAAATTTTTTTTAAAAAAATATTTAAAAGTGTTAAAAAAAATAATGTGAAAAAAAAACAAAAAATCTTAAAATTTTTTTTTCACATCATTTTTTTAATACTTTTAAATTTTTTTTAAAAAAATTCATAATATTATTAAATAATATATTTTTAATCACTAAATTAAAAAAAAAAAAAACAACAATCGGAAAAAATAATCGGGCTCCCCCTCACATTCCTTTATTTTTACTTGTGTAATTGTCGTTGTGTTTGCTATCGCCACACGGGACGGCAGCCCGTCAGAGGGGGCCTGACGGCTTATCCATTTTATTTAGATAACAAAGAGGATTGGGTCGCTTGAGAGAGGGGCTTTGTGGACTGGGCTTGTTTTTTATGAGTGGGCCTCGAGGAAATGCTTCTTTTCACTTTTGGGCAATAAAAAACTTTGATCAATCGTGGTCATCAAAATGTTAATTTAGTGGGTTTGGATGTTGAAGTGAGTTGAGTTAAGATAATAAAATATTGTTATTATATTATTTTATAATATTAAAGTTGTTTTGGGATTTGAAAAAGTTGAATTATTTATTATATTTTGTATTGAGATTTAAAAAATGTGTAATAATGAGTTGAGATGAGTTAGGGATCCAAACGCATATAGTTATATAATTAGGTCACGTGGGGATCTTGTGAGAAATATGATCTATATATCAATTTTAATTGACAGGGTTACGATAACATGGATTTTGGAAGTGCGAGTTATGGCTATACATGAATTAAACTACAAAACTCTCAACTTCTTCATTTTGATTTGCACGTGCATGCAATCGTATACAATACATTATGTCCACAAATAATTCCAACATGCATGCTGTGAAGTGAAGCAACTGAATTTTCAGATATTTTAAATAAAAATTATATTAAAAGATTTGAAATCAAATATTACTCCTACGCTTCTAACCTCCACAGATCAAATATTTGTGATCAATTATTTGCTACGAAAATCCTTTATAATGAATATATTTTCATCGTAAATAATTTGTCATAAATACTCATTTTTATTATCATTCAGGAGAAGAGATAAAGACAGTAATGATCAAGCTTTTCCATGTCCAGTACTCTTGGTTTTCCTTAAAAACCCAAAGCAGACAAAACTTGTCATGCATTGTTAATTAACTTCATCTTATTCACATTAAGATTAAATTGTCAAAATTCACTTCTCCAAGACTCCACCTCCATTCTATGTTATCGGAGTATTCATATATGATTCTACTTCATTTGTAATATGTATATATATATATATATATATATATATATCTCTCTCTCTCTCTATATATAAAAAGTGTCTATCTAACAGAAATTGTTGGTTTAACAGATTTTATTGTATTTCCGTTAAAGTTAACAGAAGATATTCAATGTGAAGAGTTACTGAAACGCCTGTTGAATATACCACAGATATATTGACCCTTCGACTTCACCGATTATCTGCAACATGTTGGAAGACCAAACGTCTCACTCCACCAAATCATGAATCTTTTTCATTTACTTTCTATATGTTCTCAGCAAACGTGCATTCTCTGAGATTTCTTGCCTGTCTTTGAAGCCCGAGAGCATCATGAGAGAGATGGAGAGTGAGAGAAAGAGAGAACACGGGAGGAAGATACAAAAGCTTACGACAATGTATTGGTGATCGACCTGGGCAGTGTCTCACGGCTGGGCTATGGTGCACGACGGCAAGTGGCTGGAAAGCTTTATCCATTGGCAGCAGAGGTGCAATGGTTGACTCTGTTTTTGGCCTCCTAAAACAGAGGCTCACCAGCTCGTGCTTTGTTTGAAGCTAACGGGAAACGATTGTACGAGATACCAAAATCATTGAATATTTTGAGGTATTGTATATTTCTTTTCTGCGTTTAATTAATAAGAGTTACAAACTGCGGAATACATTATGTGATCGTGTGCTCATTTCGCAGGCAATTCCTGGAGTCTCAAAAATTAAAGAAAAGTACAACCCAGCAATGTGGATGCTCGAAGTGAGCTCAGTAGCAGCTGAAGTCAGGCAGGGAATTGACTTCGCTGAACTCTACAAATCATCATCCTTGTATAAGTCGAGATATAAATCCTAGGAATACTAACTGTTTATGAGTGTTTATATTGATTATTGATTTAAAGCTAGGCTATGCGTTCATGTGCAGGAGAAGCAAGTCCTTGGTGAAAGAGTTAAACTCACCAAGACCTGGGCCAAAAGACCTGTATTTTTCTACTCAATATTCTCAGTCCACATAGGGGCAGTTCAAATCTTCTGAACTACCTCATTGATTTTATTCTGAAAATAAGTGAAACTTGATCATTCTTACAGCTAATTTTCTCATTGTCTTGAATGTTCTATGAAGTAGGGAGAGTGCAACTGATCTTTCGATGATCATTGGAGCAATGTATGCTGCTGTTTGTTTGTAGCAATTAATAACTGTGCCACAGTACAACCAATTATATCTGTTGAAAGAACGGTATTTTATTAAGAAAGAGCTACCGGGATGTACTTTGCATTACCTTATGCCCTTGCACAGGTTGGAGGGATTTTATATTAGAAAATTATCATGCTTTCTTATGTGACTTTCTCTTTTTGAGTATCCAATATTTAGGGATCCTTGAGCATTTATAATCCTATGTTGAAAGACTAGGTTTATCAATAGTTGAAGAAGGCCAATTATCTTAAATGAGTTCATCAGCCATCTTCATCTTCAAAATTTCTAAATTTCCTTTCACACAATAGATCACTATAAGCTTGAGCTTTGTATGGTAGAGCACTATCAAAAACAGTGTGGATGTTAGAAGATTGTTGCAGATGTCGTAAATTATCTTTGATTTCTATGCGTCAAAATTTTCAAGGAGAATCCACTTCTTAGAAAAGTAATCAAAAATTTCCAACCAATAAAGAGCATCCAGCCCTATTTTCATAAAGAGAACTTTCTATAGGTGTCAATCAATTGGCACAACTTTGTTCACTCTTTTAAATAAAAATAATATAATTTTGAGTATTTGATGTGCAGTTGATTGCTGAAATTCCATACGTGTTTGTCCAAACAACATATTATACACTTATTTTGTATGCCATGGTGAGCTTTCAATGGACAGCCGCAAAATTCTTCTGGTTTTTCTTCGTTTCCTACTCCTCCTTCCTCTACTTCACATACTACGGCATGATGACTGTTTAAGTCACAACAAACCATCAAGTAGCATCCATTTTTGCAGCAACTTTCTATGCTCTCTTCAATCTTTTCTCAGGGTTCTTTATCCCAAAACCCGTAAGTAGCATTTCTATTATCACAGGCACTCATGCTTTCAAATAATTTTTTGTGGAAATAAAACTTCATGAGAATAACTTGAGCATGCATTTTGACACATATTTCGTTGGTGTTTAAAATTTCAGAGAATTCCGAAGTGGTGGATCTGGTAGTACTAGGTAGCGTGGACTGTTTATGGATTGATTGTGTCCCAATATGGTGATGTGGAGGACACCATTAAAGTACCAGGAATGACGCCTGACCCCACTGTTAAGTGGTATGTAGAAAACCATTTCGGGTAGATCCCAGTTTCATGGATCCAGTTGCTAGAGTTTTGGTTGGCTTCACGGTTTTCTTCGCATCAATGTATGCCTATTTCATAAAGACTCTCAACTTCCAGAGGAGATGGAAGATAATTCTTGATCAAGTAGATTAATCAACTCCTGTACATATAAAACAAAAGCCATCCACGATTGAAAAACGAATAGCAATTGTGTAAGGTTTGAGTTTTCATTTTTTAGGAATCTTTAGGATGTTTATTATTTAAAGAAGCATGTGCTCATTACTAAGAAAGATGATCGATCAATATCCGAAAGATCATCATTCGAGGACTTAAAATTGGGGCTCAAGAGTACTAATATTTTTACTAATGACGAAGTCAAAAGCCGTTTACAGGTTTGTAATTGCTAATCATCGTTTCATTGGGTCCCAATATTTTTTAGACTAAATCGATTTTAGATCAAATCAAATAATTTTCCATTCAGGAATGGACAACCGTACAAAGAGGAACCCTATCAGTACGTTTATCTACTAAGAAACGATAAGAACGAAAAGAATGCCGAAGTAAATCGCAAATAGACGACTTCCAGAAACTAAAATGACTAGCTCCTGCAAGATTCGTGCTCTCATTCCTCTATTTTCCTTATAAGTTTCCCTTCAACCAAACAAAACATATAGGGAAAGAAAGCAATTATAAAACTTTCTTTTTGCCTAACCAATTATTTTATTTTTACATTTGTTGAACTGATTATAGTTCTAAAACGTTCATATATTTACTTGTTTACTTACTTCAAATGTTAGTTTATTGGGTGCCGAAAGAATCTTGGTATGCATAGGTGGGGGAAAAGCATTCCTGTGAATAATACCAAATTCTAGCGCCAACACCAGCAAGCAATAAATATGTAGATGTATATATATATATATTTATTTATTTATATATATGTATAAAGAGTGATATATAAGAAGTTACTAGATTTTTAGGGCCCATTACTATACCATATGTCCTTGTAGAAGAACTTCTTATCTTTAATCCATGCATGCTGTTTACAAACAAAGTACTATGAGGACAAGATTCATCATGCAGCTGGACTTGGCATGATGAATGCTTTGCCAATATCATTAATCATTTAACACATTTTATAGCTTATATTAATGCTTTTTTTTTATAATATATCACGGTGTGTAATTATTTATAAATTACATAAATATTATATCGTTATTTAATTAATAAAAAACATTATATCCTTATTAATAAAAAAATAGTTCTAAAAAAAATTTAAAATATAAATTAAGCAAACGTGCATTGTACGTTGTTTTCACCTAGTATATATATATATGGATTTCCTGCCTCTTCCTTCTTTTTTTTTTTTTTTTTGGGTGTGCGTGGAAATTGGCAATGGCATTCTTTATTAGAGTATAGGCATGCATTAATTAAGTCAAAACGTACGGACTTTCCACATTATGCCTAGTACCCTAGTTACATGGGTTTATAGTGCTTAAATAAAAACGTTTGAGATTTAATAACAATATTAAAAGTCTTTCATTTAGGGCCCACTAACTACTGTCTCATTATTAATTAATTAGTTGATTAAACGATTTAGTTAGTACATCAGATATTCGAATATCGAATGCTTCCATGGTTGACTTTATTCGTTGGATTCCTAATCAAATTTTTTTTTTTTTTTTGCTCCATATATGTATATATTAAGTACTGCGATTGATTACAAAAAGAAAAAGGTACTGCATGCATGGTTTGGTAATGATTAAACTTTCATTTCTGAATCATATATAGAGCTAGTGCCATGGCTAGCTTGGCATGCATCACCAACTCAATAACTCCTCTCTGATCTCTCTGCGTGCAGGCCCTATGGAAAATTATATATAATCCATTATCTGGGTCAAATTCTGTGACACCATGTATATAATGCATCATCTTCACCGGCCTCCAGGTCCTGATCTGTTTCTTTGTGATCATACCTAACACACAGTACGGGAAAGACTTTTTGTTTCACAAGTCTAAGTTGGTACGTACCCATTGACCTTTTGCATGCAGTTGCTAGAGGAGCTGGCTAGGGCAGGCAACCTTTATATTTGTAAAGAATTAGAACATTCTATAATATGAATGCTCGTGATCAACTGTTCCTTAATCAACTAGTTTAGCTTATAATTGGCTCTTTTGGACATCTAATTTGGAATCTTAGGGGAAAACAACTGTGTGGGTTCTAAACTATATGGACTACTACTGGTGCATTATCTTTTGCAACAACTTCTGCCACACTTTCCTTTTGTTGTGATCTGGTCAATTATTAGGTAAATTTGGGAAAACAAAAACTAACCGCGTACGACAGTTCGAGGAGATAAGATCGATCGTATGAATGTTGGGCAGCTCTATTCCATCGGTTCTCGAAGTTGGGTTTGTTACCAAATAGATCAGATTAATTACTATATATGAGAATATTCATTTTGGAAAATTAATTTAATTATAATCAATTTTAAGATATAATGACAATTATATATGATAATAATAAAGGTTTGACATACATGCATGAATTGTCGATGACTTGTGGAAGGGGGTAGCTAGGGACCCACCTTGAGCTCAGCTACCATGTCCATTTGTAGCGTCTTTGTCCATTTTTAAGTCACACAGTCTCATTCAAAGAAATTCAGGGCTAAGCCCCGCCGGTACTGCCGTTAGCGTGCATCTTTGTCAACAACCATATATATTGACGATTCATCATGTACAATTAATTAATTGGCCTACCTGCGAATTTTCTGGTTCATTTCTTAGTAAATATATACAGTCAATATTAACTTTTGTTAAAGTCTGAATCGAGATTGATGCGGGCCGGGGCTGATCAGATTAATGGCAAAAAAATCCCGAGCTCCATAGATATTAATTTACATTATTATTAACTTAGATCAATAGGGTAATTGCTTATTGAAATTTGTCGATAAGAAATATTATTCTTCATCATTAAATTTTTTTATTCTCAATCACATATGTTGATACGATATATATATTTTAAGAGTAGTCTATTGAGCGGGACATACTCTTTCTCAATAAGAACCATCAAGATAAGAAAGATAGGATTCTGATCTCTCAATTAAGTTATAGATCATCAACCTGCAGGTCTTATGGACGAGAAATCTCTATGCCAGCAAGCTGGGAGCTGTTATCACCAATCATTCCATAATAATTCTAGTAAAGTACAGTGATGATCATCCATGCAAGCTTATCCACCCTCATCAAGATCACCTTTATACCAGCTCTATTACATTAATAGTACTCTTTATAAATAATGTTGGTCTTCCAGGATGATATAATGCAGATACCTTTTACTTTATTTATTTGATTTCTTTTTCCTCCTTTTCTTGGATATGAAAGGCATTGTCAATGCATTGATTCTAGCGTTCAAATAAGACAGGCAGAAGCATGTTTTCTTCCTCCCAAAGATATGAGTCCACTTTGGTGATTAGGACATTAATTAATTAATAAGCGTATTGTGAGTGCTTTTGAATTTTGATGGTTTTCCTCTTGTTATTTCTCTGTAGGTGCGGTTCCATGCAAACCTCATTGGCCCTCATATTGGATCAAGAAAAACATCTAGCTAGGAAAATATTAAATTAGCTAGGGAGCCGAGGTCAATACGGTGGTGTGCTTCTTCTACGAAATGCCAGGCCAGTTTGAACTTGCGTGCATGACTGCCTTATCCGTTTCGATTCTTTCGATCCTGATCTAGCTTTTGTTTAAATATTGCCTCCCCCTACTGTTTAAATAATATTTAGCCCTAGCTCTGTTAGGAATGATATGAAAAGAATAAAAGAAAAAGTGGAATGATATGACACGTACAAAGCTAGTTTATGTGGTTCGGCAATGTATCTACAATATTTACGAAATTGTAGAAACTTTTATTTTGATGTAATCAAAGATACAATGCAACACAAAGTTTACGTGGTTCAGTGATGTATCTACATCCACGAAATTGTAGAAAATTTTATTTTGATATAATCAAAGATAGAGTGTGACAATACTAGTACCATGGAAAGTAAATTAAGAGCTGGTTTGGATTTAGAGCTGAAATTAGATGATTTTAGATGAAAAATAAAAGTTGAAAAAAATATTATTAAAATATTATTTTTTAATATTATTATTATTTTTGAGATTTGAAAAGGTTGAATTGAGATTTGAAAAAGTTGATTTGTTTATTATATTTTGTGTGAAAATTTAAAAAAATTATAATAATGAAATGAGATAAGATGAAATATTTTTTGAATCTACACTGGGCCTAAGAATCAAAACAACGTTAAGAAAAGGAATATCAATCGATTTTTTTTGTTCTAATATTCAAGTCTCGATCGGTTGAGTTTGTTAATCCCAGTTGAGTAGAATTGATTGTGCTTAATATGCGTAAAAAAGAAGAACTGTCTAATTATATCTCTGACGTGTGGATGACATGAGGGCATGATTTGAAATGATACTTCAGATCTGTTAGGAAACTTGGAAATTCTCTGTGACGAGCGTGGACTTCTCTGCACCAGTGGAGAAAATTATTGTCGCTTGCTTGTTCAAATGGAGGAGTACTGAAAATTATAGTCTAATATAACGAGGCCTATAATTCCTGCAAAACGACATCGATTTCTTGCAAGCGGCGCCACCCCAAATTAAAAAGTTTCATCTAAAGGTGTGGAACAAGTCAATGTGCGTATATACTTAATTACCATGAATATTATATATCATCACTTGCATAAAAATTGCATTTCCTGTCCGTTTATAAGTATTTCGACATCGTCGACGCAATTGCATGCCTGAAAAGCATGGACCAAGATACTACACTATTTGCTCATTTTTCTCATGATTACAATTCTAGCTACAATGATCATCACCTTGATTTCCTAAGCTATCCCATCATGTTATATATGTTAACGGTTAATTAGTAAAAAGCTGGAAGAAAAAGAAACCTGCTAAACATAGGGATTAATGTACCGTACGTTAATATGTATGATATTTCTATTGATTGCAGAGATTTTCATAACCGGATTTTATTAATTCTGTGTAACGTGCATGTCATTTTACTAAAATTATGGTAATTAACCATTGGTTTGAAATTGATCACATCCCAAAGGCATATTATTGGGCTATGATCTCAAAGATATGCCTTGCTTCTTCTACAATTTTTTTTTTTGTTTTCCTTTTTATGCAAATTTCACGTACCTTGTTAAAAGAAGGAAGCTAAATATTGTGTCATTAAATTGGAAAAGAACAGCCAATGACGTCGCAATTAACCAATTATATTTTTGATCATATATATATATATAGAGAGAGAGAGAGAGAGAGAGAGAGAGAGAGAGAGAGAGAGAAGGGTGGCTTGGATTGGAACATTTAAAGGATAATAATGACAAACTAAAGGATGGACGCTTCTTCTGATCAATTACTTGCATAATTGGGTTCAAATAATAAACAAAGTGGACCAGAAAAAGCGGTATAATTGAATATGAAAAGAAGAACTTTGTTAAACTTTGTCCAGTTGCATGCTGCTTAATTTAGTATATATGGATGAGATAACTAATCCAAAAAGGAAGAGAGAGAGAGAGACCCTGCAAGAACCCTAAAAGAGAGATAGGGTTGAATAGTAAGGAAGGAGACAAGCGAAAGTGAGGTGTAAGACTTTTTGTCTTCCTAACCATCACATGATGACCCACTCTTCCGACCTATAAATCTTGGACTTCCTTCTCCACTTTTTTCTCAACAATCTCAACAGCCTTCTCAGATATTCGCTTTAAGAGAGAAACAGAGACAGAGAGAGATGGGTCGAGCTCCATGCTGTGACAAGGCAAACGTGAAGAAGGGACCATGGTCTCCTGAAGAGGATGCCAAACTCAAAGCCTATATTGAACAGTATGGAACTGGAAGCAACTGGATTGCTCTTCCTCAGAAAAGTGGTACATTCTCGCATAGTCTGAATTTCGTTTGTCTTTGGAAAGAAGAAAGTTCTAAAGAATGATCAGTTTGGCCTTTTGGTTGGTTTAAATTCATGCAGGGCTTAAGAGATGTGGAAAGAGTTGCAGACTCCGATGGTTAAACTACTTAAGGCCCAACATCAAGCATGGTGGGTTCTCTGAAGAAGAAGACAACATCATCTGCAGCCTCTATATAAGTATTGGCAGCAGGTCTCTCTCTCTCTCTCTCTCTCAGCTCCATAAGTTTTAACACGAAGTGCTTGTCCCTTTTCTTTGTCCATGATGCTTTGGCCATGGAATAACTCCATGTTTTGGATTCAGATCTCCTTCAATAGTTTTCCTTTTAAGTCATTTCTTTTCCAGTTTTTTCCTCGTTTTTTGGTATGATTTAACTCTTTAATTTGTCTTCCATCTTATACCTTTAGGTGGTCCGTTATTGCGGCCCAACTGCCTGGAAGAACAGATAATGACATCAAGAATTACTGGAACACAAGATTGAAGAAGAAGTTGCTCGGAAGGCGCAAAGACTCTAACATGAATCGATTTTCAACAATGGGTGCAAAAGATGCAAATGGCATACAAGATAACTCGTATTCACAAGCCTTAAGCAGCTCAGCCCTTGAAAGACTTCAACTCCATATGCAACTTCAAACCCTCCAAAAACCTTCATCTTTCTACAACAATCCTGCGCTTTGGCCAAAGTTGCATCCCCTGCAAGAAAAGATGATCCGAAGCCTGCAATATTCTTTAAATGAAAATCCTAGCCCTCTGTGGCAACACGACTTTCCTGGTCCTCAGCCTGGGCAAGGACAAAAGGTCGACTTCTGTGAACCAGGCTCCACTGGCGCTATAATTCCAGAGGGTTTTGCAAAAATCAGCAATACAAAGGCAAATGAAATGAACAATTCTTTGCATTTTGCTCCATCCACGGATAATTCAATGGCCTTTGTCACAGGGAATAATCTAATGGACTCCAGTACGTCTTATGATCCTAAAGCAGATGTTATAGATGAACAACCTAATGTGGGAGTAGAAGTTTCAGCCTTCCAATCTGAACTCGATTACTTTCTTAATAACAAAACTATGGTTTTCGTACCACAAGAAGATCAGGTGGTTGGATTTGATTGTCTCAGAGAAATCAATAGTTCAAAGGACGGCGTGATTTGGTGGTCTAACGACTTCGACAGAAAATCCTCAACCTCAAACTCTTGGGACTCCACTTCTGTTCTTCAGACTGAGCCTATGTTTCAAGATTACGAACTATGTTACAATCTCTAGTTTAAAACATAGGGCCGGAGTGGCGTTATGGCATTTTGTGATTAGCATAAAACGGGGAAGAAGGAGAGAATCTGATGACACGTTCTGTAAATTTTTGTGAATAATTATGTGAATGAGCTAAGTGCTTGCTATTTCTAAAGTTTGCCGTCATAATGATCTCTTGCTATATATTCTTCTGAGGCTTCAACTTATAGCTCCATTAGCTCTGCAGAGATCGATCCCAATGATCAGATAGCATTGATAATTATAATCAAGATTATCGTATAAATATCTAGTTTTGGATATAAAAATTGAAACCTCGATCGGTTGATTTGGTCGAACAATCCATGAATATCTGAAGAATATTGATGCTGACATGTCTTTTGAAAACAAGAGATAGAGAAAGAGAAAGAATATGACGACCCTGATGGATCTCAGGACTCAGTAGTGTCCTCGGATAATCAAGTCAGAACACTGAGTTAACAAGGATCATGATGATGATGCTTAATTCTCTCATGACACGTGTCAATGAGAATCATGTGGTTTTATAAAACTGGCAATTCCTAACCCACAGCAACTCTCATGACATTCGGGTTTTTTTATTTGTTTTTTGTAGTGTTGTTGTCATTTAGGTGGGGGTAGGAGTGGGACGATGTTGAGAGGAGGAGAAGGAAAAGAAGAAGAAGAAGAAGAAGAAGAAGAAGAAAAAAAGAAAGTAAGAAAGAAATGTGGCACTAGTTTCTCTGCATTCACCGATTCACGAGGAGTGTTCTTTATTTTACTATGAGAATTGATATGCAAATGAATAAATTATCATTAAAAATCGATGGCCTAGCTTCATGGATTTAAGTACAGAAAATTCGAAAAAAATATTGTAAATGTTGATTGGGAAGAGAGGAAACTAGATTGGGTGGAGTTGATAAGTTCTAGATTTAAAACTCTTGATCATCTGGATTTGTAAAAGGTTAACCGAAAGATTGTACACTTGTTTGGTACAATAAAAGGAATACGCAAAATAAAACAAAATGAATATATATATATACATACATCTCATTCTAACAACCATGAAGCTAGAAGAATATTTCTGGTTTGCCTTTATCACGATCTTTCTGTAGCACCCTTGTTTGGTGGAACCATAGGTATTGGTGGTCCTTCATCTAGCAATTTCAACATCCCGTGACAAGATGGGGAGTATATGTTGATTACTCCCATCTTGGACATGAGCCCAGTGAAGGCAGGAGATCAGTGTAGTGACTTGGTGAGCAAGTCTGATAGTTAGTTGGAGATGAGAGGAAACATGAGCAGTTGTCACTTGGCCTTCTACAATTTTGTCTCGGACTAGGTGACAGTCTAGTTCGATGTGTTTAGTTTGCTCATGAAATATGGGGTTTGCAGCAATGTGTATGGTGGCTATATTATCATAGTACAAAGTGGATGGTTTTGAAATGGTGATGTGCAGATCATTAAGGAAATACCGAATCCGTGTTAATTCACACACCACGCTTGCCATTGCTCTATATTCATATTATGCCGATGATCTGGAGACGGTAGTTTGTTTTTTTTTTTAATTATTATTTTCAGGAGACAAGTGAATTGCCTATAAAAATACAAAAGCTAGTGGTTGATTGTCTCGTGTAGGGGCAGCTAGCCTAACTTGCATCTGAGTATGCCAACAGTTCTAATTTGTAGTTTGCAGAGAAAAATATGCCTTGTCTAGGTGTTTTCTTTATATATCGAATGATCTTGAGAACTACATTATAGTGAGGCATACGTGGTGCTTCCATGAATTGGCTTAGAAGATGTACACTATGGCTTAGGTCAGGCCGAGTGTTGGCGAGATATAGTAGTTTTCCAACTAGTTTACGGTATAGAGATGGATCATTGAACAGAGCACCTTCATCCTTTCAAAGCTTCACATTTGGTTTCATAGGCAAGTTGGATGGCTTTGAAGCTAATAATCCTGTTTCTGAGAGAATATGCAATGCGTATTTGCATTGGCAGAGTTGTATTCCCCCTTTTGTGCATACCATTTCCATGCCAAGAAAATATTTGAGGCTTCCGAGGTCTTTGATCTTGAACTTGGTTTCCAAGAAATTTTTCACAGCAGTAGTAGCTTGGTCACTTGAGCTCATTAATACTATGTCATCGACATAGACAAGCAGAGCTTTAAAAGACGTTTCTGTTGACTTAATGAACAAGCTGTAGTTGGCCTTTGATTTTGCAAATCCAAATTTGATCAATGAAGAGGTGAACTTGGCATTCCACTGCCTTGATGCCTACTTCAAGCCATAGAGACTTTTCTACAACTTACATACTTTGCTTGAGGATGCATATGGATGGCTTGGTGGTGGACGACTGTAGATCTCTTCTTCAAGCTTTCCATAGAGAAAAACGTTGTTTACATCGAGTTGCTGGAGGTCTCATCCTTTGATTGCTACAATTGCAAGGAGGATCCGAATGGATACTAATTTCGCAACAAGAGAAAAAGTATCATGGAAATCTATCCATTCTCGTTAAGTAAATCCCTTCGCAACCAATCGAGCTTTAGCTCTTTCTATTGTTCCATCCAACTTGAATTTATACTTGTAAACCCACTTACAGTCAATTGGTTTCTTCTCAGAAGGTAGGTCTACAATGGTCCAGGTCTCATTACCTTCGAGCGCATCTAGTTCCTGCTTCATTGCTTTGCACCAAGTTGTCTTGAATGGCTTGGTCATAACAGGAAGGTTCAATGTGCAAGGAAATTGAAGTAATAAAGGCTTTAAAATTTTTTGAAAGAGAATCATATGATAGGGATGTAGACAGGGGAAATAATACTTTTGATTTTTCTGAAGTGGAGCCTTGTAAAGAACCTTGCAACTTGGATGTTGATTGTGAGGAATTGAGTGCAATAGCTTGTTGGCAATGAAATTCTTGTAAATATGCAGGTGCTTTTCGAACTCTATTAGACCTTTGTGGAATGACCTAAGAAGGAGTGTCATGAGAAAGAATAGGTGGTTGGTTTGAGAGCATATCAATGGAGGTTGGATTCACTTCCTCGATATAAGAAGGATCAGAGAAATGCATGTAATTTTTTGTGGATGGATTGGGGCTTCCCTCAGAATTTTGTGTTGGGAAGTTGTCAGGAAAATGATTGGGTATTTATTGTGGGACTGATTTTGTGAGATCAAAAGATATGCTTGTGGGTGCCTTAAGTGGAAAGATATCTTCATGAAAAACCACATCACGTGAAATGAAGATTTGGTGAGTATGAAGATCAAGTAATTTATATCCCTTAACACGATATGGATATCCTAGAACTAAACTTTTTTGAGCCCTAGAATCATATTTGGTTCGAGCATGGCTTAATGTTGATGCAAAAACTAAACATCTGAAGACACGAAGATGGGAGTATGAAGGTTGAGTATTGTATAAAACTTCAAAGGGAGACTTGTACTCAAGGTTTGGAGTTGGTGTTCGATTTTTCAAGTAAACTGCTATTATTATAAATTCATTCCAATACTTCATGTAAAGACCATATTGGAATTTTAAAACTCTCGCCACATTCAAGATGTGTTGATGCTTCCTTTCAGCTAAGACAGTTTCTTGAGGAGTAGCGACACAGGTAAGTTCATGGAGGATACCTTTGGTTTGGTAAAAATATGGCATCTGAAATTCCCCTCCATTAGCTATTCGAATGGTCTTGATTTTGTTCTCAAACTGGTTTTCAACAAGAGAGCAAAAATTTTGAAGAGCACTTTTAGTTTCAGATTTTGCTTTTAACAAATAAATCCAATTGCATTTACTAAATTGATCAATGATGGTTAGAAAATATTTTGAGCCATCATGAGCTTGTGTGGGATTAGGTCCCCATATATCAGCAGATATGAGGTCAAAAATTTTGAAACTGTGCTTGGGGTTTGCGGAAATGGTAGTTTATGCAGTTTGGCTAGGGGGCAAATTTCACAAGGTAGTTTTTGTTTAACCAAAAGTTCCCCATCAATCTTGAGAATGTTATTTAAAACATGTTGGGTCATTGAACTGTGTCCAAGCCGATAATGCCATAAAGTGCAGTAATTAAATTAATTAATAACAACAAAGTTGATAAGTTTGGAAGGTAACATGGATTGAAAATGAAAATCTAAAGCAGTAGAATGTATTTAATGGTGTTGAAGATGGTATAAGCCATTATGCACTCTCCCCCATCCAATCGTCGTCCAAGAGGCAAGGTCATGCACACAACAAGAGTCCAAAAAGAAAATCAAACAACAATTGAAATTTTGAGTTAAAGATTTTGCTGAGATGAGATTGAAAAAGAAGGTTAAAACACCAAGAGCATTTTTAAGAATTAGATGAGTGGAGAGATGCACATCTCCGATATGTGTGGCACCAACTTTGGTTCCATTTGGCAATCTCACGGCATGATCAACTTGTACAGTGTTGCGTGTGAAAAATTTGGAACTATAGACCATGTGATCTGTGGCACCCATGTCAATGATCCATGGTGCATCGTTAAAGTTGGTGGATGTGTGTGTTTGTGTTGACAAACAGAGAGGTATACCAGTCATGGGAAGAATGCTTGGGTTGTAGGAAGTAGCGTGGATATGGTTAACAGCTGGAAGTGAGGTTGTAGGTTGTTGTTGTTGAAGCAAAGTAAGAAGATGGTTGAATTGATCTTGAGTAATATGCGGACCATTGTAAACTTCTTCCTGCTTAGAAAAGACATGGTTAGCAGAAAATATATTTTGGGAAGAGTTTTGTGACATGGGGGATAGCCATTAAACTTGTAACATTGTTCTTTGGTGTGGCCAGGGATGCGACAGTGTGAGCAAGCTAGGAGGTTGGGATTGGCCTTGAAGCATTGTTCCAAATAGTGACCAAAAGTGTTGCAGTGAGAGCAAAATAATTTGTCCTCATGACCAGGAAGAAGTGAGTTGGGACCTCGAGTTGCCATGGCAACTGGGGCAGGGATTGAATGGAGTTGTCATCGGCATTCTTCCTGTTGGATTAAAGATAAAATACGGTTGATGGTAGGTAGTGGGTCATATAGTAGAATTTGGGCACGAATTGAATCGTAGGAGTTCTAGAGTCCCACGAGAAACTACTTGACCTTGCTTCGGTGATGATAATCTGAGAGGGTTTTGCCGAACCATAGGTGCATAAAGGCATTGGTTCATAGATTTCAAGTTCATCCCAGTAACATTTCAACTTGTTGTAATAAACGCTCAAAGAGAAGATATTGCTTTGGTGATTTGAAAAATGCGAGGAGCATTTTGGATGGAAAACCTCTCACAAAGATCATTCCGAACATTAGCAGCAGTATCAGCATAAGCAATAGTGGATCGATGTTCAAAACTAACAAAATGTTATATCCAATAAATAATTATATCATTACAGCGTTCCTATGGAGCAAATAAGGGATGAGATGAATTAGTTGGTTTAAGGATCTTACCATCCACGAATCCAAGTTTGTTTTTTATATTCAATGCACGGCGCATTGTGTGTGCCCAAGTAACATAGTTTTCAGTCGTGAGAAGTTCAGGAACTAATAAGAAAGAAGCTCCTTCTCCAGGTTGAATGAAATAGGGGCTAGCTGGGTGATGAGGGTTATTGTCATGGTGAAGAGGGTTTGAGGTGGTGTTGGCATCAGTCATTGCTCTGATACCATAATACAAATGGAGCCGAAAGCTTAATAACAGAAAGCTGAAAATACTAGAAAGTTGCAGAGAGGTGGAAAGGGCTATTCTGCATATATTCTCTACTCCATATGTACAGCATGTTTTGCTATTTATAGACAGAAGCCAAAGAATAAAAGGAATACACAAGATAAAACAAAATGAATATATATATATATATATATATAGACAACTCATTCTAACGACCACGCAGCTAGAGGAATATTTTTGCTCTGCCTTTGTCACGATCTTTCTGTAGTGCCCTTGTCTAGTGGAACAGTAGGTATTGGTGGTCCTTCATCTAGCAATTTCAACAGATACAATAGATTAGTGCAAGTAGAGCAATAAATTAACAATGATTTTTTCTTGATTTGGAACAGTGTTGATACGTATCAGTATTTTGGCCATAACTTTGGCTACGAGTTTCATATTCGCACTTGTGACTCCAATTTGAAAAACTATTTTTGATGTGCACGCTATGGCCGCCTAGTTATGCTTGGTGGACATTGTTTTCGAGTTCAAAATCAGTTGTTTTCCCTTTCAAATCTCTAATTTTAGATTTTTTTACTTTTTATGGTAATATTTCGTTTATCGATTAGGAAGTCATGATCTTGAATCTGATTTTGACCAGATTTTTGACAGATTGCTTCTTTATTTACGTATTTATTTTTCGTGTTTATTGAGATTTTTCTATTTTTAGTAAAATTTTGATATTCTTGGATTGAGTTTTACTACATATAGTCACTTTTGGATACTCTTTACACACTTCACCGATGTGATTGATCAAAACAGTTATTTTTTTATTAAAAAAAGCGATGCAATCAATCATATTAATGAAGTGCGTAAGGAATATGCAAAAGTGACTGCACATAAAGTTTTTTTTTTAGATTTACTGTTATTTCAGCCGAGTTTATTAGTTTAGTTGGAGCATTGAGTTTGGATAATTTTTCAATTGAAAACAAAGTTGTTTTTTCTGTGTTTTGGATGATCCTCTTGTCTTCTCTATCTCGATTATTTTTTTAAACTAACCGTCAAAATTAATCTAAATTTTATTAGGTATTAATATCAAATCACATCAATTTATAATTTATAGACACTAGGAATTAATACAATCAGTCCTTGTCCATATCTTGCAACTATCTCTTCATTGCTGCAACACAGGGCCCAAACATATGGGCTTTTGCTGCACAATTGAGCCCGAGGGGTATCAGATAAATCAAGCTTTAGCCCGCAAAGTCGTTAGTACTTGGGGTGAAGTTACTATTATGCTTTTGTTAGCACTCGAGAAGAAGCCAATGAGAGTTGAGATATTATAATACATTATTTCTAGTCTCCAGAATTTTTTAAATAATAATTTTAACTCCCAAATATTCTATATTAAACATTTCTACATTAAAAAAAAAATCCATATATTTAGATTTCTTCTAATTCAAATTTTAGCCCCGAATATTATTAAGCAATCGAATATTTTAGAAGCCTAGAAATCTTATAAAAGCCAAAAATATATTTATTTATTTTAAAAGCTTATAATTAATGGATTTTTTTTTTTTGAAAATTTATAATTAATGGATTGAAAGTGCATAAAAAGATATATTTTACTAAATTTCCCGTTGAAGTCTAATCCAATGTTATTAAATTAGATTACGTACTCAACACCTACAAAAACAAGATATTGGTGCCATATCTATATCTCTCTCTCTCTCTCTCTCTCGGCAAGATGGTAGTACCATGATCTAATATATAGCACAAGACTCGTATCACTAATTTCCATTTTACTTGGTGATTAACTCAACCAGAGTCTTGAAATTTTCTCTAGAGCTACCATCGGGTCCAGCAGCTTTCAAGGCTAGCCGTTCGAAGCAGGCTTCAACTTTTTCTCTCATTTTCTTCCCTTGTTCACTCAACAAAGTTAATTCCAGGGCTTTCACAGCTCCATCTTTGGTGAAAACCTCGCCTTCAATCCCCATGCCAATGCCCCAAACCGACTCCACAATCCGCCTGTTCAGCTTCTGGTCTCCAAAAACTGGCCTGCATATCATTGGCACCCTAGCCGCAATACTCTCCAAAACCGAGTTCCACCCACAATGTGTCACAAACACTCCTACCGAACGATGTTCTAAGACTTGCATCTGAGGAGCCCAAGGTACAAGTTTTCCTCTTGAACTACTTGTCCTTTCTATGAATCCCTCCGGCAGTTTTCCCTCTATATTGCCCCTAAATGACCAAAGGAATGGAATCCCAGTTGCCTCCAGTGCTTCTGCCATTGCCGTGAGCTCATGCGGCGGCAATGTTATCACCCTTCCAAAGCTAATGTATGCAACAGATGCGGTTTTGTGCATGTCCAACCAATGCAGGCAGCCATGCTCATCAGAAGTGAATGGTGGAGACAACATTAGGGGAAAGGGACCAATATTGAGAAACTTTTGGAATCTCGACTTGAGCTCATTCACGATTACTGGGTCTAACTCTTCGAACGAGTTTATGGCAACAGCAGTTGCCTGCGGCAGTGCTAATCCCATGTTGTATAACATTTTCCAAAAGGGTGACTCTAAGTTTCCTGACACTATTCCTTCAGGCAAATCGGCAACACCTACTACGGAAAATCCAGGAATGAAATCAAGGATTTTGTCTTCATGTCCTGCAAAGGAAAAACAATTTTGTTTTTATACTAGGATCATCTTGCATGTACTAGAGGAAAAAGATAGCGCGCTTCATAATTTACCCAAAAAGTAGGATGACTTTTTGGTGAATTAAGCCGGTCTGCTAGCTAGCTTTTCATCATTGATTTGTTTGTTCAACGAGTACTAATTTTTACTTCTCATTTAATGTCTCTAATCTCGTTACCTCTTTAATTAATTGCAAAACGTTATGGTCGTTGTCACTAGCATTCGAGATCACCTTCATTAATGGCACGGTGCCATTCATGCAAGTGTCAACAAGAAATCCATTTATTAATTACTCATGCTATAATATCTTCATCTCTCTCTTCAAAATTAAACGGTCTTTCAATAGAGGGGTGCTACTTTGTCACTTGAGAGCAGTGGAGTAGCACCACTCTATTTGACTGCTAGATCAAATTAGTTTATTTATTTTTTAAAAAAATTTTATTCATATGTTTTTATTATTTTAAAACATTTTTAAAAAATAAAAAAAAATATCAATACACTAATAGTCACTTCTTTGACTGTTAAAGAAATAAAAAAATTAAAATACATTGAGGTATCAAAATGAGGGGGCAAATTGAGTGGACAAAGTAATATTTTTCTTCAATCAAATGTGTCAACAAGAAATCTATTTCCATCATGTATCAATTTTATAAAATTATCATTAATTTTGTATAAATCAGTTGTAAAATAATTATAAGAGAAAAGCGGATTAATCATTTTTCAAAAAACTAAATGTCAATACAATATTATTGCAGGCCTCATAATCCAATAAGGAATATGAAGTCTTAAAAACATGATAGAGATATTCAAGCATGCATACTAATGGCCCTTGGAGTCCGATTTATTAAGGATCTAATTAGTCTATATATATATATATATATATATACACACACACACACACAAAGTTCTATATATCTATGTCATGATTTATTCGTTCAAGAACAGCTTACCTGTATATCCTAGTCTATGCCGGATAACTTCAGTGTCAACGTGTACGAGAAGGGAGTGAGGTCCGGCGGTCCAAAACGGGACCCAAGGCACATCCATTTCCTTAGCCATCTTTTCAGGAAACGCAAAAAACGCATCGCTCATAACGCAGCTGATCTTACTCCCCGCCTCCGCTGCCGCGGTTTCCATAACGCTCCTAAAGTTTCCCGGAGTTGCCTTCAGAAACAGCTCCATTGGCTCAATCGGATTCTCGGTAACAACGTAGCCCTCCGGCAAGCCGGATGGCACGTCGTAAGGCTTTATGTTATTCACCTGATTAGCAGAATTGGAGAAGGTGGAGCGGTTGGATACAGCCGTGCTGAAGAATGAGAACTTCACAAACGGGGCTGTGGCCGCGATTGCATTGACGAGGCTGAGGAGTGGGGCTGCATGGCTGCCGAATGGGAACGCTAACACGGCTACGTGTTTTTCCACTTCATTGTTGTTGTCTTCCATGGATTGTTGCAGTGGTTGTCTTCCGTGGCTAGTAATTTGTTTAATGGAGAGGTGCAAAGGGCTACTTTGGGTCAATGATTTCGTTTGAGTTTCTGCACAGATTAATGTGTGGTGACAGTCATGCATTAATAGACAGAAGAGAGAGATTTTTGTTTGGTGTGTGAGGTAGTTGAGAGAGATGGACAGGCTGGAGTGGGGAGGATGAAAGACTGCAAGTTCGTCTTTCACGTATGCCTTATCATAAGTTTCTGTGGTTGGTAAGAGTCACTGGCAGCTTTTAAAGGTCAAGGCCACTGCCACGTTACCACTTTTTTCACCAATGATTTCCTTTTTCGGTTTTGTTCTCAATTGGTTGAATACGATTGATGGATTCCCCTTCGTCGTCTTCTTTCCTCGTTTATAACATTACCATTAGTTTCATTTTTTTAAAATTTAGTTAAAAGTATATATTTTTTATAGAATAGTATTATAACTACTTATAATTTTACTTATACTTTAACTTATAAAATTTATTTTGTCAGTTTTTTTTTTAATTTAAAATTTAAAATTAAAATTTTATAATTTTTTACATATCAATAACTGATATATAAAGAAATAAATTTTTTGTAAGTTTTTATCAAATACATTTAACATTTTTCATATTTTATAAATTCAAAATCATTCAAGCCATAAATTCAATCAAATTAGTTAAAATAATAATATTTTTTTAATAACAATTTTTTTCATATTTTATAACTACACTATTTCTCAATTATTTTTTTTCCTCAACCTAAATTATTGGAATAAAATATTCTTTTAGTTATGAATAGTATTAACAAATAAGTTATGACTACTCTAAATGCAGCAAATTTAATAGATAAAAAGCCATAAATTTTTACTACTCAACGCCAATGCCAATGCCAATGCCAATCCCAATGCCGGTGCGATGCGCTCAAGTTGAAAGAAAGGGAGACTCCACAAACCGGACGTGTGAAAAGCCTGTATGTACACCCTCTAATAGACGGTAGTAGACACGAAAGCTGTCTATTCTATTTACCATATAATCTTATAAGCTGAAATATTAATTACCGAGTGAAAGTAAAATTTATCCCGTTGTTAAAATTGCTACAATTGAAATAATGAAGTTTGTCCTTACATGCTGTATGTCCAAGAAGCTGACATAATGATACATTCCACATGCATGGTCCCCATGTAGCCCACAGTGCCCACTCAAACATAGTGCGATGGTCCCAAACCGATGGCGAATCGATCCAGTGCAGTTTTAGAGTTTTTTTTTTTTGGCATTTCTTTTAAGTATTTTATTAAAATACTTATTAAACTTTCTGAAAAAGTATATTTATTAAAAAAAAATACTAACAAACTTGCAATACCACATGAATGTTGATTGAATGTTAGTTGTCATCTAGATATGGCATAAATGCCGATAACCATGCAGGCATTGGTCCATGCCAAACGTGCATGTAGTTTGAATGGTTTGGAACAATTGTTGGGATGTCTTAATTTAAAAAACAATAATGATAAATAGCAACTACGAGGTTGATGTAATCAACCAATAAACATCAACTCAACACAATCCAAATTTCATTTTTAAAATAATATCACATACCGCGTTTGGAAAATTTGAGCTAGTTGGTGTTAGACTAGCTGAGTGGTCTTCTTCTTTTTCCATGCTAACATTCTCAAGGAAAACTATATCTCCTGCAAGAACAAGAAGAAAATCACCAAATTAAGTTGATCATCCTTGAGAAATCGAAGTTATCAAAATCATTACATGAACAATTAACATGTTAAATTAAATTTATTAGCAAAGAAAATTGATTTTTTAAAAAATAATTGAAGAATGGACTCTATCATTTGAAAATTTCTTAGAAAGTTAACTATGAAATGGTTTTGTTTCAACAACCTAGTCTCTAAACTACCCAAAATCAACTCACTAATGTCATCCCTCACCTTTATTACTAGAAATTTAGAACTTAATATGAAATTTATAAAGCATTCTTAAAGAAAAAATGTCGAATGGAATAATAAAAAAAAAATACAATACTGTTTTCTTCCACATGTCCACAAAAATTGATTTCTCACATAATATTTCTTGACTTCTTGTTCTTGCAGGAGGTACTCTACACCAATCCAAACTATTAACTGCTCAATGACCATGTACCCATTGAATCATAACAGACCCTTTTATTCGCATTGTAATTCAACGATTGTCTTCTTGTACTTAATATGATGTCTTCATGTAGTTAAACATGGAAATGTGTCATTAATCTTGCAGTGTCTCATTGCTCTTAAAAGTCAAGGAAAACAGAATGTTAAACTGTGGTGCCAACCCTGTGGCAAGAAGCCAACAAAAACAAACCCTTTGCTTTGCACTACCACAATATCTACGCAAGAAGCACTAAAATGAAATATTAACATCTATAAAATGTGAATCTTGTGGCAAAATTAATGGAGATAATCAGTCTAGTAAATTTCCTACTTCTTACACTTTTTGGCCAGCCTTGACAAAAACTGTTGCTTTGGAGCGTTTTTTTTTAACAACTAAAAATGCTTATAGATATTCTTAACTACCAAAATGCCAACAAAAACACCACATACGAAGATGAAGATAGGAAGCAGACAACACTGGATGTCTTACTTGAAGCTAAATACAGAAACACGATGTCAAAGAACAGAAATGGAGGAGATCTCACTGTTGTTCACGCGAAGATAAAGAGATCTACGGTTCTTCTAGACCTAGGAATTGATTACAGACGAAGCTCAATATCTTCTTCTTTCCTAGTTTCGTGTTTTTGCTGGATTTTTTTTCTTCTGAAATGTAAAACTTTCCCTCCTATTTCTGTCTTTGTTCGACCTTTTTTTTTTTAATTAAATGAACTGGCTGACGGTTACGCTGTGGTTGCTACGGACGGTTGTCCATAGCATTATTGGTGAAAAGCCTGTATGTACACCCTCTAATAGGTAGTAGACACGTAAGCTGTCTATTCTATTTACCATATAATCTTATAAGTTGAAATATTAATTACCGAGTGAAAGTAAAATTTATTCTTCTCTTAAAAAAAAAAAAGAAGAAAGAAAGTAACATTTATTCCGTTGTTAAAGTTGATACAATTGAAATAGTGAAGTTTGTCCTTGCATACGGTATGTCCAAGAAGCTGACATAAAGATACATCCCACATGCATGGTCACCGTGTAGCCCACAGTGCCTCTCTAGGTATATATGTTATTATTAAGGATAGTGCTACTGGGACCTTCGGTCCCAAAGACTCAAACCGATGGAGAATCGATGCAGTGCATTTTTAGAGTTTTTTTTTTTTTTTTGCATTTCTGTCAAGTATTTTTTTTCACATTTTTAAATACCTTTTTTTTATATAAAAATATGTAAATTAAATAATATTCATTTTCTTAATCATTAAGTAAAAAAAAATTAAAAAAAAAAATCATCGGTAGACTATATGTTCAATAAGCGTTTCCCTATTAATAATGTGAAGTACGTACTATGTTATTAAAATAATGTTACATATAGTCATAAATTATGTAAATAATTTATATATATATTTTTTCAAAAAGAGTGAAACTTGTTATGAAAAAATTAATTTTTTTTATATAGATCTCATCATATATTTTTTTTTCAAAAGAATTATATAATATTTACACAATTTATAATTATAAATATCTCCTCTCAATAAATTAACATCGACTAAAGGGAGGGGGAGTACGTACGTGGTTGATCCCACCGCTCTAGCCTCCATTGATAAAGGATAAAATAGAGGTGCCTCTCCGTTGATTTAGGTAGCATTTAATCTCCCACGAATTGCGCCGTTAATAATGGAGTATGCAATTCACATTTCCACTTATAATATTGTAAAATATTTTAAAAAGAATTTATGTGTTAACCACTTCAATAACAACCATTTAAATAAAAGAAAGTGTAAATTATAGATAATATATATATATATATATATATATAAATAAATTCATAAACTAGCCTAACTTCATACAATGTGTTAGATTTATTTTACGATAAATATAATTTTATAATGTAACGTATTATATGCAAGACACATCATTTTATAGACTTACTTTTATGTAATTACTTTGTAGTTAAAATATTTTGTTTAAATAATATAATTACATAAGAATTAAGTTGTATAATTAAAAATGATAATATATAAAATAAAGAGTAGCATTTCTCAAATTTATATACCAAAGTAAATCTTTGGCCTATGAAGATGATATGACCATTCATTGAATATGCTCCCAATTCAGGATTAGCTATCATGCCGGCCCCCGCCAAAAAGCACCGAGTATTCTCTCCATATATATGCTTTCAAAGTACTTTTAATATAATAGGAAATGTAAGACTTACAAAAACACGATAAAATATGGGGTATAATCATTTCCGAGCCCAAAGTCTCAAAAAATGCATAAAAAGATGCAAAGACGGGGCCATCTTAGAATAATAAAGTCTTAGAAAGGAGCTCAGCTCGAGAACTTTTCCCCACAAATATAAAGACTAGTTTAAACACTGCTTACTGTTCTTTCAATGAAAATTCAACCTCATTTATTCATTGATAATCGATGAGAATATATACAGTAATTACTAGGTCGGGAGCAACGTGCAAAGCACGTTTCCTAGTTGAGTGAATTTTTTTTTTTACAAAAATAATATGGTTTAAAAAAATAATTAATGAATAAGTTAATTTAGTACGATTATAGTTGCTTAATTTGTAAGCCTAGTTAATTTTATCTTTAAATTTTTTTAAAATTACAATAATATCATTATCAAAATTATACTTTTTTTTATTTCTTTAATGAATGATTGTCTCTATTGACTGAAATAGAATTTTTTTTATCAAAATTTGTCTTTTTAATAAGACAATTGTACACGGGCTCAATTGCATGATTTGTTAAATGTGATCCACGATTTATGGGTATGTAATTATATTAGTATAGGTATAATTATAGTGATTTAATATAATTATATTAGTATAAGTATAATTACCGTTTAATTACTAATTAAAAGCATAAAATACGTGTATGAGTGGGGAAAAAACTAAAAAATGAGAATTATTATTATTAATTTTGTGTGTGTATGATATATAAGAAGATAAAAGAATAAGAGAGTAATTTTAGAGAAAGCATGATGTGAGGGGTATTGAGATCTTTTATTTATAAGTTTGCATAGATGATGCACTTTTTTTATTTTTTATTTGGAACATAATCACACATTTTAAATATATATATATATATATATATATATATATATAATATTGTAAATAAGGAGATCACCTTAATGCATGGGCGTGGATTAGACATGCACTAAAATATATTTATATAATATCCAACTTGTATGGATCGAATGATTAGTACGATGCATCCTCAAGACTAATTCAATCGATTAAGACTATATAATATAATAAATATATGTAGGTTCCATAGGTTGTGATGCTCGATGAAGTGACCTTAGTACACAATTCTATTGCTTCTTGTCCTAAAGCTTAATTTAGGCTTAGGTTACGATGTATACTAGTTTTTGGTGTGGTTCACAATGGGTGTAGGGTCGGGAAATTGGCCTAGTAAGTTTATTTTACCCTCAACTTATATAAAGTAAATAAATAATAAAATAGTTCACATCTTTTAGATAGATTATTATTAAGAAAATGATATCATTATATGCACGTCTCACCCACTCCACAGTTTAAGTATTGTTGGTTTTTAAAATTGGGTGAATTCAATGCAGGATACATGTTTGTATAAATTTTTCAAGAATATAATTGGAAGAAGGGTACAAAAAGTATTGGATTCTCTAATATTTGAAAGATTCGTAAAATGTGCAGATATTGATTAGCAAGTTTGCTTGGTTACTGGATCTAACTATTAAAATATTCAAAAGTTAATATATATATATATATATATATTTTTTAATTTCTTTTTATAAAAAACTATCTTGGCTGTAGATAATAGAGAGAAATGATAGGAAAAGCATAATTGGAAGCACATGAATTTTGGGTTGGTACTGTTGTAGTTATTGAAGTGGCTTCAAGATGATAGCGAGAGCTACTTAAGTACCATGAGGTGTAGGGCATGCAGAGCTCCCATACATGTAGTCATTGGTCGTCTCGTGATATTGATGAGTGGGTTCACATTATACATGATGTTGAGCAAATATTATGCTATGATAATTGGGATATAAGTTTGGCTTACATGGAAAGATTGATGAAAAAATCTAATTTATTTTTTCAAATAGGTCAAATTTTAACAAGATGTAAGCCAAAATGGCAATAAATTGGGCTCGTTTGGTTCAGTTGACTTTTGTTCAAATTTAGACCTATTTTAATATTTAAATATCTAATTTTTAAATTACAAAACTTATCTTAATTCAAAACCTCTTTACACGTGGGACTTACAAACTTTTTCTATTTCTCATAAATACATTTAAATTCATCTTAACATCTAAACACATTTTAATTTATTTTAATTGGGTCTTATAAAACTCACTCTATCATCTGAACTCAACTCAGCTCAATATCCAAACACAGCTTCAATAATTTATTCTTAATTATCCAGCTAAAAACAAAAGGTACTTTTAGCTTAAAAACAACTTAATTATTCTCATTAGAAGAAGTCTAAAAAAATGGTGGTCATGAGAGTTATGGCCATGGTTTTCATAAAAGGCATCATGGCCGTGCATGACATCTCCACGATGGACCATTATTTTTTATTTTATTTAAAGAAATATCTATTTTATTGGAGCGTAAGTATGCTATTTTTAATATAAATATGCTATTTTGGAGTTTACATAATTTACACCCTAGAAAAAATAAGGATTTTGAAAATGATCAACTTATAAATTTTTAATTACAACAACATGAAATGTCGCCTGTCTTCATCAAGAAAAAGTTGACAGGCGAACCAATGGAAATTAGCAAACTGCATGATTGATGATGATCCAGGAGGTGGTGGGTGGCATATTCGGATTCAAAGCGTCCCTATAATATTATGTGGAGTTTATCATTCAAATCATTTAATTCAAAGATAATGCTCTCTCTCTCTTATCATGACAACTCAGACATGACAAGTTAATGTGGACACGATGCAATATGTATTTGACTATGAAGTTGGGTAAACTCTTTATCTACTCTTATTTTTGTCATTACCTCTATCTCATTGTCATTTTTTTTAAATAAGTTAAAACACAATCATGAAACATAATTACGTGATTGAGAGCATAAATCCTGATTTGATATTAATTATAATTCATATATATAGCGTGAATGGAGGAGATTATTATTAGAAAAATACTTTAGTTATAAAAAAACTATACAAAAATAAACCTACAAAAATACCAATGGTTCTATTTGGGTTGTTTGTCAAAAGCAATAATAAATAAGTCTACAAACGTTGGCAACTGTGTAAACTTGATTTTAAGGAAAAGAGGATGCAAAGATATTAACCTTAAGATAAGGTTTGGATATTAAATTAATTCTTGTAATTTGCAATGATCCTTTTCTATATATATATATATATATATGATGCATAGGCTACTGATGACAGATGCAATGATAAGAGTTCATAACTTTATCCAAAGCATGCAATGATAGATCATAATTAAGGTCGTTTTATTAATCACTGTACACCATTTATAATTTTTTTTTTGGATAGAAATAGACTTAATTTCATTCAATGAATCTCGAAATTACAACTGTGACTTATCAATATAGAAAAAAAAACCCAGACTACAAGCCAAACTACACATATGTTTTGTAGCACCCCCGTACATAAATTTATTTATGACGAATTTTGTCTTAACTTCTATAAACTCTCTCTTAAACAAACTTTCAGGTTTGTCTAAGAGAATAGCGCTCTGTAAAAAACAGAATTAAACGACTTCTCTCCAAAAGAAGAGAATTACTATCATCCTTCATCCTCCCTAGGAGGAGGAGTACTATCACTCCCCATCTTCCCAAAAGAAGAACGAGACTCAACTGCTATGGACACCAACGGGTCCAATAGCCTATTTCTTTTTATTAAAATTTAAACAAAACATCAAAGCTGTAGAAAAGTAAGCACAAAAACACCAAATAAACAACACATGGGCTGAATAAGGCCCATCCAAAACAACATCCAACCTATCTACAAACAGTAGAAAAGCATTAGGGTTTCATCTCAATCTGCTACCACCCCCACACTTTTCTCTCTACTTTTCTTTTTTTATTTTTTATTTTTTCTCTGTTTTTCTTCTTCTTCTTCTCCTTCTTTTTTTTTTCTTTCCCCTGCTGTACCCGTGACCCCCTTCCCTTCACTGTTTTTCATCTTCATCTCGAATGCCTGCCATCTGATGACCATCACACCAGACGGCACTCATCACAAGCCCGACCATCGCGCGATCTTTCGATTGCCATCGCACAGCCACCCATCGACGACCCTTACGGCCACCTAGGCAGCTCCAGCAGGCTACCACCCATCGAGCACCAAGTGGCTCAGGCTGTGTCCATCGCGAGCACCAGGCGGCTCAGACTGCCTCCATCACACAGAGCGCGGCCAACGCGCACCGCACGAGCTCCGCTCCAGACATGAACGACCCATCCAAAGGCGAAAGAACATTGTTGAGAAAGGATCACCTTCTTTATTGGACCTAAAAAAGCACATCAAAAGAGAACAAAAACACACTAAAAAAATGAACAAAAAATGCAGGAAAGGAAAGTGAGGGGACAGGAGCAAAACTCCCACCCCCTCAAGCTCGGTGATGCTTGGGGGTTCCTTTTTAGAGAAAAGGTGGAGAGTCTCTCTCTACAAAAAATGCTAGGTCTTAACACCATTTATAATTAGTACTATATCAGAACTACTTTTCTTCATAATTAATTTTAAAATAATGGTTATACATAATAATAGTAATATATGTGTCATAATAATTGTTGAATTAATGATCATCTCATGCATGCACAGAATTATGTGCGTCATTCAATTCATGCATCAATTAAGGTTTTTTTTAGTTTTATTAATTATCATCAGCCAACTGCTAATACAATGCAATATATATAAAGTCTACAAACGTTGTCAACTGTGTAAACTTGCTTTTGATGTCTCAATTTGATTCAAAGACAATTTCTTTTATAATATTATCACACGAGGATAAACTATATATAATATTATTTCTTTTATAAGTAAGGTGAAACGTCATCATTTATCTTTCCTTTATGTCTCGATTTGATTCAATGGCGACTTCTTTTTAACTTATTTAATTATTTTGTATATTTTGGAGATGTCAAAACAAAATATATTTTATAATACTATACTTTATAACTTTTTATCGTTAGTTTTTTTTTATTAAAAGTTATTCTTTATGTAAAATATTTAAAAAACACGAACAAATAATTTTATTCTTTATGATTATCTCGCTAGTTGAGCCAAAAAGTCGGTTAATTTTTTCCTTTTATTTTGTCTCCATGTAATAATGATGTCTTCATGATCAATAATTTTGATATCTTCTAAATTTTTAATGATGATGTCTACATGATGATCAAAAGAAATGTCACATCATCTCATATATGATTAAAAGTATGATAGATCAATAATATAAATGGTCCACCCTTGATTAAAGGAGCATTATCATCATGGCCATCATTAATTCTTGTTCACCATTGCGGAGATTACCATATATATTTTCTCTCATCGTTTTAACCTTTTCTTTTATCATATTCTCAAGTACTTGATTACTAACCAAACTTTCTTTTATAAGTCACATAAGAAATGAGAGCATGACCTTTTCTGATGAGATATTCTGTCAGTCTGTCAAGGAGTGACACTCAAAATGATGGCCAGACAAAGGGTTGTGGCCTAAAAAGAATTTTGCAAATTATATTATATCCATGTCTTTGGCTTACCATTGGATGCAAATTCAAATCCAGTACTTCAACAAAGCAATCAACTTTCGCACTCCGTGAATCATGCATAGACATTGTGTACCCAATACCCAATCGACATGGAAAACAACAAGAAGAAAGAGATAAAAAGGTGCGATCAGACATTGTGTTAGAATATATAGACATATTTTATTATATAATTATCAAGATAGTATATATGAAGATTATTGTAATCAGACATTGTGTTAGAATCTTAGAAATTAATATAATTTAAAAGGGCCCGGCCCCATGCTTTGAAGGTCATGATAGTGAATCACACAATGATGAGAGAAGCTTTTAGCTGCTTTCAATGATGCGCTTGTTGTCCGCACCTACCATTAATTTACCCCACACATGATACGTCAGCAACAAACCAAGTGGAGTTGATAGAAAATGAACTGGTCGTATATCCTTTTTGAGGACATCATAAAGGTTTTGGCCATGCTCATAATGGTGGGAAACATCAATGATTGCTCAAAAAATTACAATTAAAATTCCTCTCTCTTTTTCATTACTCGTCATTGACATAATGAGATCGCAACTGAAACCAAACTTGCCATATTTTATTTACTTTAAAATAAAACAAGGTAGAATCATACTCCGCATGTGCCACAACATGACTTCCCCCTATACATGAGGGTGCTACCCAAGTACATAGGAAGTCTGCAAGAGATGCACATGAACTAAACTATAAAGTTGATCGCTATACAATAAACAGTAACAAGTCCCAACCTGTAGATTGAACTAACATCTTCTCACAATCTATTGCTAAACATAACAAGGCAAATATTGTACACAGACCTCTAGAGTTCCCAAAAGCTGCTCGAGCATTCTTTTGTTCCTATTAACCAAGTTTGGATCCTCATTTTTCGGCAATACCCTAGGAATATGCTCCACCACTGGTCCTTCAGATTCCTAACAACAAACCAAATATATATAATTCAAATCCAAAATTAATTAATAATGCAAAAGCGAATATGAAACTTACAGTCTTCACAGTTCTTTGGTATCCATCCCTCCTAGACCAACCACTCTGCTGAAAATTCAATGGCTTTTTGTCGCTCAGATTAGTAGTGCCAGCTCCAGCAGTTCCCTCCCCAGTTGCATCCTCTTCCTTCAAATCCTTTGCGCTTCCGCATCTTCATTGATCTCCCCATCCTCCAGCTTCATTTGCAAATCAAGAAAAGTCAAATGATTAACCTTCACTCTGGATAATCACTCTCTTTCAAAACAATGTCAAGATGGAAAATGATACACAAATGCATATCTACCATAAAAAAAACTGAGGCAAATTTCTCATTCATAAGGAAAAAAAAAAAAAAGGGACTCAACGCTATTGGGGGTAAGTCAAATGATTAATATCAGATAAAAACATGCTAAACCAAAACAATATACTTAACATGCAAACCGTCACTTATTTTCCCTTCTCATAACATAAATTTCGCACAAACCATACAGTTGATTAGGATTTAAGCCCATGATAGGAATGTCTAAAGCGTAAAAAATTGTTAACCAAACTACTGGTTGCAATGTATGGTTAGAAATAACTTATATATAAAAAAAAATGTATGGTCAGAAATACAAAGGATTTACCTTCACAACGGTCGAAGATAGACGCATTTTTCTCGGAAGTTGATCTTCCACTTCACTTCTATCTGCCTGAAATGACTCACAGCAGGGAAAAAAAGCCATGTTGTATTTCGGCAGGCAAATATTATACTTTCGCCGGAAACAACCAGGGAACGTAAGGAAACAGAATCAAATAGGGGGGAAGTACATACGGGTAGAATCAAGTGGGGAAATCACTTGGGAAACCCATGAATGGAAGCTCGCAAAACTGCTTTGGCAAATGAAGTCGAAGACGATCATAGGTCTTGAGTTGCCACAACGAAGCTATGCAATTGAATCTCTCAAGAACAATGTACAGGACACCCTTTTCTTTGAGACAAGCTGCGGCCGTGAGTCCCGATGGCCCTGCGCCCACGATCACTGGCCCATCAACGTACAAACACGTTCAAGGGGTGCTGTCCGGCCTGATCCGTGGCTATTAACGGCGCAAGCCACACGAAGCTAAGAGAGAGAGAAGAGAGAGGTTCTGAATTGAAAGATAGAACTTGGGAGGGAGAGAGCCGACAATGAGAGAGGATTTGAGGGAGTTGACACACAAAAAAGAAAGCAAAAAGGGTCAAATATTAAAAAAACTAAAGCTGCCGACACCTATACATTGGAACTAAAAGACTAAAAACATCTTGTATAAACGAACATAAAAGATTAGAATAGAAGGATAGAAAAGACACAATACACTAAACACGGATGATTTAAACAGAATGTGAAAATTTACTATTCATTCATGTAGAAGCGCGATAGACACTTATTTTAATAGAAAGATATTGATATTGTGGCTGTGATCTATCTAGAGTTACAATTTACAATAATTACACAATTATGACAGCCATGATTCTACCCTAAAAGCCTTCTCAGTGACTTGTGCCTTGATCTATGCAATCTTCCTTAATATATGGAACGTGGGTGCCACCCCTACATGAGTTCACACTTTATATTACCCCGGTCCGAATCCACAAATGCTCCCAAGTTCTTAATTTGCAAATGCTATGTGCCTCTGTTCGTGCAAATTAAAGTCACCCCTCATGAAGTCCATAATGAAATCTTCTCTCTCTCGGCAAGATGATAGTACCATGATCTAATATATAGCACAAGAATCGTATCACTAATTTCCATTTTACTTGGTGATTAACTCAACCAAAGTCTTAAAATTTTCTCTAGAGCTACCATCGGGTCCAGCAGCTTTCAAGGCTGGCCGTTTGATGCAGGCTTCAACTTTTTCTCTCATTTTCTTCCCTTGTTCACTTAACAAAGTTAATTCCAGGGCTTTCACAGCTCCATCTTTGGTGAAAACCTCACCCTCAATCCCCACGCCAATGCCCCAAACCGACTCCACAATCCGCTTGTTCAGCTTCTGGTCTCCAAAAACTGGCCTGCATATCATTGGCACTCTAGCCGCAATACTCTCCAAAACCGAGTTCCACCCACAATGTGTTACAAACACTCCTACCGAACGATGTTCTAAGACTTGCATCTGAGGAGCCCAAGGAACGAATTTTCCTCTTGAACTACTCGTTCTTTCTATAAATCCCTCCGGCAGTTTTCCCTCTATATTGCCCCTAAATGACCAAAGGAATGGAATCCCAGTTGCCTCCAGTGCTTCTGCCATTGCCGTGAGCTCATGCGGTGGCAGTGTTATGACCCTTCCAAAGCTAATGTATGCAACAGATGCGGTTTTGTGCATGTCCAACCAATGCAGGCAGCCATGCTCATCAGAAGTGAATGGTGGAGACAACGTTAGGGGAAAGGGACCAATATTGAGAAACTTTTGGAATCTCGACTTGAGCTCATTCACGATTACTGGGTCTAACTCTTCAAATGAGTTTATGGCAACAGCAGTTGCCTGCGGCAGTGCTAATCCCATGTCGTATAACATTTTTGAAAAGGGTGACTCTAAGTTTCCTAACACTACTCCTTCAGGCAAATCGGCTGCACCTACTGCGGAAAATCCAGGAATGAAATCAAGGATTTTGTCTTCATGTCCTGCAAGGGAAAAACAATTTTGTTTTTATACTCGGATCATCTTGCATGTACTAGAGGAAAAAGATAGCGCGCTTCATAATTTACCAAAAAAGTAGGATGACTTTTAGGTGAATTAAGCCGGTCTGCTAGCTAGCTTTTCATTGATTTGTTTGTTCAACGAGTACTTTTTTCTTCTCATTTAATGTCTCTAATCTCGTTACCTCTTTAATTAATTGCAAAACGTTATGGTCGTTGTCACTAGTATTCGAGATCACTTTCATTAATGGCACGGTGCCATTAATGCAAGTGTCAACAAGATCAAATCCATTTATTAATTACTCATGCTATAATATCTTCATCTCTCTCTTCAAAATTAAACGGCCATTCAATCAAGAGCGGCTCCATTTGACCGTTAGATCAAATTAGTTTATTTTTTTTTAATTTTTTATTCATATTTTTTTTATCATTTTAAAACATTTAAAAAAAATCAATACAGTAATAATCACTTCTTTAACTATTAAAGAAATAAAAAAAATTAAAATATATGAGGTGCAAAATGAGGAGGCAAATTTAGTGGACAAAGTAATATTTTTCTTCAATCAAATGTGTCAACAAGAAGTCCATTTCCATCATGTATCAAGTTTATAAAATTATCATTAATTTAGCATAGATCAGTTGAAAAATAATTGTAAGAAAAAAACGGATTAAGCATCTGCAAAAAACTAAATGTCAATACAGTATTATTGCAGGCCTGATTATCCAATAAGGAATTATGAAGTCTTAAAAACATAATAGAGATATTCAAGCATGCATACTAATGGCCCCTGGAGTCCGATTTATTAAGGATCGAATTAGTCTATATATATATATATACACACACACACACAAAGTTCTATATATCTATGTCACGATTCATTCGTTCAAGAACAGCTTACCTGTATATTCTAGTCTATGCCGGATAACTTCAGTGTCAACATGTACGAGAAGGGAGTGAGGTCCGGCGGTCCAAAACGGGACCCAAGGCACATCCATTTCCTTAGCCATCTTTTCAGGAAACGCAAAAAACGCATCGCTTATAACGCAACTGATCTTACTCCCTGCCTCCGCCGCCGCGGTTTCCATAACGCTCCTAAAATTTCCCGGAGTTGCCTTCAGAAACAGCTCCATTGGCTCAATTGGATTCTCGGTAACAACGTAGCCCTTCGGCAAGCCATCGGGCACGTCGTAGGGCTTTATGTTATTCACCTGATTAGCAGAACCGGAGAAGGTGGAGCGGTTGGATACAGCCGTGCTGAAAAACGAGAACTTCACAAACGGGACTGTGGCCGCGATTGCATTGACGAGGCTGAGGAGTGGGGCTGCATGGCTGCCGAATGGGAACGCTAACACGGCTACGTGTTTTTCCACTTCATTGTTGTTGTCTTCCATGGATTGTTGCAGTGGTTGTCTTCCGTAGCTAGTAATTTGTTTAATGGAGAGGTGCAAGGGGCTATTTTGGGTCAATGATTTCGTTTGAGTTTCTGAACAGATTAATGTGTGTGACAGTCATGCATTAATAGACAGAAGAGAGAGATTTTTGTTTGGTGTGTGAGGTTGTTGAGAGAGAAATGGACGGGCTGGAGTGGGGAGGATGAAAGAGTGCAAGTTCGTCTTTCACGTATGCCTTTTTGTTAGTTTCCGAACACAAGGTTGGCAAGAGTCACTAGCAGCTTTTAAGGTCAAGGCTTCTGCCACGTTACCACTTTTTTCTCCGATGATTTCCTTTTTCGATTTTGTTCTCAATTGGTTGAATACGATTGATAGATTCCCCTTCGTCGTCCTCTTTTCTCGTTTAGTTTCATTTCATTTTTTAAATTTAGTTAAAAGTATATATTTTTTATGGAATAGTGCTATAAATTCTTACAGATTTATTTATATTTTTACTTATAAAATTTATTTTTAATTTTCTTTTGAAATTCAAATTTTATGATTTTATAAGCTTTTTTTGTAAATTTAATTTAATTTTTTTTTATAAATTGTTATAAAATATGATTTTTAACATATTAATAACTAATATATGAATAAATAAGTTTTTTTTAAATACATTTTACATTTTTCATTTTCTATAAATTTAAAATCATTCAAGGCATAAATTCGATCGAATTAGTCAAAATAATAATATAATATTATTTTTAAATAACAATTTTTTTTATTTTTTTCATATTTTATAACTATACTAATTATATATTAATTAATAATTTAGTTTTTACTTAAATTATTGTTTCCAAATTATATTTTTTTTCCTCAACCAGCTATTTCCCAACTATTTTTTTTCTTCAATCCAAATTATTGGAATAAAATATTCTTTTAGTTATAGTATTACCTCAAAGATAGAAATAAGTTATGACTACTCAAATTTTGACTACTGGGATGGTTTGGATTCATAAACCATCTCAATTCATCTGATTTTTATCATTACATATTTTTTAAATTTCTACACAAAATATAATAATTTTTGTTTAAAATCTCAAGATAACTTTTTTAAATTCTCACATAAAATATAATAAACAATTTAATTTTTTTAATCTCAAAATTATTTTTTTAAATTTTATACAAAATATAATAAATAATTTAACTTTTTCAAATTTTAAAACAATAATAATATTAAAAAAATATTATTTTAAAAATATTATTATTTATTATTTACAAACAATCTCAATCATCTCTAAATTCAAATAACCCTAAGCGAATGCTAATGTCCGTGCGATGCGCTCAAGTTAAAAGAAAGGGAGACTCCACAAACGAGTTTTGCGACACAACCTCTTACTATTCATCCACACTCCACACTCCATATTTTTAAATATTTTTTAATATTTTTTTAAAATATTTTTTTTTAAGTTGAAATATTTCAAATTTTTTATTTAAATTCAAAATTTATTATTTAATAAAAAAAAACAAAAAAAATAAAAATAAAAAAAATAAAATTTATTCCGTTGTTAAAGTTGGTACAATTGAAATAGTGAAGTTTGTCCTTGCATGCTGTATGTCCAAGAGGCTGACATAATGATACATCCCACATGCATGATCACCATGTAGCCCACTCTAAGTCTATATGTTATTAATAATGTGAAGTACGTACTATGTTATTAATTAATGTGAAGGGCCGAGGCTAGGTCTAGTACCATCTACGTGACTAATTTGTAAATATATATATATATATATAAGTTTTTACCATTAATGTATAACTTTAATAAATAAATCTCATAGTGAATATTAAATAGTATATATACTTACGCACCGATTTGTTATAATTATAAGCACACAATTAGTCTATGACAAATTTTTCTGTTCACTCACTCATAAGAAGAGCATGTAAGCCATTGCATAACGCATGTACGGAATAAATTAGAATAATACTACATGCAGTTATAAATTATATAAATATTGTTATATATATATATTTTTTGAAAAAAGAGTGAAACTCATTATTAAAAAATTATTTTTTTATATAAATCTCATCATATTTATTTATTTTTTTCAAAACATTTATACAGTATTTATACAATTTATAATTATAAATACCTTCTCTCAATAAATTAACATCGACTAAAGGGAGGTGGGGTACGTACGTGGTTGATCCCACCGCTCTAGCCTCCACTGATAGAGGATAATCTCCGTTGATTTAGGTAGCATTTAATCTCCCACGAATTGCGCCGTTAATAATGGAGTATGCAAATCACATTTCCACTTATAATATTGTAAAATCTTTTTAAAAGAATTTATGTGTTAACCACTTCAATAACAACCATTTAAATAAAAGAAAGTGTAAATTATATATAAATATATATATATATATATATATATATATATATATATATATATAAGCAAAATCAGAAACTGACGTGACTTTTGAATTAACCATCTTCTTTAGTAGCTCGAATTTTCAAACATAAATATTATAGAAACTGCCTGTTACTCTAGTAAAAAATTGGATCATATCCTTCTCATATATGAGAAGTATATGGTCTTCTTTAGACTAATAATTAAGGCAAGTTTTGTGTGGAGGGTGAAGAATGGAGAGGACATTAATATTTGGACTGATAGGTGGATATCTAGACCTTCTACTTATATGGTGCAAACACCCTCAATCAATTTAGTCTCATGAAGTAGAGTGGCAGACTTGATTGATATAGAGAAACATGAATGGAAGACAGATGTGATAGAGGCAGTTTTCAATCCAGAAGATGCCAAGATAATTCTCACTATACCATTAAGTTTAAGGGGTGCAAAGGATAAGCTAATTTGGGTAAAATCTTCAAAAGGGAGCTTTATTGTCAAAAGTGCATACTTTATGGATATTGAGATTAAGGGGCAGTCTCGGGGGCAGTCTTCTTATGAGGCTAGTGGAAATGAATATTGGAAGAAACTATGGCAGCTACAGGTTCCTGCAAAGGAAAAACAGTTTGTATGGAGGGCCCTAAATAACATCTTACCTGCAAAAACAAGCTTGGTAAGGAAGAAGATTATTACATATGGCCTTTGTCCAGTCTGTACTCTAGAAGATGAAACCGTACCACATGTCCCTTGAACTTGTCCTCCTGCACTGGATGTATGGGGAGAAGCTGTCAGTCCAGGTAAAAAATGGCACACATCTAATGATAATTTTATGTTTATGTGGAGGGATCTGTTGCAAAGATTAGAAGTTTAGCAGCTGGAACAAATTGTTGTTATGATGTACAAGATATGGATCAAAAGGAATAAATGGGTGTTTGATAAAAAATTCCAAGCTCCCTTTACACTCTATCAAGCTGCTCTGGATGACATTTGTAACATCCTGTATTTTAGTGTATTTTTATTAAATGATTATTTTAATTAATTTAAAAATTGGTTCTCTTGTTTTAAAATTATGGAGGTTTTGATATATTATTTTATAATATTTTAAGTTGTAAAAATTATTTTTTAATGTGCTTTCTTAGTATTAATTACTGTTTTACATTTAAATTGATTTTTAATTTAAATTAGTTTGTTTATGGTTTTAAAATTATTATTGTTTTAATTAAGCATTTCACTGCGTCTGAATTATTTATTTAGTTTATTGTTTTAAAATCATTTTCGTTGGATCATTTTTGTGAACCCAGTTATGAGGATTGAATCTCATTTATTTCCCTTCATTTTTCTTTTCCTCTTTTTCTTTTCATTCTCTTTCTTTTCTTCCTTATTTCTTTTCGATTTCTCTCTTCCCACGCGAGCCTTCCCTTTCTCTCTTCCCGTCCGAATCGTCGACCTCCCTTAGCGCAGCCGTGCGCTGATCGTAGTCGACACCGCCCCTTCCATCACCTTCCCCAGCTACCGCCAACTACACCCTACCAATTTCAGACCACCTCGTGCCGCCGTTTGCCCGCACTTCCCGTCTAAAGCCGCACGGCTTTTGAGCTCTAACACCACCGTCCAGCCACTTCCGGCCACCATCTCTTCACTACTTCTTCCTCTACCTCCTAGCAACCCATTGGACCCAACTCCAGCTCCGATCCGTCACCGGTAAAGCCTCATTGTTCACGTCTCTAATTTGTACATTTTTTGCCTTAAACTACCCCTTTTGCCACCACCCACGGCCAAAGGCTACCACCACTAGTTTCAGCGACCTCCCTAGGCCCTACCCTAGCAATTTCGAGTCTTGGTTTAACCTTGTTCAAAAGTCAGATTTTAAGACTCATGGCCACAGTGTATTTTACACTGTTTTATTGTTGTTTTGTGGTTTCCAGCTCATCCGTGATCCTCCAAAAATTACTATATAGCACTGTAAGTATTTTTTCAAACATCTTTTGAGATTTAAATATATTTTTGCACTAACTCATTTCATTGTATTCTGGTTGGTTGTTTCGGACTGAGTCCGAGGAGTACGGGGGTCAGATGGATTGGAGGATGAAGGTATTTGTGTAATTGGTTATTTTGGGATTGGTTGGTTGTTGAATATTGAGGTTGTGTCTGGTACATTGCATTTGCACGCATAATCATGTTTGTAAATGAAAACTAGATTTTCGGGTAATTGCATTCATGTTCATATGGATATTTGAAAACTGAATTTTCATGTGGAAAAGATTTTTGGGTGCGTGTGTATCACGACCCCAAGCTGAGATGGGGTATTGTCTCGGTGGAGCTCCTCTGGTCACTCGAGAGCATAATATACTGAGTGACATCCCCTGAATTGTCGCCGAGCGACAACGGGATCGGACGGGTTACATGCCGACTCCGTAGCCCTTCTGCTGGCGGGGGCTAGAGGATGCTTGGTCACGAACGTACTGGGTGCGGAACTGGGCATCGCTCGTTATGTAGCCAGGGTATGCAGATGAGATGATCCCTAGGAGAGATCATAGTGCTTATGGATAAAATGGATAATAGCTATTTTCTGAAAAAAAATGACGTGTGTTAGATAATAGTTTTCGTGTGAGTCATTTTCTGGGAAAATGATGGATCATGGTTTTTGGGCCAAAATGAGATTTTGGCGTGTGTTGGAAAAATATTCATTTTCGGGAAAGATGATATTTTTGGATTTCATGCATAGTACATCATATGCATGTATGGTTGGTTGTATTAATAGGTTTTTTATCTCGGAATTAGTTGGATTATAACTTACCTGTGGTACCATTTAATAGTATTGTAGATTTTGATGTTGATGATGCAGATGCTGAGCCTGAAGATTTGGCTCCGCCGGAGGAGTGATTTGGGATTACTCGTATTTCTATTTTCAGCTCTTGTATTACTTTTATAGGATATTGGTTTATGTTTTTAAAATGCTTTGTATTTAGATATTTGTATTAAATAAAATTCTGATACTTAGGATATGTTTGGATGAGATTAAAGTTTATTGTTTTGAAATTTGAAAAAATTGAATTACATCTAGTGACTTATTTATATTATCCGCTGCGTATTTATTGTGCACTGTTTGCATGTTGCACACACTTGAGTACTTTCGTTGGGATGCGTAACCCGTGTTGTCATCATCCTGACGTCACGATTCTCGAGACTTTTCGTATGTGGGAGTCGAGGCATCACAACATTATTGTCTACAAGGAGGTTATTCAGTTCCAAAAGCAACAACACAATGGGAATGCAGTCCAGGTAACCAGATGACAGAATTGTGTGGAAACCAGTTGAGGATCCTTTCTTCAAACTAAACTTTGATGCTGCTTATAGTCCTAGTGACAGTATTATGGAGATTGGCATTGTTCTAAGAGATTGTAGAGGTGATGTAGAGGTGGTGTTAGCAGCTCCTAGACAACATGTTGCATCAGTGTTTCAAGCAGAATGTTATGTTTTGCTTCGGGGCTTACTTTTGTGTCAGGAGTTGGGATTCCATAATGTAATCTTTGAAGGAGATGCCAAACAGGTGGTTGATAGTATACTTGGTACAAACTCAAATTATTCATGGAATGGTCAATTGGTTGAAGACATTCAGTTCATTCTTTCAAAGCATATGGGTTGGAAGTTAGTATTTACAAAAAGATAAGGAAATAAGGCAGCTCATGTTGCTGCACAGTTGGCAAAGAAACTAAGTTCTGAGTTGGTATGGGTTGAGGAAGGGCCAAGTGAGGTTATGTCTGTTATTGTGAGTGACAAAATTCTTTTTGTTTCTTGATGATTAATGGAAATTGTTCATTTAAAAAAAAAAGAAACTGATGTGACTTTATGCGATCTGTTAGATTTACTTTACAATAAATATAACTTTATAATGTAACGTATCACATACAAGACACATTATTTTATAGACTTATTTTTGTGTAATCACTTTGTAGTTAAAATATTTCTCTTTAAATAATATATATCACATAAGAATTAAGTTGTATAATTAAAAATGATAATATATAAAATAAAGAGTAGCATTTCTCAAATTTATATACCAAAGTAAATCTTTGGCCTATGAAGATGATGACCATTCATTGAATATGCTCCCAATTCAGGATTAGCGATCATGCCGGCCCCCGCCAAAAAGCATCGAGTATTCGCTCCATATATATGCTTTCAAAGTACTTTTATGGGGTATGATAAAATACAATGTAATGGGAAATGTAAGACTTACAAAAACACAATAAAATATGGGGTATAATAATTTCCAAGCCCAAAGTCACAAAAAATGCATAAAAAGATGCAAAGGCCGGCCCATCTTAGAATAATAAAGTCTTAGAAAGGAGCTCAGCTCGAGAATTTTCATTGATAATCGATGATGATATATACAGTAATTACAAAGCTATTATTTAAAGTAATTATATTGATATTGTGGCTGTGATCTATCTAGAGTTACAATTTACAACAATTACACGATTATGACAGCCATGATTCTAGGCTAAAAGCCTTCTCAGTGACTTGTGCCTTGATCTATGATATCTTCCTTAGTATATGGAACGTGGGCGCCACCCCTACATGAGTTCACACTTTATATTACCCCGGTCCCAATCCACAAATGCTCCCAAGTTCTTAATTTGCAAATGCTATGTGCCTTTGTTCGTGCAAATTAAAGTCACCCCTCATGAAGTCCGTAATGAAATCTTCTCTCTCTCGGCAAGATGGTAGTACCATGATCTAATATATAGCACAAGACTCGTATCACTAATTCCCATTTTACTTGGTGATTAACTCAACCAGAGTCTTGAAATTTTCTCTAGAGCTACCATTGGGTCCAGCAGCTTTCAAGGCTGGCCGTTTGATGCAGGCTTCAACTTTTTCTCTCATTTTCTTCCCTTGTTCACTCAACAAAGTTAATTCTAGGGCTTTCATAGCTCCATCTTTGGTGAAAACCTCACCCTCAATCCCCACGCCAATGCCCCAAACCGACTCCACAATCCGCCTGTTCAACTTCTGGTCTCCAAAAACTGGCCTGCATATCATTGGCACCCCAACCGCAATACTCTCCAAAGCCGAGTTCCACCCACAATGTGTTACAAACACTCCTACCGAACGATGTTCTAAGACTTGCATCTGAGGAGCCCAAGGAACAAGTTTTCCTCTTGAACTACTCGTCCTTTTTATGAATCCCTCCAGCAGTTTTTCCTCTATATTGCCCCTAAATGACCAAAGGAATGGAATCCCAGTTGCCTCCAGTGCTTCTGCCATTGCCGTGAGCTCATGCGGTGGCAGTGTTATGACCCTTCCAAAGCTAATGTATGCAACAGATGCGGTTTTGTGCATGTCCAACCAATGCAGGCAGCCATGCTCATCAGAAGTGAATGGTGGAGACAACGTTAGGGGAAAGGGACCAATATTGAGAAACTTTTGGAATCTCGACTTGAGCTCATTCACGATTACTGGGTCTAACTCTTCGAACGAGTTTATGGCAACAGCAGTTGCCTGCGGCAGTGCTAATCCCATGTCGTATAACATTTTCGAAAAGGGTGACTCTTAAGTTTCCTAACACTATTCCTTCAGGCAAATCGGCTACACCTACTGCGGAAAATCCAGGAATGAAATCAAGGATTTTGTCTTCATGTCCTGCAAAGGGAAAACAGTTTTGTTTTTATACTCGGATCATCTTGCATGTACTAGAGGAAAAAGATAGTGCGCATCATAATTTACCAACAAAGTCGGATGATTTTTTGGTGAATTAAGCCGGCCTGCTAGCTAGCTTTTCATTGATTTGTTCGTTCAACTAGTACTTTTTTCTTCTCATTTAATGTCTCTAATCTCGTTACCTCTTTAATTAATTGCAAAACGTTATGGTCGTCGTCACTAGTATTCGAGATCACTTGCATTAATGGCACGGTGCCATTAATGTAAGTGTCAACAAGAAATCCATTTATTAATTACTCAAGCTGTAATATCTTCATCTCTCTCTCTTCAAAAATTAAACGGTCATTCAATCAAGAGTGGTATTATTTTGTTGCCTGATTAGTATCGTTTCATTTGACCGCTAAGTATTTTAATTAGTTTATTTATTATTTTAAAATTTTTTTATTTATATTTTTTTATTATTTTAAAACATTTTAAAAAAATCAATATACTAATAGTCACTTAATTAATTATTAAGGAAATAAAAAAATTAGAAAAAATTAAAAATACATAAATTGTCAAAATAAAGAGACATATTGAGGGACAAAATAATATTTTTCTTCAATTAAATGTGTCAACAAGAAATCCATTTCCACCATGTATCAATTTTATAAAATTATCATTAATTTAGTATAGATCAGTTGTAAAATAATTATAAGAGAAAAGCGGATTAATCATTTTTCAAAAAATTAAATGTCAATACAATATTATTGCAGGCCTCATAATCCAATAAGGGATTATGAAGTCTTAAAAACATAATAGAGATATTCAAGCATGCATACTAAGGCCCTTGGAGTCCGATTTATTAAGGATGGACTTTTTTTTTTTTGATAGAAGGATCAAATTAGTCTATATATAATATATATATATATATATATATATATATATATATATATATACACACACACAAAGTTCTATATATCTATGTCAGTACGATTCATTCGTTCAAGAACAGCTTACCTATATATCCTAGTCTATGTCGGATAACTTCAGTGTCAACGTGTACGAGAAGGGAGTGAGGTCCGGCGGTCCAAAATGGGACCCAAGGCACATCCATTTCCTTAGCCATCTTTCTAGGAAACGCAAAAAACGCATCGCTCATAATGCAGCTGATCTTACTCTCCGCCTCCGCCGCTGCGGTTTCCATAACGCTCCTAAAGTTTCCCGTCATTGCCTTCAGAAACAGCTCCATTGGCTCAATTGGATTCTCGGTAACAACGTAGCCCTCCGGCAAGCCGTCGGGCACGTCGTAGGGCTTTATGTTATTCACCTGATTAGCAGAACCAAAGAAGGTGGAGCGGTTGGATACAGCCGTGCTGAAGAACGAGAACTTCACAAACGGGGTTGTGGCCGCGATTGCATTGACGAGGCTGAGGAGTGGGGCTGCATGGCTGCCGAATGGGAACGCTAACACGGCTACGTGTTTTTCCACTTCATTGTTGTTGTCTTCCATGGATTGTTGCAGTGGTTGTCTTCCGTGGGTAGTAATTTGTTTAACGGAGAAGTGCAAAGGGCTACTTTGGGTCAATGATTTCGTTTGAGTTTCTGCACAGATTAATGTGTGGTGACAGTCATGCATTAATAGACAGAAGAGAGAGATTTTTGTTTGGTGTGTGAATTTGTTGAGAGAGAAATGGACGGGCTGGAGTGGGGAGGATGAAAGAGTGCGAGTTCGTCTTTGACGTATGCCTTTTTAGTTTCCGAACGCAACTTTGGCAAGAGTCACTAGCAGCATTTTAAGGTCAAGGCCACTGCCACGTTACCACTTTTTTCACCAATGATTTCCTTTTTCGGTGTTGTTCTCAATCTGTTGAAATTGGGTACAAATCGGTCGGTCCGGTCCCGCTATGGACCAAATATTTTCGGTATGTTATTTTTTCCGGATCAAACCGGATCAGACCACACACTCATAGAGATTGGATTATTCCGTCCGGCTTAATTTTTTTTTCTTTTTCTAAATATTAATAAAAAATTTATTTAAAATAACAAATTAAAACTATGTGACTTATTAATGTAGATTATGTAAAAAACTCAATAAAAAAATATTTTATATGATCAATGATTATAAATTAGATAAAAATTACATTATTTATTTATATAATTACTATATAATTAACTAATTGATATTATATATTAGTTAATTGATAGAATATTAACAAATGTGAATAACATATTTAAAATTTTATATTGTTAATTGCATAATTATTATATAAAAAAAATATTTTTTTTCATTTGGTCCGGTCCGGGTGGAAAAATCCTAGATCGGGAACCCAACCGAAAATTTTCGATCCTCGAAAATATGGACTAAGACCGACCGGTATCAATTTCAATTCAATTGGTACGTTCGGTCCAAACCGACCATTTATCACTCCTAGGTTGAATACTATTGATGGATTCCCCTTCGTCTTCTTCTTTCCTCATTTAGAACATTAGCATTAGTTTCATTTCATCTTTAAAATTTAGTTAACAGTATATATTTTTTACAGAGTATTGTTATATGTACTTACAGTTTTACTTATACTTTTACTTATAAAACTCATTCTGTTAGTTTTTTTTTTTTGAAATTCAAATTTTATAATTTTTCAACATATCAATAACTGCATATGGAAAAATAAGTTTTTTGTAAGTTATTCTTAAATACATTTAACATTTTTCATTTTTTATAAACTCAAAATCATTCAAGCCATAAATTCAATCGAATTAGTCAAAATAATAACATAATATTATTTTTTTAATAATTTTTTTTTATTTTTTTCATATTTTATAACTACACTAACTATATATTTTTTTCAGCTATTTCTCAACTATTTTTTTTCCTCAACCTAAATTATTGGAATAAAATATTCTTTTGGTTATGAATAGTACTTCAAAGATAGAAATAAGTTATGACTACTCTAAATGCAGCTAATTTAATAGATAAAAAGCCATAAATTTTGACTACTCGATGCCAATGCGAGTGCGATGCGCTCAAGCTAAAAGAAAGGGAGACTCCACCAACCGGACGTGTGAAAAGCCTGTATGTACACCCTCTAATAGATAGTAGACACGTAAGCTGTCTATTCTATTTACCATAGAATCTTATAAGTTGAAATATTAATTACTGAGCGAAAGTAAAATTTATTCTTCTCTTATATAAAAAAAAAAAGTTGGTACAATTTTATACGGTGAAATAGTGAAGTTTGTCCTTGCATGCTGTAGATCTTGTTATATTTATTTATTTATTTATTTCAAAAAAACTATACAGTACTTCCACAATTTATATTAAAAATATCTTTCTCTCAATAAATTAACATCAACTAATGGAAGGGGGAGTACGTACGTGGTTAATCCCACCGCTCTAGCCTCCACTGATAAAGGATAAAATAGAGGCGTCTCTCCGTTGATTTAGGTAACATTTAATCTCCCACGAATTGCGCCGCTAATAATGGAGTATGCAATTCACATTTCCACTTATAATATTGTAAAATATTTTAAAAAGAATTTATGTGTTAACCACTTCAATAACAACCATTTAAATAAAAGAAAGTGTAAATTATAAATAAAAAATATATATATATAAATAAACATAAAAACTGACATAACTTCATATAATTTATTAGATCTATTTTACGAAAAATGTAATTTTATAATGTAACGTATTACATATAAGATACATCATTTTATAGACCTACTTTTGTTTTATTACTTTGTAGTTAAAATATTTTGTTTAAATAATATAATTACATAAGAATTAAGTTGTATAATTAAAAATGATAATATATAAAATAAAGAGTAGCATTTCTCAAATTTATATACCAAAGTAAATATTTGGCCTATGAAGATGATATGACCATTCATTGAATATGCTCCCAATTCAGGATTAGCTATCATGCCGGCCCCCGCCAAAAAGCATCGAGTATTCTCTCCATATATATGCTTTCAAAGTACTTTTAATATAATAGGAAATGTAAGACTTACAAAAACACGATAAAATATGGGGTATAATCATTTCCGAGCCCAAAGTCTCAAAAAATGCATAAAAAGATGCAAAGACGGGGCCATCTTAGAATAATAAAGTCTTAGAAAGGAGCTCAGCTCGAGAACTTTTCCCCACAAATATAAAGACTAGTTTAAACACTGCTTACTGTTGTTTCATGTTAAGCGCCCGCTGAATAGGTTCCGGGCCTAAGTCTAAAATTTTAAGTGAGGTGTTTTTTTAAAGTAAAATTAAATAAATTTATTTTTATTTTCATATTATATTTTTTATTTAAAAATAATTCTTATCGTTTTGTAAAGTAAGATTATTGATTAAGATTTTATACCATATTTTCAACTAATAACTGACTTAAACTTTATTAGGAGATTTTTTATTTAGAGAGAATTTTATTAAATCTAGTTTTACAAATACTTTAGACTATTAGACACAATTATAATCATTATTGTCAATAAAATTCTATAAACAACTTACACATTTGAAAAAAAAGATCGACGCTTGCCTCTTCAAAGGATTATACAAAAACCTTTTATGAACAACTAAAAAATTAGTTGTGGTGATCTTATTTATATTCTTATTCTCATTGAGTTAAATAAAATTTTTTATTGAATATATATTTTTTTTAAAAGAATTCTATTTTATATACATATTTTTTGGAACCTTCTTCCATTAGGGACCTTAGGCAATTGCCTAACTTGCCTAGTGGAAGAGCCGCCTGCATTTGTTCATTGATAATCGATGAGAATATATACAGTAATTACAAAGCTATTTAAAGTAATTATATTGATATTTTGGCTGTGATCTATCCAGAGTTACAATTTACAATAATTACATGATTATGACAGCCATGATTCTAGGCTAAAAGCCTTCTCAGTGCATGACTTGTGCCTTCATCTATGCAATCTTCCTTAATATATGGAACGTGGGTGCCGCCCCTACATGAGTTCACGCTTTATATTACCCCGGTCCCAATCCACAAATGCTCCCAAGTCCTGAATTTGCAAATGCTATGTGCCTCTGTACGTGCAAATTAAAGTCACCCCTCATGAAATCCGTAATGAAACCTTCGGAATTTCTCCAAATGCGCATGTATTTGTGCAGTACCGTCACTATTTTCCTCCTGCTAATCTCAAGCACCCACGCCGTCACAAAGCAAGGCCAGTACCTAAGCCTCGCAAACCAATTCTTGGCACCACACAATGCTGCTCGCTCTACCCTTAGACTGCGGCCATTGATGTGGGATCCAAAACTGGCACGCTACGCACGATGGTACGCCAATCAAAGGCGCTTTGACTGTGCTTTGAGGCACTCTAACGGGCCCTATGGCGAGAACATCTTCTGGGGAAGTGGCAACGGCTGGACACCATCTCAGGCAGTGACGGCATGGGTTTCGGAGCGAAAGTGGTACAATTACCGGTCAAACTCGTGCGCCAGTGGACAGCAGTGTGGGCATTTTACTCAGATAGTGTGGAGAACAACAAGGAGAGTTGGGTGCGCCAGGGTGATTTGTTCTGGTGGTAGAGGTGTGTTCATGACTTGCAACTACGACCCTCCTGGAAATTATATTGGCGAAAGGCCATATTGAACATCGATGTTTTCAGTTGTGCGAGCATGCATAAAATATTGCTGGCCGGCTACTGTGAGCGGTTGCTCAAAAGGCTTTGTTTTAATAATATTGATCTAAATAAGAGGTTTTCTTTAATTATCAGCTAATAACACACAGCAGGTGCTTGAACAAATGCCTCAACGGGCTTAGAATTTCTGGATATATTGTTTTTCACTATTACTATTACAAGAACTAAATAGCATATTTATACACATCAGTTAGGGTAATTTAACCCTGCATTTATCAATACATTTGAAATAAATTTCATTTGAATTTGATAACAGACAGGGACTACTTTATTCGGTTATTGGGAGACACGTCCATGCACATCATGCACGTCCAGTGGCACCTCCAGTGCCTTCTTGTTTTCCTTGGGCATTTGTTGTGGCAGCTCAGCTGTAGACTTAATATCAGCAAATATGATCTAATTTGATGATCAACGCTTGGAATTTTCAGATCGATATCTCAAACATATTTACAGGATCAGTTTATTTATCGAATGCCCATTTATTTTGGAGCGGTTGCGATCAGTAGAATAGAAAGGCCCATTGGTATGTTTTCCTTTGTAAATTTGTAATGATAAATAAGAGGAGATATGTTTTGCCATAAAAAAATGATAAACGCAATCAAGCAAAGAGCAATAAAAATCTTACATTTAACTTGCTTGGAGTTTAGTAACCACAAAGAACAACAAAAATTTGTATCAAAGATTATTCAAAAAAAAAAAAAATTTGTATCAAAGAAGAAAATGTGATTTTATCCCATGTCCTGCATTTTTTTTTTTACTTTTTGTATATTTTCCTCATAAGCAAAGAACGTCAAAAATTGTATCAAAGAAGAAAATGTGATTTTATCCCATGTTTTGCATTTTTTTTTTTTTTACTTTTTGTATATTTTCCTCACAAGCAAAGAAAAGAAAAAATCTTACATTTAGCTTGCTTCAAGTTCAGTAACCACAAAGAATAGCAAAAATCTTAATCAAAGAAGAAAATGTGATTTAGATAATGTCCTGAATTTTTTTTTAATCTTTTTGTATATTTTTCTTACAAGCAAAGAATAGCAAAAATCTTAATCAACGAAGAAAATGTGATGAAGCTACCAATGTCTGATGAAGCTCCCATGAAGACGACCCACACGAAGCTCTTACCCACAGATCTACGAAGAGCTCTACTCTTAGCAACTCATCTACCCACGAAGATAAAGATAACCCACAAAGACCAGACCCACACGTAGATGAAAATCATAAACCACGCAGACGAGAGCCACGAAGACCAAAATGCTCTCTTGAAGATGAAGACTTTCATCCTACGAAGATCACCTCTTCCAGTTCAAAGAGCTCGTGCACTGTTTTCGTCTCTGTTTTGCATTTCTATTTCCCATTGTAGGATCTATTTTTGTCTTCTTTTTTTTTTTTTTTTTTTTTTTTTTTTTTTTTTTTTTTTTTTTTTTATGTGGCAGGCTAACGTGGTGTCGACTCCCCCTTAGTTGTATCTCCCGACTGAACGTAGAAGAACTGTTTACCATATCCATGCATGAGTGGTCTGAAAAAGACTAGTCACTAATATTAAAGCTTTCCATGATCATATCAATGTGCTACACACACATTGAGTGAGTGATCGCTCGACGGCCAGCTAGCACCTCACATTTCTCATCATCATTGGTGTGAAATCACAAGTCAGTTAGGTATAATAAGTCAAAAGTAGTGGTTTATGCATGCCTACTGATGATAATCAGCCAGACAATTATTTAATTAATAGATGCACATCATGCATGACGGCCGTGGATTGGGATTCAAGGCATTCCAAAAGTAAAATATTCTGATGGCGACAAGATGAAAGGTAGCTAGGCCTCTTTTGATGATTGGCTTATTGTTGTTATATTTTTGGAAGAGATAATTGAAATGCATACTCTGCTTCAAAATGAGAACACCGATGCAGGTTTTTTTTTTTCAGAAAGTACAAGCTGTTTTCCTTTATATATAATACGTTGTTCATGTTTTGTGGTGTTTAGATCCATTGGAGAAGGTAACTGACATTTGCTTAATTCGCTCTGTGCATCATCGGTTTTTTTTGTTTTTACTTCTGCTTTTGTCTCTTTTAAGTGCTTGCTGATCTTAGACAAAGAAGCTTCTCCAAGTGTTGCCTGCTGGCTTAGTTTCCAATTGTATTGTGAGCTTTGTTCTTGTAATTAAATAATGCTCGCACGGGTAGAAAATCCAAGAACGAACTTTACATATATTTGATTTTTAACACATATATAGACAAGCTAGCATGTTGTTACATGATGATGAAACGATTTTCCCCCCTAACTTATTCATCAACTCCCTAACTTATTCATCAACTAATTAGGCTCCTCTAGCCTCTAGGTGAGCACACTCGAGCCCCCAAATAATGACACATGTACAGACATAACAAAGCTTTTTCAATATATATTGATGATATCGAAACAAAAAAAATGAGCATTTGTGACGAATTATTTGTGACGATAATAACTATTTACGATGAAAACATGATACTCATTTTAACAAGAAATAGTCATTATCGTAGGAAATAGCTGATCACAAATAAATATATAGTATTGGGTCTATTCTATTAATCTAACTTCAATATGGTCGCTCGCCAATATAATTACCGGGTGGATCATAATTACATGTCATAAACACATCTCCACTGTCGCAAACAACACGAGCACAACCAATTCTTCTTGTATCCCTCCACACAATTTGGGTGTAGTGCCCACACATTTGACCAGACACGCAAGTATTCGTCACATAGGTATAGTACTTCTCTTCACTAGCCCATGTATTCACTGCGTCATATGGAGTCCACGTCGAGCCTTGACCCCAATATATGTTCTCTCCAAGCTTAAACCCACCCTCAGGGAAAGAATGTTGTAACTTGCAGTCGGCTTTTCTTTGTCCACCCCACCATCTTGCATACTTCTCAAGCTGGAAATCCCACATCAGCGGTGCCTCCCACTTGTATGCCCTGACCAAGTTGTGTGCAAATAGGAATTGCAGAGACTCAGCAACGCAACCCCAGCATAGTTGCTTAGAAACTTTGTATATGGTCTCATTTTCTGGTCTTTTTACGGGAGTTTTGGATGCTGGCGAAGATTGGCAAGTGGCCTGGTGGACGTTGTGGCTTGTGACTGTGACCAAGAGGAAGACAAAGAGAAGCAAAGAGGGTCTCATTTCTTATACGATTTTCGAGAAGATATTCTGGCGAAGAAGGTGAAAGACGAAGGCATTATTGCCTGGAATATATACTCTGTTGGTGAAGGTGTTCTCGTGAAGTAGCCATGTTGCGCCCGTGAGCTCTTTGTTGTTTGTATTATGGGACATCAGAGCCCACCATGGTGCATTCTAGAACTCAATATGTGGCCTAAGAATTCCATACACATTTTAGCAAAAGGTCATTTTCTGGGATAAGTACTATACACTCAACAAACGGTTCGGATACACAATAATACACTTTTTTTTTTTTGCTTAGAAAAAAAATAAATAAAAGCCGTGGAAGTTAACCTAGCATGGCCATTGGCCGTTAAAGGTTACGATTTATTCTGTGCATCATGTATGATACAGTATCAGCGTGACAGTGAAGGGAAGTCTCACGTACTTCATTTCAGAAAAAATATAGCATACTATTAAAAATAAAATTTTCTTGTGTATTTTAAAGTTATCCATTTTAAAAAAAAAATACAAAATTTATACATCTTAAAACTATATAAATTATTTAATTCTTACATCACAGATGGATAGATCGTCGATTCAGAATTTTGTTTCAAAATTAAAATGTGGAAAAGAAAAATCAATGAGTTTTGACATGTTAAAAGGGTATTTAAGAAACCCAAAAGAAAAAAAAAATAGTTCACTCATTTTAGTGCTCCGTTTAGATAGTAAGATAAAATAAGATGATTTTAAATTAAAATTAAAAGTTGAATAAAATATTATTAAAATATTATTTTTTATAATATTATTATTTTGAGATTTGAAAAAATTAAATTATTTATTATATTTTGTGTAAAATTTTGAAAAAATTATAATGATAAAATAAAATAAAATGAAACCGTTTCTGTAACCAAATGAGACCTAAATGAATTATGGGAATCGTATAACTCAAATTTGAAGCAGTGTACATCTATATTCTAGTGTTTTCATTTTTATAAAAGCAATAATGATTTCGTTATCCAAAATCAAACTATCTTATCTTACCTTATCTCATATAATCATTATAATTTTTTCAAACTTCCATACAAAATCTAATAAATAATTTAACTTTTTTAAATTTTAAAATAAAAATTATATTAAAAAATTATATTATAATAATATTTTATTCAACTTTTAATAAAATATCTCATCTCATTTCATATAAACTACATAATCAAATGAGGCCAGAAAAGCTTTGGATCGGTTGGGTGACCTTCTCCAATATACACCGCTCAATAGAATTTCAACATATATGAGATTTATGTGTTTTATAGTATGCTCTATTTTATTAAATAAGCTCTTTTCCTTTTTCTTTCCCTTCTTTTCATTTTTCTTTTCCCAGCATACTCTCCTCTTTCTCCTCTTTCCCTTTTCCCTTTCTCTCCTCTCTCCTCCTCTTTCTCCTCTCCGTCTTGTTGGGAACTCATCTCCAATTTGGAACCCATTGGATTTTAGGCATTACTTGAAGTTTTTTTTTATTTTATTTTGCATATTAAGTATTTAGGGCTGTTGAACTAGTTTGCAATTTTTATATGTACAATGCGACGATTCTTCCATAGTTTTAAGAGTTGTTGTCATCTTTGGACTAAAAAATCATGGTGCATACCTCTATTCATGGATACTAAAAAATGGTGGTGCATACCTCTGTTCATGGATTTGGAGACTAAAAAATCATGGTGCATAACTCTGTTCTGATTTCAAAATCTATGAAACAACTCAAAAAATGTATTTTTGAACTAAATCTTATTGTTACAGTTATCCATAGAAACCAATATTACATCCTCGATAGTGTGAAAAGGAGGAATTCTATTTTGAATATCGCATTCTGTAAATTTATTTTGAGTATATTATATGCTTCTTTATTTTTCGTTAGTGTTATATGAATAAAAGAAACAACCTTGTTCTTTGAGTTCTCGTCCTCGGTAGAAATTTGAGCTCTTCAATAGAAATCTGAGCAGGACGACGAGGGTGGATAGAGAGAGAGTGGGGGGAGATCAGGACAACGGCCGTGGAGTGAGGAGGAGAGAGAGAGAGGGAAAGAGATCGGACAAAGAGAGAACAAAATAAAGTGATCATCTACATGTGGTTTATTGTCTACTTTGATGCGCAATCTATACATGTCAGTGTCTTATTCGTGGGCGTAAAAGGGAGTTTGCCACCGATCGGCTGGGGCGTCTCTTCAAGAATAAAGGTGAGTTTAGATACATAAAATATCTATTTCATCTTATTTTATTATTATAATTTTTTAAATTATTATATAAAAATATAATAAATAATTTCATTTTTTAATTTATTTCAAAATAAAAATAATATTTTATTTTATTTTTAATAAAACATCTTATTTCATTTGAACCGTGTATTCAAATCAAGTCTAAATATTTTATACTTCTTCTAATGTATACACGAACACACTGGATTTAAATCCTCCGATCAAGGGGTCTGATGATCTCAGTTGAGTTGATGATAGATCACGTGACTTTATTATATTGAGGGACACGTGTAACGTGATGAGTCCCGCCACGCAATGTTGGCAGACCAGAAACTTCCCAAAAAGGACAAGTCAGGCGATAAATGAACCGTCAATGTCGAACCCGAAAGAGAAAAGAAGAACGTTCACTTCTCGGCGCTTCCTTTTCTTCCATCGCTGTAGCTTTTGCGATGCCTAAAGAAACTTTACTTCTGGGGATGAGGGGATCGCCGACATGTCTTCCTTTCCTTTCTACTCATCCTTTTTCCTCACCACACCTTTCCTTCTCCGTTCCAAGTTCTCCGGCGCTCCTACCATCCGAACCACATTCTTATTTTTATTCTCGCCGCCATCCTCATTTATAATCCGCTCCGAGTGAATTCGCCGCCTTCTTGTTGTTAGTGTTCCGATTTTCGAAACCGAGGCCCCTTGCGGAGCTGCACTCGCTGTCCTTGAGCTCGAGCAGGATGGAGTGCTTGAGGAAGATGGCCGGCGGCTGCTTCAGGAGCAACCAGCGCAATGGCGTGACTAAGGTTGAGGCCGAGAGTGGCGGCGTGGATATTTTCGATGCAGCGCAGAGGGCGGTCCCGGACCACCTTGTCATCATGATTGATGGCCTCGCATGTGTATATGAATCGTTGTTGATTTGTTGTACAATTTAAAGTATTGAAGATTTGAGTGTGAACCAATAATGGGTTTTCTGGCTGAAAGTTTGTGCTTGATTGGGCTAACGAATAACGAAGCATACGAAATATTAATGTGTTTGTGAACCTGTGCATGTGTGCGACATGGACAGGTTACTTTGAGTACCTAAATTTTGGGGGGAGTTCAGTAGAGAAATACTTATATTGCGATAATATATATAAGAAAGGTTTCGCATTTGGTGATGGGTTCAGAAACTTGCTTGTTTGGGAAAAAATGGGGAAAAGTTTGTAGGAAAAAACTTTAAATTCAGGTAAGTGTAACCTATAAAAGATTTCTGGTAAGTGGATCGGATTTGGAAATGTACTTAAGAACCATGGCCGAATATAGGCAAATATTATTTTAAAAATGAATAATCTAGGCTGTCCAAAATCTTGAATAGGCTGAGTTGAGTTGGATCTAGGATGGAATTTTTGTGGCTAGCTGATTCGTGAATGAAAACTTGCTCATCTTTTTTCCTCATGAACGTTAATGTGAATTCTAATACTTATGCTCTTCTGTTACTTTTTGGTTTCGCTTCGGAATTGGTGTAAAATATGTTCATTACCAAGCTTTCTGAAGTCTACAAATTCTCACCTCCCCCTTTGCCTTCCAATGGCTCTATTTGCTTGTGTAGACTAAAAACATAATTGCTTTTAAAATGATTTTCTTTTAAACAGGAAGTAAATGCAATTCTTCAAGACTGACATTCGACGGTGTTGAATTGATGGGTGAGAAGGCTAGCTGAAGAGGTATTTGGTAATAACATCATGACATGTTCTAGGCATAATTGATGTATTTTGCTTCACTTACCTGAACTTTCCTGGCCTTTGTTGCTATTGTTGTACTCACCGAATTACCTATGTTTTTTATATTTACACCATGAACAGCCAAAATAGCAGTTGACACCTTAAACTAACAAATTTTGGAAATTTGCACCCTCAGTTAGGAGTTAAGACCTCGCTGTTATGACCAAGGAAAAATAAGGCACGTTGTACAATCTTAACGATAATATGTTAACTGGGAGTACAAATTACCAAAATTTAGAAGTCTAGAGCGCCAACTGCCAATTTTGAACAAATTGAAAAATGGTGGTAACTTTGGGGTTGAAAGATGTAATTTTATAGTTGTTTTTTTCTCTCACTTGTGTTGTTTAAGTTTTTGTCTTCCAAACTCAATTAGGATTTATGACACAGTCTGATAGACATGAAACCTGATCTTCACCATGGCTGATATCTGTATGGAAGGCTGGCCCTGAAGATTGTGGTTCCCCAATGAAATGTCCAACCACGGGAGGTCAATATGGACAGCCTAAAGTTGGCATAACGTCCAATTTTTAAGTTTTGAACATTCAATGGAGTCGGGTAAGTACAAATTACCAAAATTTAGAAGTCTAGGGCGCCAACTGCCAATTTTGAACAAATTGAAAAATGGTGGTAACTTTGGGGTTGAAAGATGTAATTTTATAGTTGTTTTTTCTCTCACTTGTGTTGTTTAAGTTTTTGTCTTGCAAACTCAATTAGGATTTATGACACAGTCTGATAGACATGAAACCTGATCTTCACCATGGCTGATATCTGTATGGAAGGCTGGCCCTGAAGATTGTAGTTCCCCAATGAAATGTCCAACCACGGGAGGTCAATATTGACAGCCTAAAGTTGACATAACGTCCAATTTTTAAGTTTTGAACATTCAATGGAGTCGGGTAAATGGACTCCATTGAATGTTCAAAACTTAAAAATTGGACGTGTTAAGAAGAAAATGTTCCTGTGTGGATATCAATGAAGACATCTTCTGTAGAAAGGTATTCAAGAAATAGCTTAAGATACTTATTTGGATTTCTTAAGAGAAGTTGCTCCTTCAAAATCTTACAATTGAGTGCAAATCTATGCATCACACAAAAGAATCAATAGGCTCAGGGTGGGAAACTCAATGCACCTGAAAATTCCTTCTCTCTGTCATTTGTCACATACAAAGAAAATGAAATGAAGAATTCCAACCTGTGGTACACATCTTTGAACAAGATACCATCATGATAGTTGGAGATAGGAAGGGAACAGACAACAAACAATTTGGAACAAACAATTTGGAACAAACAAATATCTCTGTGGAAATCATATTTTTGGCTTTATGGTGGATAACCTAGCCTTAGCCATGTGTAGTATCTTCCTTGGGAACCTTGGTTGTAGGCATTGGGATTATGCGAAGCACTGTACATCTTCTTTTGGAATCTATCAGGAACCTGGGTTGATGAATTTTGGAGACACAGAAGCTAATCATCAAGTGGATGAATAGTCACGTGGATCTTTATTTTCTTTATAATTGTTGTCCTCAGAGCTACATACGATTGAGAATTACTAGTGAGACAGCATAATCAGACTATGCTCTATTGGTAATTGCAAATTAGGTTCACCTTACCATTCACTCTCTTGGATATATTTGCCATCAACTGCAACTTCCTCTGGATCCTCCATTTGTGGTGGAACCCCTGATTTCTGTGTCAGCAGACTTGATAAAGTTTTGCAGAACTGATCATTAACTCAGGATTAGCTCAGTGGGAAGACTCTAATCCACAAATATAAATTAGTTAGGAATATATTCATCATACCTCTTCATACACTCGCAGGTCCCCTGAAGATTTTGATACTTTTATTACACAATCAGTCGGAGCAACCTCAATCACCTGTAATTTTCCAGGGTGTTTAGAGACCTTGATGTCTTATATTGCGTGGACAGTAAATGACAATTGCTTACCTCTGCTGATATGTCGAGATATGATCTAGAAGATCTAGTCATCTTTTGCTTTGGATGCATCTTTATCTGATTTGGTGTAGAGTAGTCATTAAATGTGCCAGAAAAGAGTTTTCTTGGGGGAGCAGGAGTGTTTGGGTTGAAGAATCGAAGTATAAGCAGACTGTACCTTATGAAGTTTTGTTCTTTCTACTGACAAACTCACATCTGTCGCTGCAGCTTCAATTTTCTTCATGGTTTCATTTATTGTATTCTTGGATCCAAACATTGTTGTCTGCATACACTTACTCTAAATTGGAAAGAAAGACTTGCTTTAGGTAAAAAAAATGAACTAAAGAAGCTTTTTTTATAGTGACTCATGTTTTGAATTTTAGACTTGCCTTCTCTTCAAACAGACCCGATAAATCGAGATCATGTGACATGGCAATTAACTTGAAGGCATTTATGAAACTTGAGGAGTTGGGATTGTTTGTCTCCGAGGCAATCTCCTGCTGAGGATTTCAGGTAGTTAGGCCCATTTATGAAACTATCTATCTTACTAATGGAGCAAGCTTTTACCTCAATCGAATCAAAAGCAGCATTAACATCCTCCAAGTGAATTTTCTCATCGCATTCAAATCCACAAGCTGGCACATAATCTTTTTGAAACCATTTGTCTTCGAGAATATCTGGTATGGTCATTCGCTGTGTTGGTGAAATAAAAGAAGAAATATACATGATTTTGTTCAATATAATCAGAAAATGGTTATTATATCAGAAAGTTCGAAGGTTATTTACACTTGCAGGATTTGTATCAAGTATTCTGGAGAGTAGTTTCTTTTGGTCTTCAGTAAACCATTCTGGACATGTGTATTCTGCTCTGCATATCTTTGTACAAGCATACACATCAGGTAAGTGCAACTGTTTGTATTGGACGCTGAATTTATACATTTACATTTGAAGCTACCTTCCTGTACAAGTTTATCAGGTTGCTGTCATCAAAGGGTAGATGACCGGCAAGTAACTCAAATAGGATTACCCCGCAAGACCAAACATCGGCAGCTGCTCCATCATAACCCTTATTCGCAAGCAGCTGTGTGCATGAATAATTGAAGCATTAGCCGTAGGAGAAAAGCAGGCATGAGTTTTATTGTGCAATTGTCATCAGTATTTGTGAGGAAACTTGCATCTAGTACTCACCTCAGGTGCCACATAGCTTGGGGAGCCACAAGCGGTGGTTAGAGTGCCACCGGGCTGTTAATTTATATGAACTTCAGTCACTCATCCATTGGACTTGTCAAATCCCAGGAACTCAACTATGTGTAAAATAAAAAGGAAAAGATGATGTGCATAGGAGGTTGAAGGTGGCTACCTTCTGCAGTGCACTTAGTCCAAAATCAGATACTTTGAGATTTCCCTTCTGATCCAGAAGCAAGTTCTCTGGCTGTATAGCATGCCAAAATCCCAGTTAGAGTTTTGAGAGAACTCCTTTTGGTAGTAGAAAATTGATTAACGGGGCAATGATAGATTGCATTGACTGACCTTCAAATCTCGGTGATATACACCTTTGCTATGGCAATAGTCGACCGCATCAATCAACTGCTGGAAAAACCTTCTTGCTTCCCGTTCCTCTAGCTTCTTGGAATAAGACTGGGTGAAGAGATTATGGCATATTAGAATTTTCTCTAAAACAAAGCTACCCTAAAAATCACGTTTGAATACCAGATAAATGATACAGATAATTCAAAGTTTTTGCACCATTTTTTCTGTGAGTTGTCCTCCTGGTACATATTCCATGACTATGTAAATCTTCGTCTTCGTGCCGAGAACCTGTGCACGGGATTTGGGCGCAGAAACAGGAATGAGAAGGCTAAACTGTCCTTGGTCGTCAATGACGTAGTAGTAAAATTCAACTACTAAATTCAGAAACTGTCAAACGCACCTCATGTATCCGTACGATGTTAGGGTGATGCAGAAGCTTCATTGTTCTTATTTCTCTTTTTACCTGAAACAGAAGGAATATCAGCCAATTTATGGGAAAGAAGAAAAATACGAATTCTTCCAATGAAGGTGGGTGGAAGAAAGAAAGAAAGAGAGGAGAAAGAAATGGAAATATGCCTGGTACTTGAGATCGCTTTCCATGACCTTGTGCTTATCGATGGTCTTGATTGCAACATATTGGCCATTGGTGCTGTCGACGGCTAACTTAACCTTGGCGAAACTACCTTCTCCAATTGTCCGGCCAATCTTGTACTTCCCTATGCTATTGGCAGGAAATGCCATTTTCTGATTAGACATCGAAGAAAATAAATGAAAATAAAAGAGCAGGGAAAGATCCAATATCGTCTCCTCCTCCTCCAGCAACCACCGTCTTCTACGCCCCTTGCAAATGCTTCTTGTATCCGCTCTGCTCGACAAGTATATCCTTGTCAAAATTGGATGATGTCCTGTCTCTTTTGGGGGAGAGCTCGTGCTCCTTCGCTGCTGTTAGCTTGTGCTCCTTTGCTACAACAGCCATACTCGTGGTTCTCATTTCCTTACATGGACGATTTTGCTATGTCAATATCTGAAAATATGCATATGTATATTGTTTTAAGAGGCTAGGAAGCGTTCCTTTATATTGTGAGGCTTTTGCAATTGCAATCATGTATTGGGAGGACGATGACTGGTTGGTTAGTTGGTTTGAATAATATGCATGTTTTGAATGGAAGATAGCCGTTGATATCAACACCTTCGGCATACCTGTAAATTCAAGTCTCTTTTTTTTCCCGAATAATATAGTCCACTCTCCGAATCAATTAAAGCTATTAACTCGACATTATTTTCTGCAAATCATGGCCCAGCAGAAGGTGGCCGTTGATTATATCAATAATTGAAAGAAAAAAAGAAATTGTAGAAACGTGACTGAACGCTTATGATACACATAGTTATAAGGTAATCATTGTTTTACCCATATTATTTTTTTCCTCGGCACGTTAGTATTATATGAATATTTCAAGGGATAGTTTAGTTGTCCAAATTTTAAAATTTAAAGGTAAGAGAGAGATAAGATGCATGAATCGCGTAGTATACATCATTTTAAAAATGCTTTGTATGATTTTTTGTTGCTATGATCAATAAGAGTTTTGCTGTAAATCAGCAACTGTTCACATCACACATTCTACATATGACATGGAAATTTATTTTTTATTTTTTATTTTTATTTCATAGGTATAGGTATTTTTCATAGGTGTGGATGTTTTTTTTATAGAATTTGAAGTGGTGAATAATGATTGATGAAAATAATTTTTCAATCAATAAATATGATAAGAGTTGTTTTATGTGTTTGATTATATATATATATATATAGACAGAAATTATAAAGAATGTTGTCGATTTCATGCCCATTCATGACTTCCTTTTTTGTTGTTAAATTAATACACGTGAGAAAAATGGATTGTAAAAATATAACATGCATACAGCTCCTAATTAGCCCCGTGGAAACTGGAAATTATGGCCTTTAATGAAGCTTTACCATGGGTAAGGCTGAGCTGTAGGGGCACGTACACGCATCTGGCCATATAACAGAGATCGATGTTGCTCCATGTCCAAGAGTGATGAGATGCCGAAAAAAAAAAAAAAGTGAGGAGATGTTAATGAGAACTTTGGTGATATGTCCAATCCAGCTTCGCGCGCATACAACCAAAAAATTGTACACGAGTCCCTTATGATGCATATCTTTCTCAAAAATTGAGGAACAATCAGAAAGATTAAAGAATCTGAATTCGTCCTGTACCTTAATTGCTAAATCTGGGTCGGAAAGTTAAAGTTTAAAAGGCCACCATAAGGCACCAATCTCCTACCCTAACTAACAGCAACAATAGCAAATAATGGCAATATTGTTATAGCAAAAATTCTATAGACAACCCCATTGCGTTCCCGCCGCGGCATCGGCTCCCACATGGCAAAACAAAAACGGTGTCGTTTTGAATGCACCGCAATCCCTCCTTCATTCCTCCCTTTCCCTCTTTGGTTTTTTCTTTCCTTCAATTTCCTAACTCTGCAGTTCCTTGAAAATGGAGGTTTGGCTGCTCTTTTTAGTCTCCCAAGAAGTTGTTTCTTCCCTGGATATGACACTGTTGCATCTGCTATTGTGCATCATCTCCTTGAAGATCCCCATACATAGGGGTGTAACCGGTCCGGTTTTGGACAAAATCTTGGACCGAACCGGTATGACCGGTTTTGTATTTTTTAAAACCGATTACGCATCAGTTACCACCTAAACAGGTACTTCCGGTTTTATTGGTTTCCGATCCGGTTTTTCGATTTTTTTAAAATGTAAAATTGATATTAGTATAATATTAGACTATTAGATAGCTATATATTAGTATAACTATATAATACATGATCAATTACATTTTTATTTTTAAGATTAAACTTTTATTTTATAATAACATTATCTTATATATAATTATATTAATAGCATATGATCAAACAAATTACAAATGTTTATATTTAAGATTAACATTTTATGTTATAATTATAAATTATAATATGAAATTATTTCATATATGATATATAATTATATTATATATATATTTCACATATAATTATAAATTCTATATAAAACTTATATATAAAATATTATTTTTTATATATATTTTATCAACCGGTCCGGTTCGGTTCGGTCCGGTCCGAAAAATCTCAAAACTGGAACTGGACTAGTTCCTGCCGGTTTATGAAATATAAGAACCGGTTCCGGATCGGACCGGTTCAAACCGGTAAAACTGGTCCGGTTCGGACCGATTTTTCGGTTCAAATTTACACTCTTACCCGTACACTACAAACAACAATGGAATTAGAGATACGACAAACTCTGACTGGAAATGGGCGTTATCTCTAGGGATCCTGTGGTTTTCATGAAAGCTATCAGTGCTGTTTGTCAGTTGGAGACATCTGCAGGCAGGACCTTCATGGTGTTATCAGAAGAAAAGGAGGAGGAAAAGGACAAATCAAAGGCATCCTCCGCTAAAGCTGGATTATATTCCAATGAATGTGTTCGGATTTCTAAAAATAAGATTCATGATGGATCTGATAAATGCTCTAAAAGCCACAAAAAGATCCCTGCCAATCTCACTCAAGTAATCAATCAACTTCTTGATATAGTGTTAAAATACGGTTTGCCAAAAAACCACGAAGTTGTTGTGAGTAAATTATCTTCTATGGAGATTGATGAGCCTGCTACGAAGGTAAAGGGTAAATCAAAGGTCGATGAGACAATGAAATTAGAGTCTAAAGCTAAAACATCTACAGGGCTTGCTAAGGTGACTTTTGTCCTCAAGTTATTAAGTGATGTTCCTTCTGATGTATGTACATGCAATTGGAGTTATATTCAAATGGGATCAAAAAGGTGGGAAAATCGAAGGAAAGAAAAAACCAGAGAGGGAAATGGGAGAACAAAGGAGGAATTGCGGTGTATTCGAAACGATGCCATTTTTGTTTTACCACGTGGGCGCCGATGCCGTGGTGGAGATGCAACGCGGTTGTCTATAGAATTTTCTTTGTTATAGAGGTCGATCGAGCTCATGATCCAGACCCATATATTTTTGGTATTCAATGAATGTATGTAAGGTACGTGGGAACGTCATGAAAGAAAAACCAAAACAAAAAACAAAGCAAAAGCAAAATGAACGGAAGGTACGTAGGGTACGGTACAGTTTAATTGATTTTTATTTTTTAGTAATTATTACAGAAGGAAAAGAGTTAACGAGGCTCATTAATTAAGTACAGTGACTCGGATTTTGTTTTTACTTGAATAAACCTCGATCCTTTCTCCTTTCAGCAACATGATGAGACTATACACATGGGGCCAAGCTAGCTAGCACAAGTGTGAAAAAATGACCCGATTTTGGTGGTAAATACTTGAGTTATTAACTTATTATCCTGCAATCTGTAGAAAACCACCCCAAAATTAGTAACAATGAATCTTTAATATATACATGCATCCATGCATGATTGAACTAATTTTGGCTTCTGATTTGAATAGATTTTTCAAACAAAATAGAAAGTCGGGGTAGGTTGGCTTAGTTTAGGAAATACATACCTGTATATAATATCCTGTTGCCAGAAAATTCAAAACAAGAATTACAAGCGAAACACGCATAATTTTTCTAACATGAGCTCAATGCACAAATCAAAGAAGAATCGTGTAATGTATTAATGTATGTCTTCTACGATGAATGTTATGTATCAGCTACTGTTTATTTCAACACTCTACATTTATATCTTTTTATAAGATATAAGAGTATTTTTCATAAGGTGTAGAGTGTGAGATAATAAATAGTGACTGATAGAAAGAATGTTTTATTTGAAAGACATAATAAGATAAAGCTTTTCTTTTATTTAGAAAATTTTGTTTAAAGAATTATATAGTTCTCTGCTTTCCAATTCTTCAATATTGTTATTTATTTATTTTTTATTTCAAATTGTTTTTTTCCCTCATCTTAATGGTTTATGCCAAAAAACACAAATATTGGCCAGAAAAGCAAACACATGGCGCTTACCTGTTACGATAATAATCATATTTATTATTTTGTATAAATAAAGTATCCAGGTAAAAAAATAGTATTATTTTATTAATTTTATATGGACTTTGCTAACCAGAATCCAGATGCTTCCCCGCATACTTGTTAAGAAAACAAATAATTGAGATCTTCAAGGAATGAAAAATGAAGTATTCGATGCAGTTTCACCTCATTATTTATATAAAATTCATAACTAAAACGACGTTATTTTATTTATTAAATAAAATAATGTCATTTTATAGACGTATAATATATAAAATATATATAATCGATTGATTTGACAGTTTAGGTTTGGTTAAGATAAAAGTCAAATTAATTGGCATCAGATTACTTAATTTTATATCGCTAGCCGATCGGTTCTGTGTTGATTTTGACCGGTTCCGAATTCCGACCGTCGGTCCACATTGGTGACGGCCGATCCTATTGATTTCTGTTCAGAAAAAAATAAAAAATAAAAAAAAATGTATATGATAAAGATGAAGAATAAAATTTTTCATTTTATATATCCCGATAATGATAGAAAAAATGTGTAGTTTAGCCATCCCTTTTCAGAACAGTTCATTACTGTCCACGTATATCTCAATCGACATAATTAAATAAGATCACGTTCCTGGAAATTAGTCATCATGCCATGCCACCAACTTTCTAATTATCCGCGTTTACGTATAGAATTTAATTGCACCAAGTTGATTAGGTGGATGTCGCTTGGCCAATATATATATTTTCCTATTAGTCTATTGTAGGTACGAAATCAAGATTCAAAACACTATAATAAATACATTGAATTCAAAAAATAATAAAGGAGAACATTTAAAATGATTAAGAAATGGATGAGAAATAATGAACAAGCTGACTCAAATATAAAAAGAAAATAATTCAGTATCATCAATTGAATGACTTGATAGATACAAAGATAGATAGATAGATAGGACAATGAGTTCATGAATAGTAGCAAATAATTTGTTTTGCTTTTTTGTTTTTGTTCTCTTTGGTCATGGAGGGCATGCAGTCGACTCGATACTACCTACAATTGGAGTCAAACACATGCAAAATGCATACCAACTTATACATGTTCTTCGAGGAATTTTAAGGGACCAATTCAATGTCGTTGAAGATGCAAATTATGTTTTGTTCTCACCATCTAATAATAAAGGAACCTTATTTCGTATTTATTTAAAAATTATGAGGTTTCATATACACATGCACCTAAGGGTATTAATAATTATTTTTAAAAAATAATATTTACAGTCTTTGTCGAATTTTTGAAAAATGAGATTTGCAAAAAAAATTATTTTTTTAAATAATAATTCCTATTAAAAAAAAAACGTGAGAGATGAACACTTCAAAATTATATATAGCATATACACTTTAAATTTTTTTTTTTTTTTGAAAATATTGCTTCTGCTAATTAGTGAGATGCGAAAGGTCATGTGCTCTGAATATTATAGCACCAACTACTTGACATTTTGTTTGTTATATTGATAAAGACAAGGAATGAAAGAATTATAATAGGATAAGTATTATCCTAAAATCATGTTGATATGTATATGAATAGTTATATACGTATGTATAATATTATATGTCTTAAATGATAATTCTATTTTATCAGTGTTTTATTTTTTTAATTTTAGATTTTAAATTTTAAAATCTTTCACAATTTTCAATAGTTGACGTCAGTATGTATAATTATGTAAGTAAAATTATAAGTATAAATAATAATTTTTTTTTACGTACTATTAGCCGAATTTCGTGCAGTAATTAGTTGTTCTACCAAGATTTGAAAAAAATATATATAGAAACGCCAAATACATGAACCATACTTGAAATAAAATAAAATAAAAATACCAAGTATACGTGATGATGTGCTCTGAGACATGTTATGTTGTCACATCAGATGATACAGCACGTGTCAATGCTAGGCAAGTAGAAATTCAATGGACAGCTCCTCCTCCCACCATACTAAAAGTGAATTATGATGCAGCAATTATTATAGAAGGGGGATATGGGTCATCATCAGAGATCATGAAGGAAGGGTGGTGGCATCTTTGCAGTTAAACAAAGAATTATTTCTAGAAGTAAAAATGGAGACAGTTACTGCTCTAAAAGTAGTGATTCTATGTGATCAATTGAGGTTGGAAAATGTGATCATTGAGATAGATGCTTATAATGTTGTTAATAAAATCAATGGTGTGAATGAAAGATGGAGTTCAGTAGACATCATTATCCGAGATATTCAAGTTATGCTTCACAAATGAAAAGAAAATACCAATTAAACCAATCACAATAACACTAATTACAGTACCTATTACCCAAAGAGGAATCTCTCTAGTAGTATCTGTCATTTGTCCCACGTCCCTCCACATTTCATCAAATGGTCATGCTATAGACATAAATAGTCATAAATAATTATGTGATGATATATTTTCGAATGGGATAAGAGAATTTCTTGTATTCTATTGTTTACTATTCTCTTTTCTTCTCTTAATTAAAAAAATAATTAGAAAATAAAACAACAAGTACAAAATGAGTAATAACCCCCATGGTACAATTCAACTCAACATTTTGTTCGACAGAAACATTCTGATGTGATTAATTTTGCATAAGGATATTGAATAGTTACATGTAAATGATTTGCATGGGATAAGGTAACCATGAAACTTTGAACAATGTACCTTGCAGCTCGTACTGTTTGTTGACCATAATTCATGACCCCAGTTACCATGGAAAACATATCGTAAATCTCTATGAATATTTGCTTATATGCCATGGGAGGGTTACAATTATGAGGATGCGGTACTCATTAACGAGCATCTAGTATATAGAGATATTTATACTTCATACGAAAATATGAAATTCAGACTCATGTGACAAGCCATGACCTTGAAAGAATTACTTACGAAATACCACACCTCAAAGCCCACCTACTTCGCAATGGAATTGTGATGCTGGGATGTTCGGTAGAGACAGGCAATATTTTAGTAGGTAAATTAACACCTCAGATGGTCAAAATTTCAAGAAACTTATTTTCTTCCATTAAGTAAATTTGAAATTAAGTTAAGGAATGAAATATATGAAAATAAGGCCTATGTTCGTAAAATTTGTAAAAAAATGTCAACTGATTTGTAGACGAGGAGTGAAACAGAACATGAAATTGTAAGCTCCCAAGTAGTGGGAGGAGCCCAGCCTGGTGCTCTAATCACGTGCCTGTTGAAGAATAAGTTGATGACTCATAGACAATGACTTGGTTAAGGGAACCCAGTGGAGCTGTAGCATCTTTATAGGACAATTATCACTACTTATGGACCCAGAAATGGAAAGTTGTTTTTGTTCATAGAATCTTCAATAATTCAACTCATTGTATGGCTAAGGATGCACTTAAACTCTTCGATGAGAACATTATTTTGGAGGGAGTCCCTTCTTGTATCCATCACTTGATTAATAAATTGAATAAAGACTATTCTTCTTCTAGAAGAGTTTCTTCTTTTAGAAAAATAAATTAACGCTGTGCTAATGTGGCATTGTCATGTCAGCCCATGACTTTTTGTCCAAGCACGACCTTGCCCCTCACATGACTTTTGCTTTTTTTTTAAAACTTCGTAAACTATAAAATTATAGATAATGTTATGTCACAAAAATATTTCATAAAAATAAACTTATAAGTTGAAGTGATTTTATATGATAAGTTAAATCTATTTTATTAATTTTATAATTTAACGTATTACATAAAATCACATCAGTACTTTACGAGCTTACTTTTATAAGATCTATTAAAACATTTCTCATGATTTTATTCTAGTATTTTCAATTGATTTCCCTGAGTGTATTTTTCTATTCCTCCTCAACAGCGCATAAGTTTATGGAGGGATGACCAGATTTTGGTGTCTCTGAAATGCTTGAATTATCCAGTATTCTAAAGAAATATCACCGCAAAATCAATAACAATGTATATGATCCTTCGTTTAAAATTCTACAAAAATTATAAAATAAAAAAAAACGTATCATTTTCCTATATTTATTATTTACATTTGCATGCATGATTGAACTTTTGGTTTGGCTATATTTATTATTTACTAAAGTGGTTTGGCTTAATTAGTACCCAAGTGTCTAATATGTTGCAAGAAAAGCTCAAAAACAAAAAGAAAAGGACCACGCAAAGTTTTTTGATAGATGGCGATAAAAATGAATAAATCAGGGAAATTCATATAAATAATTAATTATATCAGTAATTAATTTCCTGCCACAAAAATAGTTAATTAAAATGGATTTCTTCTATTCGTTATTTCATATTTGTTTATTTAGTCATATTTAGTTTTTTTTCTTGTTTCTCTTGTCTGGGTCGTCTGTCCTCTTTTGCCAAATATATATATATATATATATATATATATATATATATAATATATATTTCTTTAAGATTATAGGATATCTTAAGGTTATACAGGGTATGACTTAGGGCCATTATTAGCTCCAAGTCCGTGAGTCAATATTAAAACAAAAATTCTACTTATCTCATCTTCTACGTTATATACTAATATATAGTTTGTCAATTTTTTTTTTATCCTATTTAAACACACACATATTGATATGTAAATATGTATACTTAAATATAAAAATAGAAATAATAAATCACATATTGATATATATCGTTAGGATGATAAATAGTATTTTTTTTTTAAGAAAATGCCAATTTGCCGAGCAAAAGGGATTTTTTATCGAACAAAGGACTATGATTTCCTTTTTTATTTAATATTTGAGTTTGAAGGAAGTTTTCTTGAGTCGGTTTATTGAATTGTAATATTTATCTTCCGGACACACGAGTTGTGATTTAGGCTATATTTGGTTTTTAAATTCAACTGAACTCAGTTGAGTTTAGTCTAACTTTAAGTTGAGTCTAATATCTAAATATCTAACTCTCAAATTATTAAACTCACCCCAACTCAAAACTTTCTTACACGTGGAACCCATAATTTTTTTTTAACTTAAAATATATTTATACGTGAGACTCACGACTTTTTTAATTTCTCATAAAAAGTACTAAACTCATCTTAACATTCAAACACATTTTAAACTCAGTTTAGATAGGGCCTATATAATTCTTTATACTACTCAACTCATTACTATTAATAAAGAATTCAACTCAGTTAAACTCAACTCAATATTCATACTCAACCTTAATAATGTTAGATTAATATTATTAATTGAAATTCTATTATTAAAGCACATGTCTCTTACATAAGAACACGTGACAATTCAGTAAGTCGGTCTGATAGATTGGCTTTTTTTTTTTTTGATGAAATCATACTTTTCATTGATGATTTTCTCTATAAAAGAGACATTACACATTGAGGAGTTTTCTCCATGTCTATAATACAGTCTTGTACATTTAGAGCATTATTTCCTAGTGTGTGCAGTTGTATTTCCTTCTCTTTTGATATGTCTGATAGAGCAATCTTCAAAACACTGCATTTTAGCTCTGATGTCTGAGATTAACAAACCAAAATAACTGATAGATTGGCTTGACGTGGTTTCCTGAAATACTTATTATATATTGCCTTAGAAAAGTACAAATCGTGGCACACATGCATGTACATGGATTGAGACAAACAAACGGAATTGAAACAAGCGAAATGCTTCGTCTACGTGACATATTCTCGTCTCCCACTCTTAGATTTACATTAAAAAAAAATTATTAGATAATTTTAACCTTTTAGGGCATGTTTGGACATTACGAAAATTCTCAGATTTATCAAAAATTATCATAATTTCATTTCTAAATATCATTCAAATAAAACAAAAATACTTGTTGCAATCATCTGATGCAACTGGCGCCCCATTTAATAAATTTTTCATTTCTTTCTCTCTCCCTCTCTCCATTTCGTTTCTTACTCCCTCCCACTTTTTCGTTTCATTCCTTCTCTCTTTCTATCAATTTTTTCCCACTTCTGGTAGAAAGTCCAGTGCAGAACTGAAATTTGAGGCTTCTGAAGATCATGAAGACGAGAGATGAGAGATCCACGAAGATGGGAGACCCAACAACGATCCTGAAGACACAAACGATGAAGATTTTTAGAAAATCTCAGATGAAAAGAAGCTCTGCTCGATCTTGAGTCTGGAAGAAGGAGAGTTCGTCACCGTCGAATACACCGCTGTCAAGTTTTAAATATTTCTCCAATTAGAGGAGATACCGAATACCTAACCACAAAATTCTCTGTGTATTGCGTGGTAGTTATGTGCATGGACCGTACAAGCTACTTTTCTTTTGAAAAATGTTAAAAACAAGTTGATGGATGGATTATGAAATAAAAGAGCTTATAGTGATCTATATCTTTTTGCAACGACTTAACGGAAATTTAGAAATAAACCTATCTCCTTCATGTGACCGAACAGATGGACCTATTTAGAAATAAAAGGAAAATCCAAAAAAAAAAATTACCTGGCAGATTGTAGATGGATCTATTCAAAAAAAAACTAGCCTAAACAAAAATATGTAGGAGATGGAGATGGAGAGAGAGAGGGAGGGATTACACATTAATCGGAAGGTAGAAATATGAAAACCAAGAAAATAAACCAAACCGAAGACGATAGGCTCGAAAGAAGAAAGAGAATATTAAGAGTCTTTTTCTTTTTTTGTTTTTTGTTTTTGCCTTTTATTTTTTGTTTTTTTTTTATTCCACATATGTTATTACGTACAATTGGTTATCCCACATTTACATATCCCGGTTGTCTCAAGCAAAACTGCAAATAAAAATATTTTTCAATTTCAAAATTTTTAAAATTTTTATTTAATCTTTATTCAAGCACACAAATCAATACAACTTTTACAAACTTAAAAACAAAATTATGTTAAAAAAAATTATTTGAATTAAATTTAAATATTTTTATTCAACTTTTTCTCTCTCATTTTCTATTGCTCAATAAAACATCTTAACTCAAATCATTTTACAACTATTTACAAAATTACGAGATACTCCAAATATCTCAACATGCCTTAGAATATGAAAATATGGTATTTTCACATAGACAATGCTAGGGCCACTGAGAAAGGTGACCCTACATTGTACTAATAATGCAAATTACATTTTTTTTAAACATTTTTTTAAACCCTTTTAAAAATTAAAAAAAAATCACAAAATCATTACAAAACACTTCATTAACTATTAAGTAAAAAAAAAACACAATATTGGTCACTTTTGGGAGTCATCTTTCTCAGTAGCCCAGGTATTTTCCTTTTCATATTATCACAATATGACACATTATTAAATTATCTTTAAAATTAAATTATACCAAGTGGATGGTATGTGGCGTAGAAACTTAAAAAAAAAAATTATTCTATTAGTGTCATAGAAAAAAAAATAAATGCTTATGTAAGCAACTTCAGTGTCATAGCATTTAACAATAGGATGAAGATATGATACGAGTTCTTCTATTCAGTAATTCTACATCACATATCCATTGACATGGCTGTTTATTTATTTATCTATTTTTTTCATTTGATATGTGGTGTAAATCTACTGAGTTAATTTTTTCTATAATAAAATATATTCTTTGAGAATGTTTAATAATTTTTCATACTTCCAAAGATATTCGATTGTTCGAAATTTATAATTTGCCTTTCTTGAACTTTCAACCCAAGTTTCTGTTATCAGATTCTCAGCCCAATATGCTTAGGTGGATCAAATCTCTATACGATCGTTCATATATATTCCACACATGACCCGAAGCCCATGTTGCCATCAAAGACTATTAATTTATTTTCTAACTAGTACGTAGAGTAATAATCAGATCTAATAACGTGGATATGTAATGTTTTAAAAATGAAAATTTCTTTCTCATCATTATTATTCACCATTCCACATCTCATATTTTATAAAAAAATATTTTCATATTTTATAAAAAAATTATAAGTGTGAAGTGTGAAAATAAATAATGACTGATACATAATATTAAAAAAAAAACTCATTTAAGAGTTTTAAAATCTCAAATTGCCCGGCGTGTTTAAGAAAACAGCTCCTCTATATACAACCTCCTAGAGGACCCGCCACGCAACCGGCTGACGTGGCATTAAAAAAAAAACACGGTAGAAAGGAGGGAAAACGAAACCAAACCAGTAGCTTTGCTTTGCCTTACTTCGAAACCAGAGAGGGAAAAATTGCTCAGCTAAGTTATCGTGCGTTGGATGCGTTTGTCGTCGCTGTTGCGCTTTGGAGGGAACTGGAATCAAAGGAGCTGCTTTGGGTTGGCTGTTGTAGAGTGAAACCAGAGAGGGAAACCATTTTGCGAAACCAGAGAGGAAGATTTTGCTTGCCTTTGAAACTTAGTTGCAGCGCTGTCATGCATTGGAGGGAAATCGACTCAAAAGAGCTGCTTTGGGTTGGATGCTGTAGAGGGAAACCAGAGAGGGAAACCGTCGTGCGTTGGATCCGTCTTCGCCGTCGTGCGTCTTTGGTCGGCGTCGTTTATTTCGCGTCACATCCTACAAAAAAGAGCTGCTTGAGGCACCCTAAGTGAGAAGTTATACAGCAGGGCAGCTGGTCTTGTTTAGGGGTCATGTTGCAAATACCATTTTTCTAAGGTTCATTACACATACTCGTACACTTTTTCCTTTTCGTTTTTCTCTGTTGTGTGTTTTATGCATGCTTCTTATAATTACTATGGATCCAATGAAGTTTTTGATGCTTCTGATGAATTGTTTTATCTGAGTTAGCTAGCTTGGACAAAACATGAAATCCATGTTAGAACTTGAAATATTTGCTCTTGATGTAATTTGTCCATTTTGCAGTCCTCGACCTGAACCCAGTACTGGACAAAAATACCCTGAAAAAAATATGAATTAGTAGCTTGAAATATTTACTCTTTTCTAACCAACACAATTTAGTCAAGGAAATTAGTAGCTTGAACAAACAGAAACTCTGCAATTACTGCCACTTGCAAGCTAGCAACAACATAAATCATGCATGTTCTATATTAAATATGTTCTGTATTAATTTTTTTTCCTAGATGCAAGCCAAACTCATAAAGTTTGCAAAACATCATGAATTAATGGCTTTTCCTTTTTCATTGATACTTACAAAAAAGATGATCTTCTTGCCAACTAAAGCATAAAAGACTTCGAAAGATGACATGGAACCTGCAAATGTCATTAGTTGAATTTTCCGTAATAGATTTCTTAATTTCTCGTTGGGGGTCAACTTCGTTTCTTCTTTAACAAGTTTGCACTTATATATTGATCTAAAAGTACTTGTGAGATTGAGAGGATCAAATTCATATTTCTTGATAACTTTGTCAACATACATAATGCAAAGATTTCTTATTTAGATTTTAAATTGATTATATTTCTTACTCGAATGTGAATGTCATAGATTTGCAATGATTGATTTGAGTTATACAATATTTATACTGAGAATGCATTTGTCTCCCTCTCAGCATGGGAAACAGGAAAGACCAACCATCTACACGAACACCATCTATCTCAAATCCCCTATCCGCGGTATATTATATAATTTAATATATCAATAACATTGGAATATTTTTTGGGGTTGATATTGAAATTTTAGAATGCATCAATAACTTTATCTAATAACATATTAGGACATACCATCAATTTGTCCAAACATCCCAAATTACATGCCTGGTTACTATGGACTAGTACCTGCGTGGTTACCGGCATTTATGTCATATCCAATTGGCAATCAATATCCAATCAACATACAGGTGAATTACAATATTTATTTGAGATAATTTTTAATGTGTTGGCTTCTTTTTAGGAGTTTAATTGCAATTTTGTTTGTGGTATTTGTAGAATGTTGGTTACCCACCTCAGCATGACATGGAACCTCCGAGTCCTCTCATCAATACAAGCTCCGCTACAAGCAGACCAGTTGGTTCAGATGATAATAGACCTAATTGTTGTCAAACTAATGCGCCATGTACATCTAGAGTTGAAGAAAGTACTAAGGATAGACCAAATCCTGGGGATTCCAAGGATGGCAATGCCGAGACATCTCAGAATGTGCAAATGGATTGTGATGATATGATGGAGGAGCCAAAGTCGGGGATGAAGTATAATTCACTAGAAGATTTAATCAGTTATTATAAGGAATATGGTAAAAAATGCAGTTTTAGGGTGATGACAAAAAGGACTGAGAAGGGAGATGATGAAATTGTTAGATATGTGACCCTTGCTTGCGCCCGTGGTGGGAAGGCCCGGAATAGGACTTTGAATGTTGTCAACCCACGTCTGACAGGAAAGACGGAATGTAAGGCAAAGATCAATGCGTTAAAATCTAATGGAATGTTTCGGTTGACTACAGTTCATAACATCCATAATCACGGCCTCAGTCCAAAGAAATCTCGATTTTTTCGATGTAATCGAAAAGTGAGTGATGCCGTAAAAAGGATTTTAGATACAAATGATATGGCTAGCATCAGAATGAATAAGAGCTTTGGATCACTTGTTGTTGGTGCGGGTGGATTCGAGAATTTCTTGTTTCTAAAAAAAGATTGTCGTAATTATATCGACAAGGCAAGACACCTACGACTTGGCGCAGGTGGTGCTGGAGCGCTTCAAGAATATTTTTTACGGATACAGTACAAAAATTCTGAATTTTTTGCCTTGATGGATTTAGATGATGATGGAAGGTTAAAAAATGTATTTTGGGCAGACCCCCATAGTAGAGTAGCCTACCAATATTTCGAAGATATGGTCACATTCGACACCATATATCTGACAAATAGATATGGGATGCCGTTTGCACCATTCATTGGTGTAAACCACCATGGGTAGTCCATTCTATTGGGAGCAGGCTTGATTTCCAGTGAAGATATCGAGACGTTTGTGTGGTTATTTTAGACGTGGTTGTAGTGTATGGATGGTATAGCTTCGAAAGCTATTATCATTGATCAAGACAGAGCAATGAAAAATGCAATCGCGATTGTTTTCCCAAAAAGCAAACATAGATTTTGCCTATGGCATATACTGAGGAAAATCCCCGAAAAGCTTGGCTCCTATGGATCCTATAAAGATGGGATGAAAAATCAGCTGATGAAATGTGTGTATGACACACAAAGCATTGAAGAGTTTGAAGAATGTTGGGATCAATTAGTTAAGGGTTACAACTTGCATGAGAATGCGTGGTTGCAAAGTTTATATACTGATCGTGAACATTGGGTGCCAGCATTCTTGAGAGAGTTTTTTTGGGCTGGAATGAGTACAACGCAGCGGAGGGAGAGCATGAATGCCTTTTTTGATAGCTATGTCCATGCTAAGACAAACCTGAAAGAGTTTGTCGATCAATTTGAGAATACATTGAAAAAAAAATTGAGAATGAAAAGGCAGCAGACTTCCACACATTTAATGTCACAATTCCTTGCATATCTAGATCTCCGATTGAGAAGAAGTTTCAAGAATTGTACACGAATGCTAAATTCAAGTAAATCCAGCAGCAAGTCACCGGCATTTTTGAGTTTTTGTGCTTTAGTTTTGCAGTTTTTTAGAATATTTTATGGCTAGTTGGAGTTTTATAATTGTTTTGTTTTTTTGATGGCAGGTTGGGGGTTTGGAGTTTTTGAGTTTTTTTAGCCTTTTTTTATTTCAAGTACTAAGTTTTGGAGGTATATAGCAGGTTGGAGTTTTGGAGGTATATAGCAGGTTGCCTTTTTTTGCCTTTTTTATTTGAAGTACTCAAAAAATCAATTTTGAGTTTTTATGGCTTTTTTATGGCTGTATATAGCAGATTGGAGTTTTGGAGGTTTTAAAGTTTTTTTGCCTTTTTTATGGCAATTTTGCAGTTTTGAAGTTTCTTGATGGCGGTATATAGCTACTTTTGCTTTTTTGAGTTTTTTTTTTTTTTTGATAGTAACTATTCAATTATGCAGTTTTTTGGCTTTTTTTAATGGTGGGCAGCTAATTTTGAGTTCTTATGCGAATTGATTGTTGTATATAGCAGTGCAGCTGTTATCAAATGATCATTTATGTAAGTTTTTATATGGATGTATACAGCAGATTGTATATAGCAAGTTGGATTTTTTTGTTAATGTATCCTGAAGCGTGAACATCATGTTTACTTACTGTTAATACTTGAACACATGTCTTGGAAAATGGGATAATGGAATCTGCTCCAACACAGTATTTGCTCTTGATGATATAAATCAAATCAAAATTAGATGAAATCTTGAACCCACAAGCATAACATTAGATCTAGAGGGAAACAACCTGTCAATATGAAGATCAGATGGTAAATTTTAAGACATTCACATTCTAACAATTGAGTGCCAGTAAAATACAAAAGGTTTTATATGTCAATTGTCATACACCACTACAGTTGCTGCTGCAACAACACGAGAATACATAGGAGCTAAGCTATGATACAAAAATTTGAAGCAATCACATTACAGACTCAATGCCAAATCACTTCAAAAACTCTGGTAAGCACCAACTAATTAGTCTAACACAAGCCTACAAATTTGACAGCATATACCAAGTTCCAAAGTCACCTACATGCTACTACATAACATGACACTACAACTACAAAAGCCCAATATAGGCGGAGTAATGTGTGTGAACAGCATATTTTAACTTCTTGCTCCCGAAGCCGCAACTCTTTCTTCTCGATCTCATTTGCTCTCTTAGACAGCTCAATCTCCCTCTTCTTGATGTCTTCGAGACTCATCTCGAGATCTCTTTGGGTCCTTAACAATTCATTGTATTTTTCTTCAAGTTGCAGTTCATAGTCGTGATTACTATCTGCCCAATTGAAAAATTTGCAGTATGGTAATCCCTGATCATTTTTTACATATACCAAAAATGTTAGATCTAAATAATATTAATCATTGTATTAAGCAACATACACTACAAATTATGTAGTTACCTCTGTGTTGTACTTTGGACAACCTAAGAAAGGTCGTCTTGGATTTCTGTTAGTTTTTGAGTATCTCAGTGTGGCTTTAATCCCACAGAAGTAGAATATTTGAGGGAAAGTTCATTTACCAAAGGATGAAGAAGTTATTGATGATGATGATGATGACATATGGACGAAGGTTGAAGAAATCTGCAAGTTTGCAGTGTAAGCAATTGATTTGATAAGTGAATGAAAAAAAAAAAACAAGTTTGGATTCATTAAACTTGATTGATGTTAAACTGAAAAACTGTAAGATAAAAGCCAACCTCACAGGTGAAAAACAACCTTGTTGTTGTGTATTTGTCTTCTAAACTGATGTTGGCTGAATTTACTAAGTGTTAACAGGTGAAAATTTATGATGTTGGCTCAAGTTGGCTCAAACGAAGACCTATATCGTTTGAAAAATTAAATGGGGAGATATATGCTCTTAAATGTGAGAGCCTTTCTCGTTCACAAAACAAAACCTCAATTAAAATGATAAGACCTATTATCGTAACGAGGCCTATAGCTAGATCGAACTATTAGAATTGAAATAATTTGATACCCTCAATGTAATTGTAAAATGATAATTATCAATCTAACCCCTTATTTGCAACTAACATCCAACAATTGTCAATATAGGCTATTTGGTTCCTGGGTTGGATTCCCCCCCCCCCCCTAAATTCTCCTTCCTTTCTCCCATTCACCTCACAGATTCAATTTACCCATTTCAACATCAACCAAAATTTACATAAATCAACAACCCAGACCCACTCAAATCAGCAACCAAACACACATCTAAAGAATAGGAAAATTAGCAACCAAAAAACATTCTTCCGAACAACAAAAACACACCAAACCAACAAAAACAGAAAAAGATCTACAAATAACAAAAGAGAAACAACAGGTCCTACAACTTAGCTCATACCTATCAACAGAGAAACAATAACAAACCAACAAATGATTAATTATCTATCGCAACTATGATTCCACCGAATTATAAAAAAAATAAAATGATTCCACCTATACCGGGACATATATCTGAGCTGTTCAAATAATTGGAAAAAGTTTAAGTATAGCTAAGATTTGTTTGTAAAAAATAGGTGCGCCAAAAAAGGGGGGGGGGAATAACGGACATGGAAACTTACCTGGGAGAACCTGTCTTCGTGGGTTAGGGTTTCGGGGGCTCTGTGGGCAGGGGATTTCAGGGTACGGGTTAGGTCATGGGTTTCGGTTTTGGGGGCTCTGTAGGAAGGGGATTTCAGAGTACGAGTTAGGTTGTGGGTTAGGGTTTCACATCTAGGTGGAGAAGAAGAAAAAAGGGGCTTCGACGACGATAAGAGACCCATTGTGGGTTTCGGTGTTTGTGGCTATTGTCGTGAGCAGAGCGATGACAGTGCCGTGGCTAGCTCTGTGGCTTTCTCGAAGACGAAGGGAGAAGAGTTCGTGGGTGCTGCTGTGGCTTTCTCGAAGACAAAGATGGACAGCTTTGGGTTGGATCCCAGACAGGATCTCGAGGGTAATCGTCGTGACAAAAGGGAGAAGAAGAAGATGGAAGACAGAGCGAGAGAAAGGAAATGTGAGAGTCTCGAAATGAGGGGAGACGGACGCGGCTTCTGAAACAAAAGCTGTGTTAGAAATGACATCGTTTCTTTTTTTTGCCATGTCGGACTGTGATGTTGCAATGGGGACGCAGCCGGTTGTATACAAAATTTTTGTTAAGAAAAAAGATTTTGCTACACAACCTCCACCATACTCCACACTCTACATTTTTTTTTTAGTTTATTCTTTTTAAACTATTTTAAATTTTCTATTCACTATTTATATAATAAATATTTGATAAAAAAAAATAAAAAAATGTGGTGTGTGGAGTGTGGGTGAATAGTAGGAGGTTGTGAAGATTTTTTGTAAGAAAAAACAAACATCCACGTCACTAAAGTCTACCCTGCCAAGAAGTAATATAAAAAAATTAAAGAAGTTTTATGGTTGTTTAAATCTAAATATCTTTTATAATTTTAAAAAGGAAAGAGATAATCTTACAATATTAAATATTATCCATAAACAATACAAATCTCGTTGAATGTAGATTTATATGTTGTTGAGTCATATTTATGGTAAATAAATTATAAGAATTCTTGCTTGATTCCAAAAAATTAGATAAATATGGAGTTATCATTCCACGTCATCAAGGACTGCTATTATCCTCATCCTGGTTGAAATCTTCACGTTTTCTTTCGCTGATTTTTCTTCGAGATTAAAGGCAATTAAATCTACGACCTCATGACACAAACGCCCCTGCCACAAGCCAAATCCTCGGGAAAGAAGAAAAGGTCATACTGATAGATGGAGGGTAAATTGGTAACATTACATTATCATGGGCCAAATCGAAACTTTGCTCGATATATATGCGGAAATACATACAATTGCCGACGGGTGTAGCTGCGAAAGACTGGTTTGTTCGCAATTGCAGCAGAGACAGATTCAATCTGTATGGTTTCTTTCCCCTGGTCTTTTGTTTGATTACAATGATTCTTTTGTGAAATTTGTAGTACCAAGTGAGTATTATTTATTTACTTTCTGAATATGCTTGTATCAGCTTCTGTGTTAATTTGATTATGGGGAGTTCCAGAATGCTAGTGTAATGGGTGTCTGCGTCTGCGTTTACTGGCTAACGATTATTGTTTATGCGTTGCTTATATTGCAGAGGAGATTGCATGAGACTGTAAAAATGAAGACTGGGAAGATTTTGTTTCTTCTTCTCTCTTTGAATGTGATTTCCTTTGTAGTAGTGGTAAAGTAGCGTTCTTTGTGTTTTACAATCCATATATTTTTGTGTATATAATTTTGTGAAAGATATCCTACTAATTCTTCTTATTTTGGGTTGGGTTTATTAACACATGCAGATTGCTAATCCACCAACATGCCCAGCTGATCTTGGTAAGGAATGCGGTGATTCAGGTGAATGGGATGGGGAGTTCTTTCCTGGGATTCCAAACATTAAGTACGAGGTAGGGAGGGTTATGACTTAATTCTTTCCGGATCATGTTCCTTTCACTGCATCTCTGTGTATTGTATTGTAGGTTTGGTAAACTTTTCTTATTTTACTGACTGTCGCACTCTAAATCCTCGTGAAGTTTACTGTCTCTCTTTGTTAATATGCTATCAAGTGTGCCTCAAATCAATTTGTTATGGAGTTAACATACAATTGTTTGCGGAAAATGGAATCTTCATTACTGTGATACCTGATATCTGTATTTACATTTTATTTTGTTTTTTCAGGGCCCTTCTAGCAAGTCTCGATTTGCATATAAATGGTACAATGCGGAGGAGGAAATCCTCGGGAAGAAAATGAAGGTTTGTTTTTTTTCCTAATATCATTTAGGTTTATTAAGCAGCTGATGGTTTCTTACAGAAGGTTTTATGGTTAGGATTGGCTGAGATTTAGTGTTGCATTTTGGCACACATTCCGTGGTACTGGTGGTGATCCATTTGGTGCGCCTACAAAGTATTGGCCATGGGAAGATGGTACAAATTCATTGGCCATGGCCAAGAGAAGAAGTGAGATTGATCTCTATGAATCTATTTTTCCGTACTTGGCATTGATAAGTGTGCAAGTGGAAGTAACAGGGTTCTGTTTACTTAATGCATAAAACAGTGAGAGCCAATTTTGAGTTCATAAACAAGCTTGGAGTCGATCGGTGGTGCTTCCATGACAGGGATATAGCCCCTGATGGCAAAACCCTGGAGGTGAGTCATTTACCCAATGAGGCATGGCATCAGAAGCAGTTGCTTCGAAAATTTTGGAGTTTTGTGATGTTTCTACTTTCTTGATGATATTCAAATGTTGTTACCATTCTCTGAAAAACAGTAATTTTGCATTGTTTCCTTTGTCCCAGGAAAGTAATGCGAACTTGGATGAAGTAGTGGCCCTTGCTAAGGAACTTCAGGTAATTTTGTATGTATGAAAAGGCAAATGGTCATGCCAATAAATTCGATATATGAGTCACAACATGGGTTACTGGGTCTAGTGCTGTGAGGATCATGAACCTCCTGACTTTCTAAAGCTTAATCTCTATGCAGATCACCTTTTTCTCCATTTTTATGTACTCATCGACCGAATTAAATCCTCAATAGCTAAAGCATGTTCTTAAATACTTGACCTTCCAATAGCTAAAGCATGATCCTTTTTATTGTTATTTTTCTTAAATACGTCTCATGGAATGCCTTTATTATGCGGCTGTTCAGGGAACCAAGATCCGTCCTTTGTGGGGTACAGCTCAGTTGTTCATGCATCCCCGTTACATGCATGGTGCTGCAACAAGGTAATGTGTGTTTGTGCAGGTGTTATATTTCCTTATTAGTCATGCTCTGTCATTCATGGACTTATACTTCAGATATGCTTGGTTTACAGCTCTGAATTGGGGGTATATGCATATGCTGCTGCTCAAGTCAAGAAAGCCATGGAGGTGGGTTTGTGTGTCTGCGCATGCATGGCTTATTGCAGAAATTTGCCTGTGCACCCATCACCTATGCTTAATATTTTGTTTTTTATATGAGATTTTAAGCTGGCTGGTTGATGGATTCTGCAGGTAACACAGTATTTAGGTGGAGAGAATTATGTGTTTTGGGGCGGCCGTGAGGGTTATCAGACTCTCTTGAACACAGATATGGGACGAGAGCTTGATCATATGGTTCGTTTATTGGGATCTACTTCGCTATTTTGTCCAATGATACATTTGACTTACTTTCTTTTTATAGTAGTGTGCTACCAAGGGTTTTTACATTTTTTTTTTGCAATTGTATGTTACATATCTTTACTCATGGATGCTTGTCCGCTTATTATTTATTTTTTATCCACTCACAGGGAAGGTTCTTTGAGGCTGCTGTCGCTTACAAGAAGAAGATTGGATTCAAGGGTACCCTTGTGTTTGATTTATTACAAATTCCTCATAATGGACTAGTTGTCTGATAATATGATTTTTTCTCATTTATTTGGGCAGATAGCATGACTGCTCTGCTTCTTAATAAAGCTTTTTTGCGCTTTTCTTTAATATCTGTGTTTGATGCTGTGCAACGATTCTATAAGGAACTTGTTTTTCTTCTTTGTTGCACTTTTCAGGGACATTGCTCATTGAACCCAAGCCTCAGGAACCTACCAAACATCAGTATGTTCTTAGCTTCTCTGTTTTATCAATTATAAAGAGTGCACTTTCTTTTATGATTACATATGTTAAATCTCGTCAGGTATGACTGGGATGCTGCAACGGCTGCTAATTTCCTTCGAAAATATGGTCTTATAGGTAATTGAAGTTCAGCTTTTAAGTCATCATTGATTCTTCATTTCCCTAATAATTTTTCTTGTCTGATAAGTTATATCCATATTGTTATCATATTAATCAGAGTTTTCATGGTTGTAAGTGTTATTGAGATTGCATTGCCTTCATAATCAGTTTTTTCATGGTTTTAAACGTTGTTGAAATTTCATAATTTGCAGTCCTTGACCAACATTAGAGTTTTGAGATGGAAGGCTTAAGTGGTTCATATAAGACATTGATTTATCAATTCTTAACAAATTAATGACCTTATTCTGCTGTTTTCTTTTGTAGGAGAATTTAAACTGAACATTGAGTGTAATCATGCTACCCTATCTGGTCACAGGCATGTACCATATTGTATGTTAAACTATTGAGTTGATCAAGTGTGAATTTCTATAAACTTGTGCTGTTTCTGTACTTGCAGCTGTCATCATGAGCTTGAAACTGCAAGACTCAATGGCCTGCTGGGAAATATTGATGCAAACACGGGTGACCCTCAGATTGGTATCGAATATTTGTAAACTACAACTTTTCTTGAGTTTTTTTGTTTTATTTTATTTTTATATACGTCGACTACACATAAAAATGTTTTGAAGGCTGGAAGTTTTATCTGAAGCTGTTGCCATATTCCACAGGTTGGGATACAGATCAGTTTCTCACAGATATTGGAGAGGCAACTCTGGTTATGCTCAGTGTGGTTAGAAATGTATGCAATATATTTGTCTTTAATTTGTCAACAGAGGAGTTAAAATCTTTTTTTGCTTGTAGGTAATAGAAGAGCAAAATTCTTTTGATGGGTAATGCAATTTTTTCTACTGTTCTTGTTCCTATTGCAGGGTGGACTAGCACCAGGAGGATTCAACTTTGATGCAAAATTGTTAGTCCTTTTTTTTCCTTTCGACTCACTTCCATCTGAGCTTTGTCATGGTCACAGGTGTTGTTTTTTCATGATGGATAATTGCATTGGACTTTACTTTGTTTTAATTCTTTTTCTCACTGACATTTAGGCGAAGAGAGAGTACGGATGTTGAAGACTTGTTCATTGCTCATATCACCGGAATGGATACCCTAGCTCGTGGACTTCGAAATGTTGCCAAGCTGATTGAGGTGATGGCTGGCTGCCTGTATTAACTTTAAAGTTTCTTTGCTTTCGCATAATGTTGAGACTAAATATTTTCTTTTTTGACATAAAACAAAGGATGGTTCTTTATCTGAGCTTGTTCGCAAACGCTATGAGAGTTTTGACACAGAACTTGGGGCTCAAATAGAGGTAATGTGATTCCCATGGGCCATGCTCCCCCCCCCCCCCCCCCCCCCCAAAAAAAAAAAAAAATCTCTCCTTTCAAATACATTTGGCTAATGCACGGTTGCATTTTCTAATCAGGCTGGTAAAGCGGATTTTGAAATGCTTGAGAAGAAAGCCTTGGAATGGGGAGAACCTGAAGTTGCTTCGGGCAAGCAGGTATTGGAAGGATAAATTTCATTTCTTTAATTCCTTCAAAGATTTCAGAGCATCCTTCTCACAACCAGCACGTGTATACTTAAAAATAATATAGACTAATAATTACCAATATAGCTTAGCCAGTGAAAATGAGACATTCATGAAAAAAGAATTACCAAATGAAAATCTCCACCCTCTTCATAACACAAGTGTAGTCAGTGTGTCTACTACCCTCTCGAAAATCAACCCTACCATTCAGCATAAAGGAGCTGGAAACCATCTCGACTTCTCTTCTTATTGTTTAAATTGATCTTTTGATTTTCTGGTGAATATATCATTTCATTTCTTTCTCAGACTAGAGGTGTTTGGAGTCTTCTAGTTTGGTTTTACCAATTGACCATCTTATTTGGCCTCAATCTGAATCTAACAAAGGGCCTTTTCTGCAACGTTGCAGGAACTTGCGGAGATGATTTTCCAATCTGCACTATAGGGAAAATTATTCGACTCTGGACTAGTAGTTATTCTCTCTTATGTTAGGGAATAATACAAGGTTATCTACCAATAATACACAGTTCTTCATGATGGAAAGGATATGCAGAGCCAAAAGTGATCTTTTTCCTTATTCTAGGATGGCATTGACATAACATGCTATTCTGGACTGGACCATTTCAGAAAGCAGCATTGTATGTATTGAGATAGGGGATACCTTTCGTTTTCAGGTTGTTGTGGTAAATCGCAAAAGGCTTTCGTAGTTTGAGTAATGCAAAAGACATTCTATTTTATTTAAATTCCTTAAATTAGCGAGCATGAGTTTCATATGCAATTATCAAATTATCTTTGGTAGAATGATCAATGTCACATTTCGAGTAAATTCATAATTCTTATTGAGGGGTACATTTAGAATGCCTTAAGAAATGAAAAATGGAGAGAGCTGAGCCGCAGCATGGCTGCATGGGCTGGCCATGAAAGACAGGAACCGGGGACTCGAACTATTTATATGGGAAATGTTCGAATTCATCGTCCAGTTCTAATGTTATTCTTAAAAGTAGCAGATAAACAAAATAATTCGACAAAAGTTAGGCCCTGCTTGATCCTTTTTTTATGTACATTGACATGGTGTAATACTGAATTGCTACTTCCATAACAATAACATTAGAACTGGACGTTCCTCCGTAAACTTGAGCCATCCACAAAATCACAAACAACCACCTTTTACTGTTAAAATAAGTGTGTAAGGCTCGGTTTGGATACAAGAGGAGTTTCATCTCATCATTACAATTTTTTGAAATTTCAATACAAAATATAATAAATAATTTAATTTTTTTAAAGTTTAAAATAATAATAATATTATAATAATATTTTATTCAATATTCATATCAATTCATCTCATTTTAACTCACTATCTAAACGCACCTTAAGCGATTGGATTTTAAATTCTGTCTCATTTTAAAAATTTTCATAATTTCCTTTCCAAACATCATTCAAATATATAAAAAATTAAATTTTAAATTTTTAACTTTATCATCTAATCATTATCTAATCATTACAAATTTTTTAAAATTCTAAACAAAACATAAAAAATAATAGAATTTTTTTAAATTTCAAAACAAAAATTATATTTGAACAAAATTTTAACTTTATAATATTTTTATTCAATTTTTTTTCTCATTTTTTAAAATCAGATAAAATATATTTATAAAATTTTCATCTCACCTGATTATCCAATCATTATTTAGAAACATATTTAAAAAAAAAAAAGTCTGCAAATTGATGCAACGTAACCTATCGTGATATTTTACGAATAATTATACTTCAATGATAAACTTTGCTAATTTATCATATTTAATTACAAAAATATTCTATATTCTAGACAGAATGATATCACTTGAAAACTGAGAAGTGGGGGTCCGCCCCACCCCCACCCGTACGGGGCGGGGGATCCGGTCCGCCTAAACGGGGTGCTGGTGGCTCTGCCCCACACCCTGAAGAGCAATGGAGCGAGGGATGGAGGGGGAACGGCCCCGCTCCTTGTTTCCCCCGCCCCGTATACCCGTATACCCAATATATATATATTTATATTATATATTAAAAAAAAAACCCATTATTAATGAAACGGCGCCGTTTTGTCCATGGACAAAACGGCGCTGTTTCACTAATATTATAACCCCCATTTACCCCCCTCCCCTCACTCCTCTCGTCGTTCTCGAACTCGAAGCCTCATCTTTTTCTCAGTCTCTCGCACTCAGTCTCTCACGCTCTCTCAGACCTCAATCTCCCTCTCTCGCACTTCTCTCTCTCTCTCACTCTCTCGCACGACTGCACGAGCATTTGCGATACCATCTACTATTTGAAACTTTGCTGCGCCGAACTCCAAACTCCAAAGGTAAGACTCCAAACTCTCAGTCTCTCGCACTGTCTCTCGTTTCAATTTTTTTTTTTTTTGAGTTTTGGATTGGAGATTGGAGGAAAGATGGGTTAAATCGGAGATGGAGGATGAGAATGATTGTGAAATTGGGTGCTGTGGATTCTGGCTTGTGCATGTGTTTGTCACTGTGTGAAATTTATTTAGGAGTTTCGGATTGAACCCCTAAATTGATTTAGGGGTTCAATCCGAAACCCTAATTTTGTTTAGGGGTTTCAATTGAAACCCCTAAATCAATTTAGGGGTTGAAACCCCTAAACCAATTTAATTGAAGTTTAGGGGTTTTGGATTGAACCCCTGAATTGATTTAGGGGTTCAATCCAAAACTCTAATTTTGTTTAGGGGTTTCAATTGAAACCCCTAAATTGTTGTGTTCACTTTGCATTGTGCCTTATTTAATTTTTTAATTTTTTTTGTGTTGAAAAATCAAGGATGTCTTCTCAAAGAAATTATAGTGATAGCTCTCCTACCCCTACTAGTATCCCTACCCCTGCTCCAGAATTGGCCCCTATTGAGCCTATTCCAACCCTCGAGAGTACACCTTGCCCCACCCCCATGCCCCCACTGACACAGAGCAAGAATCTTGTGTCCATAGTTTGGTCTCACTTTACCAAACTAGAGGGTAGTGACCTTAATAACCCTCAAGCCAAATGTAATTATTGTGGAAAAATATATGGATGTCACTATAGGAAACATGGTACATCCCAGCTAAAGGTCCATTTAGAGGGACAATGCAAGAAGAGTCCAATATTACGATCCTTATTAGAGAAGAGTCAATCTAGACTAGAAGTTGGACTAAAAAAAATGGCGGATGGGAGTAGTGGGGGTCTAACATTGAAGGGGTTTACGAAATATAATCCTGATGAGTGTAGAAAGAAGGTAGCTCGTATGGTGATCATAGACGAGCTACCTTTTCAGTTTGTGGAAGGGAGAGGGTTTAAGGAACTTGTTGGAGAATTAGAACCTAGATTTTTGCTTCCTTCTCGCCACACTGTGGCAAAAGATATTAAAAAGATATACAGAAAAGATAAAGATGTTTTTAGGGGCCAATTGGCGGGTTTGGTAGTTTGCCTCACTACCGATACTTGGACTTCTGTCCAAAATTTCAATTATATGTCTTTGACTGCCCATTTTGTTGATTATGAATGGATTCTCCACAAAAAAATTATTAAGTTTTGTCAAATAGTTGATCACAAGGGTGAGACTATTGGGAAGGCCTTGGAGGCCGCAATAAAGGAGTATGGGTTGACACGGGTTTTGACAGTGTCTGTTGATAATGCCTCTTCCAATGATGTCGCCTTGGGATATCTGAAAACTTATCTTAGAGAGGCAAATAAAACATTCTTGGGTGGTGAATATGTGCATGTTAGATGTGATGCACATATCTTGAATATAATTGTTACTGAGGGGTTGAAAGATGTTGATAACTCGATTGCACGAGTTAGAATGGCTGTGAAATTTGTGAGGTCTTCTCCTTCTAAATTGGAGAAATTCAAGGTTGCTGCGAAGAGTGTGGGCATAACATCGAAGAAGGGTTTTTGTACTGATATTTCTACCAGATAGAACTCAACTTATTTGATGTTAGAGGCGGCCCAAGAATATAAGGCAGTCTTTCAGTTATTGGGGGATGAAAACATTCAATATGTCAAATACTTTGATGAGCACGGGGGCTTAGGAAAGCCTAATGATGATTATTGGGAGGTAGTTTCTACTTTTGTTGATTTTCTGGAGCTTTTTCATGATATTACATTGAAGTTATGTGGTTCCTTGTACCATATATCCCATGAGTTTTGTCAACAAATATGTAGGGTAAAAGAGGAATTAGACGACATGTGTAGGGGTTCCAATATAAGGATGATGGGGATGACATTGACTATGAGGGTCAAATATGACAAGTATTGGAGAGATTTGACTAGATTGAATATTTTGTTATATGTGGCTGTTATTCTTGATCCCCGCCTGAAAATTTCAGGCATGTTATATGGTTTGAAACTTGTGCATGATCAGACATGGGCTGATCTTATTGGTGATATGGCCCAAGATACCCTTACTAAATTGTATGATGAGTTTAATACAATTAAGGGTGGTACTGCATCTACTACACCTACACCTATCTCAATGCCTCCTTCAGACACTGGGCGAGGAAAGAAGTGTAGATTAGCGTGGACTAAGACCCTTGCACATAATCCCACACTAGTCCATCAATCTACGGAGGTGGTTTCGGAGTTAGACAACTATTTGTCAGGGGATCTTATTCAAGATGATGACAATTTTGATATATTGGTATGGTAGAAAGCGGCAGCAAAGAAATATCCCATCTTTTCTGAGATAGCCCGTTGTATTTTGGTCATCCCTATTAGTAACGTTGCCTCAGAGTCAGCTTTTAGTACCGGATGGCGCATATTGGATCCTTTCCGTAGTTCATTGCCTCCTTCGACTGTGGAGGCATTGATATGTACACAGAGTTGGATGATGGGAAATAATATTTATGTTCCGGATGTTTTGGATTTTAAGGAGTCCGACGAGGAAGAGGGTGGTGAGCAGTCTGGATCTGGACCACCTGGTAATTGTTGTTTTTATTTTAATATATTTTGATTTATTTATATTCATTTTGATTTTATCGGTATTAATTTTAGTGTTTATTGTTGTAACTTGTAGCATCACATGAGACTACTCAGAGTCAAATCTGAATATATGTGCTCACTGCTCAAGCCTCAAATCTGAATTATCAATGATTTGTAATACTGATACAATGTCCTTTCGACACTTATGTAACTATGTTTGTAATTTTGTAATTATTTAACCTTTCAATTTTGTAATTTTGTAATAGCTTAGTTATTATTATTAGTTTCTTAGGTAGTAGACTAGTAGTATGTATAGTAGTGTAAATTTGAATTTTTTTATTCATGTAATTTTTTTTTAATATGATTTTTTAGCTCTTTTTTTTTTTACTAAAACTGTAAACCTTTATGGGCTCAAGACTGGGCCATTTTGGCCCATTTCAGCGGTTTCTGATGGCCCAGAAATCTCTTCTGGGCCAAAGGCCCAGTAGGGGGCCGGGGGGGACTAATCCCCCCACCCGCACCCCGCTGTGCGGGACAGGGTACCTCGCCCCCGCATGCCGAGGGCGGGGTGCGGGAACGAATTTAACTCCCTCGCCCATGTGGGGGCGGGGGGCGGGGAGGGGGCTACCCCGCCCCGTATGGGGCAGGTAGCACCCCTAGATAAAAGAGTAATGATACGCATACTGCTCTCCTATAATCGTTTTAAAAAAAGATTTTATTATTAAAAAATAAATTTTATATAAATATTGTATTTATTATTATTTTAAAAAAATTATGCAGTATTTAAATACTTTACAACGATAAATATCATTTTTAAAAAAAATAAAAAAAAAATAAAAAGAAAAAAAAAAAGAAATGAAATCGAAAAATAAAAAGAAAATTGAAATGGGAGATTGGAGACCGAGACGATTCCTTAAAAAGAAAACGAAAAACAAACAACACAGGAGAGAAGCATCAGAACCTCAGTCTCAGGTTCCTCTTCTATGCTCTGCCTCTATTTAGTGCTTATTGCTATTCAGTTTCTGGGAACAACTCTGCTTATACACAGTCTCTACTTTATCCAAAATCTCATTTCGGCTCTAAACCCCGAGTTTTTTTTAATGCAGACCCTCTCCTTTTAGGACCAGAGGGTTCTGCTTTGAGATCTCAAAGAGCTAAACCTCAATCAAATTAAAACCCGTCTGATCTGTTCTAAATTTCATGCACTGAGAGAATTTTTCTAAATCTCTCGAGATGGGTATACTGTTTACGAAAATGTTCTCGTCCCTTTTCGGCAACAAAGAAGCTCGGATTCTCGTTCTTGGCCTCGACAATGCCGGAAAGACCACAATCCTCTGTAAGTTTTTCTAATTGATCTTATAGCCAGTTCTTACATTCTTGCTTCTTAATTCTCGGTTTGTGATCAATTGGGTTAATTCAGTTGTTTGGATTTGGGTTTTGTTCAGATCGGCTTCAGATGGGGGAGGTTGTTTCCACGATTCCAAGTTGGTATTCTTTCCCATTTCTGACATTTATGGTTATGTTTCTTTCCATTTTATCCATTCTTTTGGTGCGTCGGAAATTTTGGTTTCGGTGTATTATGCTTTTTCCTTCTGTTTTCAAGTTCCCTGGGCCTAGCGTGTTGCTACGGTTAAATCTGTTCATATATTTTTGGGTGCAGCAATTGGATTTAATGTCGAAACGGTGCAGTATAATAACATCAAATTCCAAGTATGGGATCTGGGTATGGCAATCTATTCCCTTGATCTGAATCTTCAATTTACGATCCTCACATTTGTCTACTGGAACCCCAAAGTAAAATTAAAGAATATGCTGGATTAGTTAAATTTTAACTGCTTACTTTAAAAAACGGTATGAGTTTGAAAAACCTCTCATTCTGTGACCGACATTGAATGGAGATTGGCTTATATAGTTGTATGCGTCTTTCTTTATTTATAGAGATTTTTCATTTTTGGTGGACATGGCAATGGACTCTATCCTTGGTTCATGAATCTGGTTATTGAAATATGTAAAGGAGCAGCTCATTTGAGATTCCCAGAGGTCATCATTTTGATGCCTACTTAAAGAGCTTTGTGCTTAAGTCAATGAATAAAGTTGTGTTGTTTGGCAGTTGGCAACTGTTTTCTAAAAAATCATATATATGCACACGCGTAAATAAAAAAGCAGGACATGATCTATGTTATTGAAAATTTAGGAATTATAAGGCCTCGTTTGTTTTCAGAAAACATCTCATCTCATTTCAATTTTATCATTACACTTTTCCAAATTCCAATATAAAATAAAATAAACAATTCAACTTTTTTAAATCTATCTCATCTTATCTCATCTAATCATTACAACTTTTCCAAATTCTAATACAAAATAAAATAAACAATTCAACTTTTTCAAATCCCAAAACAAAATTAATATTAAAAAATATATTCTAACAAGACTTTATTTAATTTTTTAACTTTAATCTCAACTCATCTCATCTCATCTCCGAAAACAAACGAGGCCAGTCATGTCCATTTCTTGTTCTGATGGATTTTCTGTTTTTTTGTGTATATAGGTGGACAGACAAGTATCAGGTATTTCACTCTATTCTTTGGTCTCTTTTTTTTTTTTCTTTTTTTTTTCAGTTCTTAATAAATTTTGACTTGTAAGTACAGTATTCCGATGTAGTGCAATGTGATTTGTGTGTGGGGATACCTGAAAACCCAAGGCTATGTAGAATTTGGTGGAACAAAGCTCTATTCCTAGGGTTCTCTATTCTGGACAACTGCGCCTAGGAAGATCCTAACTATGGATAATCTGAGGAGGATAATCTTAGTGATTCATTGGTCCTATATGAGCAAGAAGAGCAGGGAAACAACATATCACCTCTTGTTGCATTGTGATGTAGCTTGAGCAGTATGGGACTTTTGTCTTCTATCTTTTAACGTGGAGTGGATGATTCCCCAAAGGGTAGTAAGCTTATTGGCTTGTTGGAGAAGTTGGGATGTAGATTGTTAATGTCATGTTTCGTATGTAGATTCTTGCAACTCAGGCCGGGGTCTTCACCTGCGAACAAAAAAGAAGAAGGTTGGCTTGAGGTGGTCCGAGGAGCCTCCGATACCTAAGTTAGTCTCATGCATTCTTAGCGTTGGCTTAGAATAATTCAGTCTAGAGAGAGTTCCTTGTACCTGGGAAGTAGCTTTTATATGAAGTTCAAAAGGAACATTATGATCCCGTGTCAGCGTTGTGACTTTCTGTCCGCGTCTATCTTAGTCTAGTATTTAATGCGGCGTGGCTCCTGAGACAACATATTTAATGCAGTGTGGCTTCTGGGGCGTGTCCCAACGGTGGGTGAACGGCGCAGTCACTTCTGGTCCCCCCATATCTAGCTTCCCGCACTATGCATCCTCCTTCCTCTGATGTAACCTTGAGGGCTGGACCCCTTTGGCGATTTTGGGGCCGCTGGAGGGTAAGGCCTGGGCTACCCTGGGCCTCATTGTTTTGCCGAAGCCCAACTATCATGGGCCGGGTGGGAAATATCCCTCCCACAAACCATTGCAGTGTGGTAGTTTGGTGGATGGCTTCTTTGTGTGTAATGTGGTAGGCCTTTGTGCACGTGGAAGGAATGCAATTCGCAGAACATTAAAGATTGTAAGATGAATCTCCTAGTGGAGACTAGAGTTTTAGTCCAGTGTTTGAGCTACGGGTTAGATGAGGCTGTGCAGTGAGGTTGTCATTGATCAGAAGGTGTTTGAGTTTAGAAAGGAAAATGTAAGGTGGTGGAGAATCACAGAGAGAAGCTGCCGACTGGTGAAATTCATTTCTTTGGATCATGAAGCCTTTGGGTGGTTGGGTACTATGGTGCAGGACTGTATAGATTCATTGGGCTCTTCAGATTTCCAGAGAACTCTCAGGAAAGGTAACAATGTGTTAATGGTGAGGAGGGGATGCAATAAAAATGGAAGGTTTATGGTGCTCTCGGAGTATGGGCATGAAAAGAGGAGAGGGCTGTTAGTGGTGCCGGAAGGAAGGATGGGGGTGGGGTGGAGGAATTTTGGAGCTGCATTGAAGGAGCTCAGTCCCACGTCCTCTGTTTCGAGTGTGAGAAACAGAGCATTTCAGGCAGAGGGAGCTCCACCGCTGGCGACAAGTTCACGGTCCTTCAGTGAGGTGCTACAAGCTCGTGTGAGTGCTGTGGTGCCAGAGTTGAGTGCCGTGGTGCCAGGGATGGACAGCTCAGTGATGAGTGCTGTGGTGCCAGGAGGGATGAGTGCTGTCGTGCGTGATGGAGGAAAAGAGGTAAACCTGCTAAGTGTTCTGGGCAGTATGGAGGAAAAAGTCGGCAGCTTATTAGATGAAATAGACTGGCTGAAACGGTGCGTTAAGGGTAAAGAGGGTATGGACTTGGGCCAGAAGACAACATTCATGGGTCGGGACTTACATCTGGGCTGGGCCGTAGGCCCTAACAAGAGCTGGAAGGCAAAGCCCGTGACCATTAGCTCGGCCCCCAGGCTCGTGACCGAGATATCGGCCCCGAAGCTTGCGACCGAAATTTCGGCCCCGAGTCACATTCCGGCGGGCCCGATATCTGCTTCGCCGGCTCCCGCGACGGCACAGAAAGCACCGCCGGTTGCGGTCGAACACTTTAGCAACCCGTTTGGGCCACTCCGACGGGAAGAGTTGGAGGAAGGTGAGATGGTTGAGGATCGGGTTGGTGCGTGGGTTGATATCCCGTCGTCGGCAATGGTGGAGAGTGCACAGACGCAGTCGTGCGTGGTGGTCGAAGCTCGAGATAATGAGCTGGCTGTTGTCCCGCAGGTGGAGGTTGAATATTTGGTTGATTTACCGTCGACAGCTTGGGGTTTGTTTTCGGAGAAGGCACAGACAATGCTGGGGGTGGATAGAGGTCCATGGGTGATCCCAGTACAGCCAGAGGTGTCGGAGCTTGAGCTGGAATCAACACTGGAAATGGTTGCTTTTGAGCAAAATAAGAGTGGAAAAGGGGCTGTTTTGGCTACTGCAAGTGAGGAACCAGTGTCAGGCTGTGGCTCGGAATTGGACTTTTTTACTTCTGTGAATATGGGGGAGGAAGGGGCCATTCTAACTCCCTTGTGTATACTCCCTCCCACTAATTGTGGGGGTTATCCATCAAAGTGGGTTTTTAAGAAAGTAAAAGAAATTCAAGCGGTAATTGGGATTTCATTTGGAGGATTTGAAGAACAATTTAAGGCTCTCCTCATAGCACTTGAGGAGAGTCATTCAAAGTCAGCTTCAAAGCGGGAAAGGGAACTTAGAAAATTAACTTGCTCCATCAATTATGATGCAAAAGAAGGGAGTGGCGGAAGGGATAGATCGAGAGGGAGGGGCAATATTGTTCTTTATGAAGCCTAAGATCTTATCGTGGAATGTACGGGGGCTCAATGACTGCAATAAACGCCTCCGTATTAAATCTTTATTGCGGTTGTGGAAGGGGGAGGTGATATGTCTACAAGAAACAAAGTTGAGTTACATTGATAGAAAAATGGTGCGAAGTATATGGGGGTGTTCGTATGTGGGTTGGACTTATTTGGCCTCTTTGGGAGCCTCAGGTGGTGTGTTACTTATGTGGGATAAGAGAGTGGTTGAGTTGATTGAGGAGTGCATTGGAGAGTTCTCGGCTGCGACCCTATTCAAAAATGTGGTTGATGGATGGGAATGGGCATTTGCAGGTTCCTATGGTCCTAATGTGGATAGGGATAGAAGAAGGTTGTGGGAGGAGTTGGCAGGCCTATATTCCTTGTGGGATGTGCCGTAGTGTATGGGGGGTGATTTTAACACTATTCGCTTTCGTAGTGAAAGATCAAGGCAGTGTCGACATTCTTTAGCCATGGAAGAATTCAATGAGTTCATCTTTGATCTGGATCTCATGGATCTCCCTCTGGTAGGGGGCGAGTATACTTGGTCAAATGGGCGGGTTTGGTCGAGACTAGATAGATTCCTTGTATCTCCGTCTTGGGAAGCTAAATATCCGGAAGTAAGTCAGAAACGGTTAGCCCGAGTCAGTTCTGATCATTTCCCTATTCTTTTGGATTGTGGGGGTATCCAGAGGGGACGCCGGTATTTCAAGTTTGAAAACATGTGGCTCAAAGCAGATGGGTTTGTAGAGATGGTGAGTATGTGGTGGTCGGCATATCAGTTTAGTGGTACTCCAAGTTTCATTCTTGCAAACAAGTTGAAGGCACTAAAACAAGATTTGAAGAAGTGGAATTTGGAGGTTTTTGGTCATATTGAGAATCAGAAGATTACATTATTGGAGGAATTGCAAGATCTAGAGGTTAAAGAATCACTGGGAGATAACTCGGAGGAGGTGTTATTGAGGAAGGGCACGGTTATGGCAAACTTGGAGAGAGTTTTGTTGGCAGAAGAGACTTCATGGCGTCAAAAATCTAGAGCCCTTTGGTTGAAAGAAGGTGATAGGTGTACGAAGTTCTTTCACAAAGTGGCTAATTCACATCGACGTAACAATGCGATAGAGTCTCTTCATTCAGATTCTCAGGTGCTATCCTCTCCTTCTGAACTAGAAAACCATATAGTACAGTACTACAAATCCCTCACCTCAGAACCAGTTCTTTGGAGGCCGAAGCTTGATGCCTTGCATTTTGAGGCAATTAACCCACAGAGCGTGAGTGACTTGGAGAGACCTTTCCTTGAAGAAGAGGTTTACAAGGTGATATCTGACATGGCTAAGGATAAAGCGCCGGGGCCGGATGGCTTTTCAATGGGTTTCTTTCAAACTTGTTGGGAAATTGTGAAAGATGAAGTTATGCAAGTGTTCAGTGAATTTCACTCTTTTCAAAAGTTTGAAAAATATCTTAATGCGACTTTTATTGCTCTCATTCCCAAGAAACACGGGGCTTTGACTATTGAAGACTTTAGGCCTACAAGTCTGGTTAGTAGCGTGTATAAGATTATCTCGAAGGTTCTTGCTAACAGACTTAGTCCGGTGTTGGAACATATTATTTCCAAGTCTCAAAATGCTTTTATTAGTGGAAGACAAATCCTTGATTCAGTACTCATTGCAAACGAGTGCTTGGACTATAGATTACGGGAGGGAGGTTCAGGTGTTCTGTGCAAGCTTGATATGGAGAAGGCATATGATCATGTGAATTGGGATTTTCTCTTATACTTGCTTGAGAGATGTGGTTTCGGGGTTAGGTGGATTGCATGGGTGCGCCATTGTATCTCAACCGCCCGGTACTCAGTGTTGGTTAATGGCACACCTGTTGGTTTCTTTGATAGTTCGCGGGGATTGCGACAGGGAGATCCTTTATCCCCTCTCCTATTTGTGATAGTTATGGAGGCTTTAAGTAGGATGGTGCAAGCTACGGTTGGGGGAGGTTTCTTATCGGGCTTTCAAGTGGGTGATCGTTCGGGTGGCAATATTACCATTTCACATCTTCTTTTTGCAGATGATACGTTAGTTTTTTGTGAAGCGAATAGTAGCCAGATCCAAACTTTACGAGCACTGTTACTTTGCTTTGAAGCAGTGTCAGGGCTAAAGGTGAATCTGGGTAAGTCTGAAATGGTTCCCGTGGATGCAGTTTCTAATATACTCAGTCTAGCTAGACTTCTGGATTGTAAGGTGTCCTCTTTTCCAATGAAATATCTGGGTCTTCCATTGGGAGCAACTTTCAAGAATAGAGCTATATGGGATGGGGTAGTGGAGAATATAGAGAAGAGATTGGCTGGCTGGAAACGGACATATTTATCGAAAGGAGGTCGCCTCACTCTTATCAAGAGTACTCTCACAAACCTTCCCACTTACTTTTTATCCTTGTTTCCTATGCCTGTTGGGGTTGTGAACAGAATAGAGAAACTCTTTAGAGCATTCTTATGGGGAGGTATGGGGGAGGAGAAGAAATTCCACTTGGTTAGATGGAAGTCTGTATGTGTCTCAATAGTGAATGGGGGATTGGGAGTGTGTAACTTGAGAACTTTTAATAAAGCGTTACTGGGAAAATGGCTCTGGAGATATCATTCGGAGGGGGGATCATTGTGGAAGGATATTATCAACGCTAGATATGGTACTGCTTGGGGTGGTTGGTGCTCTAAGGAAGTGAGAGGGGGGTATGGGGTAGGTTTATGGAAGTACATAAGGAAGGGTTGGCCATGCTTTGCAAATCGAATTCGTTTTGTAGTTGGTGAGGGTATTCGAATCAATTTTTGGAGAGACTTGTGGTGTGGAGAGCATCCATTAGAAAGAACATTTCCGGCCTTATACCGTATTGCAGTAAATAAGGAGGCTTCAGTTGCGGATGTGCGTCTATTTTCTCATGGTGTCCAACAGTGGAACATTCTTTTTAATAGGGATTTTCATGATTGGGAATTACCTATTGTCTCAGAATTTTACACTTTACTATATTCTACGGAGGTTGCTATGGCACGGCAAGATAGTTTGAAGTGGAGGTCCAATGACCACAAGAAATGTACAGTTAAGGCGTATTATAGCATCTTGGCTACACAGAGTGATACTACGCCATTCCCTTGGAAGAATATATGGAGATCTCGTGTGCCTTCTAAAGTAGCTTTTTTTGTTTGGAGCGCTGCTCTTGGGAAGATATTGACCACGGATAACTTGAGGAAGAGAGGATGTGTAGTAATGGATTGGTGTTACATGTGCAAGAAGAGCGGAGAATCTGTGGACCATCTCTTATTACACTGTGAGGTAACAAGGGTGTTGTGGGACGAAATCTTTCGACGGGTTGACGTTGCTTGGGTTATGCCTAGGAAGGTGGTGGAATTGTTGGGTTGTTGGTCAAAGATGCAAGGTTGGCATCAAGTGGCAGCAGTGTGGAAGATGATCCCGTTGGGTATTATGTGGTGCATTTGGACGGAAAGGAATGCTCGTTGTTTTGAAGATAAGGAGCGCACAATGACTGAGCTGAAGAATTTTTTTCTCCACACTCTAATGTCTTGGTTTTCCACTATTGTATTACATGGGGATAATGTTCAGGAATTTTTGTCTTTAATTTATCGCTTTTAGAATGTAATTAGGTGTGCTTAGGTATACTACCTGTGTACAAGGGCTTTGCCTATTTCATTCATATATATAATATCTATCTTTTACTGATCAAAAAAAAAAAAAAAGATTGTAAGATGATGGCGGATAGGCTCAGTTCCTCAGTACTAAAAACAATTTATATCTGAATGTTGGCTTGTGATAGCTCTATATTTTCTTATTACATAGATCTTAGGTCCTTTTATTTTTCTTCACCTCCTTAGCAAATGCTCATCTTTTAGACACCTTGTGCTTGGGAAGTGTCCCTTTGCTCATTTAGTAAAAATTACGGACATATAAAAAATAAAACAATTCACAATGTTTTTTTTTTGAAAAATATGTTTAGTGGACCTCATAACTTTCACAAACTCCAAAGAAAAAACCTCAGATTATCTTTCTTTCCAAACATATTTCCGCTAGGTGGCCCTGCTTTCACTATTTTCAAACATATTTTAGAATATGCAGGAATATTTATTTTTTGAAAATTATTGGCTTTATAGTGCATTTTCTATGATTTTGGTACATGTGAAATGCATGATTTTTCTCTGATCAGTGTCAAATCACTCGTTTTTCATTAACGCTACATGCTCACTCAACTTCCTATTTGGTTTTTTAACACAGGCCATATTGGAGATGCTATTTTCCAAATACACAAGCCATAATTTATGTCATCGATTCAAGTGACACTGATAGGTTGGTCATAGCGAAAGATGAATTTCATGCAATTCTCGAGGTACACCTTTTTGTCAATGCTTACAAGACTATAGGATTAATTTGACAAGGTGGATAATATTAGTACTCTATGGCCACCCTTTGTTTTTTTTTAATATTAAAATGGATAAATATTGAATAGGCTGCTTATATGATGTTATGAATAGGGCTTGCACAAGGAAAGATAAGAAGATGATTCTTCCCCGTAGTCAATAAAAAATAAAAAATTATAATAATAGTAAAACAAAAGGAATACGAAGTTGACCTAACGTTTATTACAATGGTCATTTCATTACTCTTTCCTTACCACCAACAAACTTTCCTTAACTTATGAAATATGTCCACGAATTCCTTGAATCTATCTCTAGTTCCTAATTACGTGTATTCTCTTGTATGCCACTTGTGTACTTGGGCTTTGCCCATTTTCGTATTAATAGAAGTTCTTTACTTATAAAAAAAAAACATATGAAGATGAGCTAGTCAAGTTCTATAAATAGTATTGAAAACATTTAATGAAATGGATTCTTTTGGCAGCTTTAAAGTTTCACTTAAGGGCCTGTTTGGATTCTAAGGTGATCTCAAACCATCTGAGAGAGTTTCGTACGGATGGATATACTCTCCATCCAAATATACACAACTTATTTCATTTGAAATAACCTCTCTTTTTTCATCTTAACTCAGCACTGTTCATTGATGGGTCTTTTATTATTATTATTATTATTATTCTATCACTACAACAACAAACCAATCATTGATGGGACCCACTACTTTTTCAACTTCTGATAAAAAAGTTAAACATATCTCAACCAACTTCATACATCCAAACACATCTCAATGGGATCCACAAAACCCACTCAAACATCTTAACTTACTACTATTCATAGATAAACTATCTGAGATACTCTTAGCATCTAAACGGAGCCTAAGATAGTGACATTTGAAATCAGTAGATGGTTGTGCTGTGCCTGGATTTATCCCCTCCCTTTGATTGTATTCTTTAAGATACTGATGCATGCATATGCATATAAAATCTTCTTCTGCCCTCTTTTTTGAAAAATGGTCAAGTATTTTTGGTTTTCTTACTTAGTGATGCATTTTTCTTGCATTTGTTGAACATCTTATGAATTCAATTCATGCTTTATATTTTTGTCAGGAAGAAGAATTGAAAGGCGCTGTTGTTCTCATTTTTGCAAACAAGCAGGTTAGGACTACTGCTGTATTATTCATTCCTCAATACCTTTCTGTACAAAAGAAGATTCATTTATTTAAGTTCGTGAATAAAGGTGACAATATGTGATAATTCCTTATTACATGTGTTGAAGTGAAATGAGGAAGCCTTTTTCAATCTGTTGTGCAAGGAGTTAAGGCCATATGTTTTTGTCTTACAAATGCCTTATAAAATCGTAGTTTTTTTTTTTTTAAGGATCTTCCTGGTGCACTTGATGATGCGGCTGTTACTGAGGCTTTAGAGTTGCACAAGATAAAAAATCGCCAATGGGCTATTTTCAAAGCTTCTGCAGTAAAGGGAGAAGGTCTCTTTGAGGGCTTGGACTGGTAAGTTTAGTTGCAGCTGAGCTAAGTGCTGTACTCTCTTGAATCTGCTTAGACTTTAGAGGTTACCACTAGTTATTGCTTTCGAAATTTTCTGGACTTCAAATTTACTCATTGCATCATACCCGGCCTACACTTCTCCACGGCTCTAATTACATGGAATGAATTAAGAACTTCATGTTTATTATGCTTCAACTCGTGTTCAGTGAACTTGTCTTTTGAATGGCTTTGGTTGCACTTTATTCATGATGTGGAACCTCATCAAGCCTGGGCCCTTTGGACTCACCCTTGGGAAGAAATCCCCGTGTACATGACTTATATGATATTGATCACTGTATCACTGTTCCATTTGTTCAAATGATGGATCTTTTTACTTTTAGGGATGAAGATTTGTAGATGAGGGAATTAGTTTATGCAGTGAGTAGTTGGTTGAAATCTGTTCTTGGATGTGATTGGACCATGGAGGAAGTTAGAGGATTGCATAAAACTTAGGTACAGTGCTAGTTTTCAATGGCTACAGATCATCTCCAGCCATAACAAGTAAAAGGTCAGACCAATCGCAGTGGGTGGGGGCACAATTCAAGGCTAATGAATAATATTTTGTAGAAAGCTTGCATTTTCCTTTATTTTAACCTACTTACCAAAAAAAAAAAAAATCCTTTATTTTAACATTCTGTGTTTGGTTTGTTAAACTTGTGGTGATTGTTTGCAATTTCTCTTGGTTTATCAAGCCATCCATGCTCTTTAGGACAATGTTGGCCGTGATAGTGGTAGGTGATCAGTGGTAAGTGGTGGCGAACATGACTTTAAATTGTGGTATGCTGTGATGGTGACGGAGATAATCAGTGAAAAAGGTTGGCATGGATTGATGATGAGGGTAGGGGTTTGGACTGAAGATCTAGATTGAATGTTGACACTTATGCTATAGAATGGTGGCTATGATCTGGTAGAATGACAAGAAAGAGCGTGATAGGGACTTCTCACAGTGATCTGGTGCCAGAAAGACTTGAATCTATCCACCTTGATTTCTAACATAATCATGTAAAGTGAATAATATTTAGCCCTCATCCAAAGCTCTTCCTCTTTCTTTACGTATTACAGGTCTGGGTTGTGACAACAAAAATTAGGAAATACTTCTTGGGACAGAATCTGGAAATGCCCATGAAATCATCTATAATGGTGGGCGCACCACCTGTCATGTGGCCTTAATTGTCTAGTAGATAGCTTTTGTGCCTTCTGTTTCTTCCAATCGGGAGAGGTTGCGCGTTGCTGAAATCAATCTTGAATCTAATGGGAGGTGGATTTGGGACCTTTGTGGAGACTTTTGCGTTTGACAAGTGCACTATCATGTGTGATGTGGGCGGTTTTGATGGAGAGAAATTGAGATGATTTCGGCACTTTACAGTCTCCTAAGTTCTTGAGAACCTGTTTTTATTACCAAGAGTCGCTTCTTGTTCCATTTCTCTCCTTCGATAGTTCTCTTTTCTGTAAGGTTTAGAGGCTAAGTGATTACTCCTTGTACTTGGTCCTGCAATTATATTTTTGTTTTAACATTTGTTTGTATGTTTTTATGATGCTTATATATTTGGAAGTTCATTTCTGTTTCACCTCTTCCACTATCTAAAAACTGTTCCTTTTTTCCTGGTTTTGCTGTAGTCTTTTAAGTGAAAACCTAGTCAAATAAACAACTTGTTCATGTAGGTTGAGTAACACACTCAAATCTGGAAGTGGCTAGCTCTTTCAGTTCCAGTGAAGAATAGAAGCTTGCTGCCGCATGGCCAGAGCAGAATTGAGGGACGGCATTGAGTTCGTAAGGGACTCGTGATAGAAATTTAATTCTTGTGTGCGGTTTTCTCGTTTGGACTTGATCTCTAATTGATCTGGAAGTAAACCACTCTGACTCGTATACATGTAAAATTTGTCACCATAGACATGCCTATTTGGATCTTATTTTTGCTTCGCCCCTTTCTCTTTATTTTTATTTTTTCAAATTTCTTTAAAAATTGCATACCTTTTGTTGTCCGTATGTTTCCATTCTATTTTCGGCACTTCAGTTCTTATTATTTTATGTTCTATTTTTTTTTATTATTATTTTTTATAAACATCCATGCGGTAATTTATATATGAAAGTATGAAATTTAAAATGATTAGGTCATTTTTTTAAGGCTCGGTTTGGATACATAAACCTTTTTATCTCATCTCATCATTACAACTTTCTCAAATTCTTATATAAAAATATAATAAACAATTCAATTTTTTCAAATTCTAAAATAAAAATAATATTAAAAAATATATCCTAATAATATTTTATTCAACTACTATTCAAAACATCTCATCTGAAGTGTCTATCCAAATCCAACCTTAGAGGGTCTTCTTCTTACCTGTAAATTGAAAAAACCTCTGGAGTCTAAACCATATTGTAGTTTTAATATGTTGAACTTTTGTTTTCATCCTATTTTAAGTTGAGTAATTCTATAGATCACTCACTGTAGATACCTTACACCTCACATCTCGAACATTTCATTCTCTCTCTCCTCAACTCTACTCAATCTCATTAGACTCCTCTCTCATCACTCGCTCTCTTTCTCTCTCCTCAAACTCTCTCATTTTATCGAACTCCTCACTGCCTTTTCAAATTCTTTTTAATTTTTTATTTTCTCCTCATCAGACTCCCTCTCTCTCATCATTTCACTCTCACTCTTTCTGATCAAGCTCTCTCTCCTCAAACTCTATTGTATCTTATCGGATCCCTCACTCTAACTCTTCAAATTCTTTTTCAATTTTTTATTTTCTCCTCATCACACCCCCTCTCTCTCTCATCATTTCACTCTCTCTCTCTCTTATCATTTTCACCCAACATTTCACTTACTCTCATCTCACTGGACTCCTCTCTCTCATCAATCTCTCTCATTTTTGTAAGTTCTCTCTCAGTTTTGTTAATAGGAAGAAGAGATAGAGAACCAAAAAAAAAAAAAAAAAAGGTTCACGTAAGGTGTGGGGTGTAGGAAGGGAATAGTGACCGATGAGAAAAATATTTATTTTAAGAGATACAGACCATATATGCTTCATCAACATGAATTAGACAGTCGAAGGCAATGTGAGAAAACATCTCTTTCACATCATGCCTTTTCTAGACTTTTATAGATTTCGACAAATCCCAGGCATAATTTTCAACTTCAAATACTCCATGTTGCGATCAAAACTGACGAGCTTATCATGTCGAGTGGAGGAAAGGAATTTATCAGCAAAACAAAATTTTGACCATTTGGAAAGTATATGATCAATCATATCCATATGTCTTATATTTGGCACCAATCATGCATTTTTAGTATTCTAAATTGACCAAAATTTTTAGTACTCTAAAAAGGCAGGAATCTTAAGTTTCATCCATTAACGATATGTTTGGAAAACATGTTTCACTCAAAATTTTCATCTTCATCTCATCTCATCTTTACACTTTTTCAAATCTCCATACAAAATATAATAAATAATTCAATTTTTTCAAATCCCAATATAACTTTTTCAAATTCTAATTCAATTTTTTTAAATCTCAAAACTAAAAAATAATATTTTAAACTTTAAAACAAAACACAAAATTCTCATCTCATCCTCCAAACATATCCTAAATTTCGGTGTCGGAAATTATTAGGGTTGTGCGAGCACCTCATCTGCAAGTGAATTTCCAGATTCAATTGATCTTTGAGCATGATCTTTCATATGAGACGAGCCGAGTATTCTGAATCCAAGTCTATAGCCTGAGTGTTAATCTTTTTCTAGATCCAAATATCATGGTACATTTGATACGTAAAAAAGCTGCAAACTTCAATTTTTCTTACAAAACTCTCTTGGCAATACACCTCTGATTTCTGCATGCAGATTCTAAATACATAACTTCTTGCTAGGATGTGGGATTAACCCAGGACTTGTCAGGAACAATAAAAAAGCAAGTTTTGATGTACTAATCAGTCAACTACAGTTCTTTCTGTCACAAGAAACTCAAAAACCATGAGACAGCGACAAGGGAAATGAAAATGGGACCTGCATCCCTGCTCACAAATAATCCTCCAGGCAAATTTCTGTTGGAACCTCATATCCAAAAGCCATAGAATAATCGTCCAACTCATCTGAGGTGAACTTGGCAATCCTCCTACTCTTTGCAAACTCGTAGTCTTGGCCACTGCTTAGAAGCTCCAATACCTAGGAGATTAAACAATAGCTTTAATCAGATGGAAAAGTGCTTTCTTAATTCTCTCTGTATTAATCGATCACTTGAACGTATTCAGAAGAAGTCATTGTGTATTTATGGAGTAGATATACTCTCCAATTCTTTTACTGAAGTGAATGCAAATGTTTAATGTTGCCGGCCATATATACTTTTCGGAAAGAATGGATTGCGTTTAAACGTTTAATGTTGTGTTTCTCTCTGCATTTAGCCATCTAATTTGGTTATAAAAACAGAGTTAATCTTAATTGATATTTATGAACCTCGCTCATTGATGGGCGACATATCGAGGATTGTCTCACACAGAGAGAAGCCGTCTGTACTATTCTATGCAACTCTTTCAAATCATATTTTCCTTCCAGTTTCGGATCAGCTAGTTGGCCAAGGTTTCCCGATTCCATAAGAGGCTTGGCCTGCATATATATATATATGAACATCGTTTTAGCACATAAAACTTTTTGAAAAAATATGTTTTCGGACATGGATGCATAGAATGTTTAATACCCATAGCACAAGGTTTTGCTTTGATGAATCCACAGGCCTCCGGCCAGTTACGATTTCCAGAAGAAGAACCCCAAACGCAAAAACATCGATCTTTTCATCCACGATTCCATGCATGAAATACTCAGGTGCTAGGTATCCAAATGTCCCCTCTATTGGAGTGACAGCCCGGTGTGTCCATTTGTTTGGAAGCCACTTTGCAAGCCCAAAATCTGTGATCTGCAGAAGAGAAAACAAGCATGATTTGAACTAAAAACTGTCAGAAAAACCAACGATCATTCGAAAAAAAGATTGCAAGGAGTAGCTTTTTTCCCTTCACCTGTGGTTCATAATCTGGCCCAAGAAGGACGTTTGAGGCCTTTATGTCACGATGTATTATTCTGTGCTTGCAACATTTATGGAGATAATGCAGACCCCTTGCTACACCAATGGCAATCTTGTATCTGGTTGGCCACTCAAGTGATCTGCATGTTTTGCCTGATCATTGTCCAAAAAGTTAGAACATTCTAAAAAATCCCAAATAAAACAATGTTGCTTTTGTGAAATTCAAGAGAGAGGTGGAGATCTTCCTCACCATGCAATGCAGATGACAAATTTCCATTCTGGGAGAAGTCTAATATCAGGTAGAATCCTTTTTCGAAGCAGTAGCCAACTAAGCTTGCAGTATTAGGATGGGAGACGTGTCCAATTATACCCAATTCCATCAGAAACTCTTTCTCCTTGTTAGCATCTTTGTTGTCCTTGGCCAATCTCTTCACCGCAATGGTTTTTCCACCAGAAAGATCACCTCTGTATACCTCTGAGTAGCCCCCTCGGCCGACAATATTGTCTGATGTTTTGGAGCAACACAAAAGGCATATCAAAATCATTCGAAGCTTTCAAGGCCTTTCAGTTCTAGAGCCAAAAAAGTTTGCCTGCAATTTTACCTGGATGGAAGTTGCTTGTGGCATTGGAGATTTCCTCATAGCTGAAGCACTTCAGCAAATGCTGCTGCCTTTCTTTATCGGACAAACTGCCTTTTGTTTTCCTTAATGGAGTGCCAAAGATTGCGGAAAAAAGTCTGCATGGAGAAGGCTGCTTCCTTGTCTTGGATTGGCTTCTGAAATTTGAAGCCAGAGGAGGGGATTCAGAAATTCTTGTCTCACCAGAGCTAAAGCTATCATCTGCTGCGCTGTTTGATTCTTGCCCAAGTTCATCAAGTACAGATTTTGGTGAATTTTTCTCTTTCTTTGTGTCCGAGACGGTAGGCGTTTGAAGAGGGAAGGCTTCCCTGTCACTGTCAATACTCCCATTTGACCACCCTGAGCTCGATTGATCTGTTTCTACTAAAACGGACTTGTTAGAATAAAAAGAAGTTCACTTTCCACCCGAATTTTTTTTTTCGAGGAAAGAAATGCCTTTAGAAATGAGAGAATCCGAACCTGAATATTGTTGTGCTCTGCCCCACTTTCCAACTGAAATCAGTGTACAACTTTCCGGGGCATGCTCAAAGCAATACCCTGTAGTTCCATGCGAAAATCTAAGTGGGAAAAAGGTAAAAGAAAGTTAGGAAGGAAAAGAAATTTTATCAATGCCCAAATCATATCTGAGGAGAGTTAAGGTTCTCAGGAAACCTATTTGTTCGTTTTCTTGAGCCACGAAGGAGGAGAAGGTCGGCTGAAATGGATTTCACTTCCTCAATCAAACCTCTTCCGACACTAGAGCTGAACACCACTCTAGCTTCCAAGTTTATCTGAAAATGGCAAATGGAAAAAATCTCAACTTTACCTTTAGAAGGAGAAGGATTCAACATATTTTTGAATATTGAGATATATACAGTACGTACCTGCTTAGATTGGCAGGTCTTGGCGAATTCTCCAAGCACAGATATGACATAGGCTTTTGCCTGGCGGAATTTTGATGGCTTTTTCTTCACCACCTCATTCTTCTTCTCCTTCCCAACTATCATTCAAATTAAATTTAACAGGTTAGAATGCCAAATCAAGGCAATCACAGAAACCAATTAGCTCGACCCAGCACTTCTCTTTTGATGAGAAAAACCAGGAAAAGGATGCCCACCATAATAAACACCAATGAGGGCTATGAGTACTTCAATCAAAGTTTTAAGTAAAGCTAAACAGACTAACCAAGAACGTGTACGGCAACAATGCAGTCATCTGGACGGGCTACAACTCCGATTGCCCATGAGAGAGCCTCTTTGCTTTCCTCGGCATCAAATGAGAGGCCTATGAGTATTTTAGCAGGGGCTGGACTTGGAGGGATCATTGTCTACTGCAAATTGGCCGACAGGGTTTTGAATGCAGCTGAATTCTTGCAGGGAGTTTCAGTTATTTTGCTTTTATGATTCTTGTCGACAGAGGAAGCACGGACAATCAGCTCAAGAATATGTAGATGTTGAAAACGACATGATTAAGGTCTGCTGGAAAGTGAGGCCACCTCAGCTCTGGTTTTAGTGACTCATTCTTGTTTAAGAAGCATGACAAATCCTTTCACAGTGCTGGCAGCAGAATTCATCAGTCTCTCTCTCTCTTCCTCTTTACAATTAATTGTTATGGTTGGGTGCTTTGGCGTATAAGCAAGGATGGTGGCCATGTATTTGATTTGTCTTGCTCTATAAGCCAAAAGAAGGGCTTCCCTTCCCTCATACTAATTAAAAGTGCTCTTTTTTTTTTCTTTTTTTTTTTTCAAGTCCTACGTTGTTCCATTTGGTTGGAGGGGATAATTGCCACTCAAGAAGAGCTCCTTACTTTATCGTGAATGAAACTTTAAGAGGACACTACCGTTTCTCACATTTCTTCATGGATAAAGAGAGGGAGAGAGAAGGTTTCATATAATTGCCTGCCCATCATGTTTATCATTCGGACAAACAATGGGACACATATAGTTCATTGGTTTGTCTTCGACCATACACTACATCCATTATTGATGTAAGAAATTCCAGAGATGCAAAGACCCCACTGTGAATAAGATCTCTCTATTTCACATGATATTTAGTTTAATATATGAGTAAAAGTATTACAGCTATAAAGAGATTCCACGAAAATAAACTTACATATTAATATGATTTGATTTGGTATGTTAGATATACTTTACAATTAAAGTTGATTTACAATCTAACGTATGTACCACATCAAGCCATGCATGTTAGTTTATGAGTTTACTTTTATATGATCTTTTTGTGGCTAAATTATTTCTCATATATGAGATATTATTTTAATCATTAATTTACATCATGCTAGACAAATGAAATGACCAAAATATCTCATGTTTTATGCTAGATAGATATTATCCATTTTACTTGAAATGCATAGAATCCATATCAAGATGCGAAAATACATTTTCCACAATTGCATTGTTGCAAATAAAACCTTGATATACATTATTAGCATTCAGCCGGAAGTAACATTAATTAGAACATCATACTTTCCCGAGTTTGTAACAGAACATGAAATCCAAGAAACTTGCATACCATACAATTGTGTTATATACTTAACGTACGTTGCGCTTTCAAAACTACTGCTAAATCAAATCATTCTGAATTCTTTAGTGGTTTCTTCTATTATGCGATATGATAACTTTCAACGGATGGAGCATATATAGCTTGAGCTTTGTTTTGCCTTAATTAATTACAACCAAGATTGTTGGATCTCATTGGATATTAGGTATAGTAGGACCCAACCTGTTTCGGTTAACCGATAGTGGACGCATCTGCTTTTAAGATAAGTCTAGACACAAGACTTACGGCCTCAGAGTACGTGAGGAAGAGTTTTGGAGCTAGCTTTTCTCGAAAATGATAGGGAGATCATAGACACGGTATATGAATAAATAATATTTATGATTAATTTAATGTTGGTTGGGACATGATAATATAACTGTACGTTGTTCTTTTCACGTGTATCATCTTCATTGATGTTGTTTAGTACTAAAAATATCTCAACTTCAAATACAAAAATAAAAAACATTCAGTTACGGACCTGTTTTCTTTCACATTAATCAATCACTTGTAATTTTTTCCCACCCTATTTCGCCTGCCATGGAAAAAGAAATATGCATCTTTAAATTGGCAATTCAAGAGATCAAATACAACTGGTTCACAAGTTTCTGGTCAGTCTCCGATCTCCACGGTGCATATAAGGATCTTCCATTTTCTGCACCTCCAAAGCACTAAAAACCCCATAATCATCAGGAGTAGCACCACCTTCATCATCACTAGCTTGGTCAAGTGCCATAAATTCTTCCTTGTATTTGACACTTGTAATTCTCATGGGCACAACCTTGCGTTTTGGCTCAAACCCTTTCAGAATGCTAACCACTTCCTTCATGTTAGGTCGCTTTTCAGGCTCACTCTGCACACAGATGGCTGCAACACCGATGGCTTGTTTCAGCTGGTATTCATCAAAATTCCCTCGAAGTTTTGGATCAACAAGATCCTTGAATTTCCCATTGGTTATGAATGGCTCGGCCCATTCGGTTATTGTCTTCTTAATTCCTCCCGGATGCTTTTCTATTGGTTTTCTTCCTGTAACAATCTCTAGCAGAAGAATTCCAAAACTGTACACATCACAGCTCTCGGAAACCTTTCCCCACATGGCATATTCGGGTGCTAGGTATCCCAAAGTGCCCTTAACACGGGTAGTCAGGTGGCTTACACCCTCTGGAATAAGCTTCGCAAACCCAAAATCAGCAACTAATGGCTCGAAATCTGAGTCCAAAAGCACATTACTGGCCTTTATGTCTCTATGAATAATGTGGGGTGTTACTTCATGGTGCAAGTACCTTACAGACATTACAACAAGATGAAGCTATGTTAGAATCGATCAAATTTTGTAACTTAAAAGGTAACAAAACGCAGTTTTTTATGCGTCATGTCAAGAAGAAATGTTCAACTTACATGATGCCTTCTGCAGATCCAATTGCAATCTTCATTCTCTTCTTCCAATCCAGTTGCACTTCGCCAGCATATTGACCGTGCAAGTGAGAGAGCAGGCTGAGGTTTGGCATGTAGTCATAGACAATGAGCCTTTGATCTGTTCCTGCGCAGTAGCCCCTGAGACCCAACAAATTCTTGTGCCGAACCCTCCCAAGAACTTCCACTTCCACTGCAAATTCCATCTCGGCTTTCGAAGTCATTGCCTTCAATTTTTTCACAGCTATCTGTACATGATATCGTTGATCGAACATGATTTATCAGTAAAACAAACAGAACTTTGGCAGACACATGATGAGCTTATAAGGTGATAATTACCTGAAGGCCATCGGAGGTTTTTCCCCAATACACGCTTCCAAACCCTCCTTCTCCAAGCTTGTTGTCCTCGCTGAATCCGTTAGTTGCTGCATGCAACTCCTTATAAGTGAATATTCTCCATGAGTTGTTGCCTCCAGAAACTGCGGTTACCCTATAAAAGTTCCATTAATTCCCACCACAAAAAAGGGGGAAAAGAAAACCATAACTTCAGGATGAATCCGAATTTAAATAGAGCTGATGATCTGAAATATGGAAAAAAAAACGTTGATTTTAGCACATACCCTTCATCGGTGTTCTCTGAACAACAGCAACTTGGAGACAATCCCATAGTTTTCCGAAACTCAGTCGATCGAGCTTCTTCATTAATGGAGTTCCATGCCCTTTTAAACCAAAGTAGTTGTTATTCTGGTCATTGCACTCGTAACGCCGGCCGTCCATGGCCGGCTTGTACCTAATATGTAGAAACTTGAACGGGCCATAATTAATATATATAATAAATGGGAGGATATCAAATAAAAGAAAGTAGTAGGAAAAACAATAATTTAATTACGAAATTTATGAGGAATAATAAAGCATATTATATAATATTGCATGCATTTGTTAATTAACTGATCTACCAATTATATATGAAAATCTGACTTACGCCATATATATAATTAGCTATATATATAGTTTATGAGTGGGTAGTAGTAGTACTTGTGGGATGCTCCGTCGTTAGAAGTGTCGAAAACGTACGGCTCCTTTTCCACCATCGATGATCATTTGGGTTGAAGTATTAATGATTATACGAGAAAGATGATCGATAATTCCCTAGTGTTGGGAACTAAATGCCGCATCGAATTAATACGTTCATGATGACCAAGCTTCAAACAAATTATAAGAAGTGCCGGAATTATTTATTTGATGATCTCCGGCACCTAGCTAGTTTCTTTTTTTTTTGATAATTAAATATAATAATATATTTTTGTATTGATCTTCAGGTACGTACTGCGGTAGACTAGTACTGGAAGCCATTTTTTTATTACTCCTTCACAAGTTTCATGAACACAAGTATATTTGTTCACTTGATATACTTGAAATTACACTAAATTATTATAAAGAGTTTGATATTACCCGATACGAAATATTACAATTTCCTTATAACTATATATATAAGTAGGTCTAAACCCCGCCACCTGGCCTTTCATTTGACTTGAATATAAGAATTAAGCACCTAATAATTATATATGTAAAAGATTATTTATTTATTATTATTATTATTTTTTTCTGTGAGATGTAGAATATTCCAAGTGGTCATCTCATCTAGGCACTTCGTTTTTGGTACCCCAAAATCATCTTAATTATTAATTGAGTCATTATCACTGACTCATTCAATTCTCTGCAAAGCTCTAACAACCGAAATCGACGGTTTAGCTCCACGTGGACGAATTGCATGCATATATACATGGGTTAATTAATTAAAAAAAAGATCGATACGTGTTAATTCGGGTCCAATAAACTGTCGAGCTGAGTAATCTTTATAAATTTCACTAATTAATAAAAGAAAAGGGGAAAAAATACAAAACAATTGTCGTATATGCGTACATGTGGAGGCCTTCTGTCTCGTAATTAATATTATTTTCAATTAATTAAAGCATTAATTTTGTAGCTTATAGTACGTTCGTACATACGTTTGACAGTACTATTAATTAATATGCATTTTTTTTTAATGGGGTTTCCTTTCCCTTTAGTTTTTTTTTTTGTCCCCTTGATAAGTATCGATCGTTCGCTCTGCGATTAATAAATGGCACTGCAATGAGAAACATAAGGATTCGGAATGCCGCCATTATGTATGTATTTGTGAGAAGTACATAACCAAAGATATATATATATATATATATATATATTTATATATATGGATGACAAAGCTTCTGTCGAAGGTGGAAACTGTAGAGAAACATCCCTCGAGTTGTCTGAATTTGAAGGTTGTAAGGGAGAAAAAGAAGGCCGTTGTAAGTGAGAAAAAGAAAAAGAGTATTGCTACTGTAGCCCTAGAATATCGTTCAATTGATATAGCATCACATGCGTGGTTTATTAAAAAAATTATAAAAATATATTTTAAAAAATGACGTTAGTTCTCTCTATTCCTTTAGTTAATGAGGCAAAGTGAGCTTTATAATTCAGACGATATAGTAAAATTTCTAAAAAAAAACATAATTAAGTGAGTCCTACAATATTTATTTTTATCAATTTAAATATTTCAAGTAGCATTAAATAAGTATTAAATAGTTTAGGGTCCACTTAATTTATCTATCTCTCTCACTTGAAATATTCAAATTAGAATAACGTACAACTTGTGAAGGATTTGTCCCCAAAAAAATAAGAACGCCACCAGATTCAACAGTCTTGCGTTCCTAGCCAGGAAATTGTAAAACACTAACAGCGTAATGGATGCGGGCCCAGAAAGCCACGGATCCAATGAACCAATCAACAAAAAGTATACAGCCCAATCCTCCTGATAGACCAAGGTCCAAGATGTGAGGTTATCGGCCCGTTGAGTTTGCTTTCTCCACAGAGTCCAGTCTTTGGCGTTGATGATCTCGAAACTACTAAGCATGCTTTGGTTGAGAGTAAATAATATTGGTGCTGAGCTCAGCGGATAAAGTACAACTTTCTGTTGGCAACCCAAACTAATTGATCTTAGTGATACACGCGGTCCATTTCAGGCCATATGCATTACTAATCAAAAAATAAAAAACCACATATATATATATATATAAATTATTTGTATAAGTCTCAATAAACAAGTTTAGCGTAATTTTTATAAAAAAATTGATCCCAACATAAAAAAAAGTGTAAAACGAAAATTTTCTTTTTAAATGGGATCCACATTTTTATAAAAACTCTGCACATAACTTATTTATTGAGAGATTGTAACTAGCATTATTGATATATTATAAATTTATTTATTATTTATTATTATTTTTAATAAGTATATAGTGTAAGGATGGTAAGTAGAAGAATTTATTTAATAATAATATAAATAAATAAATTCCTCTTAATTTACGCAATATAATAAATAGTTATAAATATATATAGAGAGAGAGAGAGTTGTGCACCAATGCACATGGCCGTGTACATGGGGTTTATGAGTCCTAACTAAAACAAAAGAACTCGGAGGACGAATCGACAAAAAAGTTAACAAAAACCTAAAGCAATTAAAGTTATCAAACAAAAAACCAAAAGCAATTAAAGAATGAGTGATTTTAAAAAAAAAAAATTAATAAAGAAAAAAAGAGCATCTCTTTATCTTCTTCCTTGGGACGAAAACCTCGAATGTCGAGAAATTTGGGGCGTATCAGTACACTTGGCATCCCATAATTGGTCATAAAAAGGAGAAGAAACTGATGCATGGGCTCGTAGTTCCCGAGCAAGTACAAGGTTTGTTCTTCATGTGTTGGACTACATATATATATATATATATATATAAAAGTAATGTTATAAAGTGTGTAAATGCTGTAATCGTTTTAAAAAAAAAATGAGATTTATTATTAATAGATTTTTTTATGTTAATTTTATATTTATTTATTTTTTTTTAAAAGAGATCGGTGGCGTTTGCGTACTACTGTAAATATTATATATATATATATATATATATATATATATATATATATATATATGCTGTTACCCTTAAAGTCGTATAAATTTAAATAATTTATCTGGAGATAACATAAAGAAAAGCAATCTCTGCCTGCCGCGTCTCTCTCTCTTTCTCTTACCTATTCTTTGTTATTCTTTTAAGGGATTGATTCTTATTTTCAAGAGATTCTCTACTGCTCCTAAACGCTCGAATGATTTTTTGAGCATACATGATCTTATGATTGCATTCTGGTTTTTATTTTATTTTAATCCGTATTTTTTCATTCTCTATTTTCTCCCTTTTCTTGGGCCATGAATATGTATGCAGTAGCTGTTCGTTCATATTGCCAAGTATTAATGTAACTTCGGCCTCGGTTCTGATTTGTTATCTTGAGAGTTAAAGGGTTAATCGAATTAGTATTCAATAGTTTTAAGATTTTTAAATCAATGATTGAATATTTTATAATTGGTATTAGACTAGAAATCACGTCACATGTTCAAGTTACAAAGGGGGCGATCACGTATGAACATGATATTAAGTCATTGAATATTGATAATGAGTGAAGTTGTCAAAAAGAAAAGGGTTAACATCAAGTTAGTATCAATAGAGTAGGCCATCGTAGACGTTAGATTCGAAAACGTGGTGGAATGTTATGATCCTGATGATTAAAAGTTTAACCGAATTAATATCCAATAGTCCTAAAACTTTTAGATCATGATTAAGTCTCTAATATGTTCTTTTTTATTTTGTAAGGCTAGGCATTAATATACTATTACTCGATCACCATATAATTATGTTCACAAGTCATGCAAACAGCAAAAAACGTCAACGTCTCATATTTATTTATTTTGATCTCCGATCGAGGGTCATCTTACATCTTCATGATTCTTCCAAAATACCGAGAATAAACATTAATTTGTTCTTGCTTTTATCTTTATGCGATTTAACTTGAAGTACAAATCATCCTACGTGTAAATATACTATTGGTAATCGTGCTCTATCTATCACAGTAATTTCTGCCATGATACCTCCTTAAGCTAGCATTAACTGTTGAAGATCACTATACGTATATATAGAGCCATAAATGGGGAGTACTAATTCATCAAATCAATAACTTCTTGGGTGGCTCACTATTTGAAGCATAACGAGTCGACGATGTTTCCAATCATTGTCGTATAACATCATTTTCATCATAAATGAATATATTTGAGGTCCAATATATATTATATTTCCTATCCGAGCATGCAGAGACATTTTGTGGTGGCTTTATGTATCATCACGATGTGTGTGCAATCATCTATATATGCAACTGAAACTATATAGAAATGCGCATTGCGGTGTACCACTCCCAAAACAGATAGAAGCAGCATTTACTTTCTATATATTAAAAAAAAAAACGAAGAGAGAGAAAGATATGGCAACAAAAATAGGCCAAGAAGGCAAAAACCAAAGGAAATGATTCCTTTGACATGGCAACAAACTAGGAGAAACAAAGCAAAGAGTGACGTTGTAATTTGATTATTCTGTGTTGATCTACACAAAACTGAGTCCCAAGCCAAAAATGCTGCTGTACAAACAGAGAATGGCATTAACTCACAAGAGTCGCGACAGAGCAATCCGAAACATTAAATGAATATATAGTCACAGATAACATGAAAATTTGATCAGCAAATTATTAAAGGCTTGTCAACAGCTGTGATCATCCTGTGCAGCTTCGCCTCGCCGCATCAGGCTCAGCTACAGTGCCTTTGCTGCACCGTTACACGTGCTCCTCCCTTCTTTGATACACAATCCCAGCCCCCCAAGTGCCTTAGCTGTTCCTTCTGAGCTTTCCCGGCTACCAGACTCCGGTTAGGGTCAAATTTCAGGCACCTTGATGATTTCTTTATGGCCTGGTTTCTGGGTTTTTCGCGAAACCAGACTTCAGATCAGGAATAAAACCCTCAAGACTAAAAAATTCAGAGATATTAAATTTGTGAAGAAGAGGTGCTGCTTCCATTCTAATCTCAAATAAATTTACATTTCCCGAAGAGAAAAGAAGGGTAGAAAAAGGAAGTACATGATGTCCAAGAATAACCCACACCGATCTAACATGCAAGCTCTTACACAGACAGTACTCCGACAATGACCCCGAACAAAAACTTGCAACCTCATGAGCTCCCACAAGTAATAAACACATCTATTATCCAAACCTAGTACAGGATGCAAAAAGAAAGAAATCAATGGGTCTGGACAGCTGAAGTCTCGTGATGGACCTCACTGTTCTCACTCTGTGGTTCTTGAACATCATGACCGCCACCATCTTGCTGTTTCGCCTTCTCGGACATTTCCACCGCCTTCTCGCTCTTTTCGCTACCACAACTGCTGCAACTACTATCCCCGAAAGAAGACGACCGACTGGACATGGGCGTAGCCAAGAACGTTGGCTTCACTTCACCCGCCATAATCACCAATATTTTCTCTTCAAACACAGGTGGGGGTTTCTGGGTATCATCACTCTTCCCCTCGCCCGCCTCGAGGTCTCTCTCTGCGGCGCCGTCTCCCTCGAGGTACCCGGAGAGTCTCCAATAGGAGCATGCAAGGATTAGCAGAGCAAAAGCAATGAGACCCAACATGGCTGCCAACCCACCAAACAAGTAGGGAACCGGGGAATGCCACGGTGAGTGCGGCTGCGCAGCCGAGGGAGACTTAGCGGTTACGTTAAAAATCTGGTTGGATGCCATTGAAGATTGACGGGTGAGTGGGTTGGCAAATACGCGGTGGAGGGGAGGAGGAGGAGGAGGAAACGGTGATGGGGTAAGAACTGGGAGATTGGGGGGAAAGGTATTTATAGAGATGAAGAAGGGAAAGGAACTTAGGAAGGAGATGAAATAGAATGGTTTTTGTTTGGTTTGAGGGGTGGATTTGTTTTTGGTGATTAATGTCGTCATTTTGCATGAAGTGGGGCCGTTGTAAGGGACCCGCTAGCTAAATGGGACATCTAAATGAACAGCAAAAGGCACTCAGGAGCAGGTTAGTAATGGCACATAGAAAAAGAATAGGAAAAAAAGATTAAAATTAAAGAAGAAAAAGAACTATGTTTTAGGAACATCTGATTCCTAGTGCTAGGACGTACATCTGACATTTTCCTACCATACAAATAGAAATGTGATAGGCCATCTGGGAAATCATCACTCCTTCAAACCTGGGGCCCCACTCGTGCATGAAGTAATTTAGAGTACTGTAATTTTAGATTTTAGGATTAAACGAAGCTTAAGGAGAAAATGGTGTGTTTGGGGTAGTTGTGGGGTACGGAGCTGGTAATTAATGGGATATGTTTTGACTTCAAGTTATATGTACGTACAAGACTCAACTTGGATCGATAAATAAATAATAGAGTTGTTGAGATCATCAGTAGAATGAATAAAGGAGGTCTCAGCCACGGCCCGGTTAATATAAATGCATGCTTTCTCTCATTCCATTATTACTTTGTGATATGATCAAAATTAATTGGGATATGCTATATGACGACTATATGTGTAATTATGAATGTTCCATCAACATGATTTCATCAATAATAATGACGAGCAGGCCGTAGTTCCCTATAAATTTTTGTGTTTGGATAAACCAGCTCCAATATTGCATTCAAACGCCAGCAATCTATAAGATTCTTTTTAGAATTTCTCGTATGGAAATGTTAGATATAATTTTGAAATCTGTAATCTTTACATATATATATATATATATATATATATATATATATTTTTAAAACGTGGGCTAGTTTATTATTAAAAAATTAATTTTTTACACGTGTTCTAAATTTATTAACTTTTTAAAAAAGAGTATACTGAATTTACACACCTTATAAAAACAGCAAATATCATCTATAATATTTAGAACAAGAGACATGTAAATTAAGTGGATAAAAAATATTAATTTTAGATATATAACAACCTATATATCCTGATAGTCTGCTCTTTTTTCTTGGGCAAGATGGCGAGGGCACACAACTGACAACATGCACTGGGTTACTCATGGGGATCATAATGTCTTAATTTATGACTAATCCATATAATTACAATATTCAGAGACCAATAGAAAAAAACATAAATCACTAAACCGATGGAGACTAATAATTTCTAATATAAATTATTACCTAGCTGGCTAGCTATCTAGGAATTATTAGATATTCATGGGTGTTCAAACGTCAAAGAGTTATAAGATTAATTGGAATTAAAAGTAGTCGTCATGTACGTCACTTGTAAACAAAAAATGGTGGGCTGTGGGAGCCAGTGTATTAGCAGGACATATTAAAAAAAGGGACCCATGCCCACTTGTATAATATGCTTTGCTTTAATTTGCCTGCCACCCTTTACATGCATCCAAGTAGGTACTTCATGTGTGCATTGGCGCAACTGGGGCATGCAAATTGTTCCCCGCAATACTAATGTTGCAAAGGTGACGAGGAAATCATGAGCATGGAAGCCAATCGACAAACACATGAGTACAGCAACAATATCCTTATGTATCCCTTCGTGCAAATTCGGCCTCCTTGTGAAGTATTAACCAGTCCAAGTAATATTGGAGGTGGGGAGAGGGTCCCATGCAAGCAAGCTGCATCATTCTCAACCCCTCTCTGCTTCTTCCCAAATTGATTAGTGGTGCTGGAGGGGTCCCATTCAACCAGGAAGGCGCATTCCTCGTCAGCTTCCACCAGTACGGCCCCGGCTCCACGTACACGCGGTCAAGCTGGCCTGACGTACATTTTGGAGATCCCTTCCCATACGACACTTCCAAACCTACAACCACTCTATCTACCTTAATCACTAAACCAACAGTAGTAGAAGAGGAGGAAGATGCAGGGAACTAATAATTTTATCCTATTAATTATTAGTTGGACTCTTTTTATGAGGACTAAAAATAATGAATAAAGATCATTAATAATCGTGGTCAAAAAGTTAATTATTCCAAACCAAATTACACTCTAGTTAGTTAAACGCATCTCCCTTCCTCTTCATAGGTCACAACTTTTACTTATTGTTGATGTTAGGTCTCTGTAAGTACTCATAATAAGTAATGTCAAGTACTTGTCTTCATGAGTGGCCTATAGAAACCAAAAACTACCCTTCTTTCCTCTCATGATCTTCTCTTTCTTTATGCTTTTGGTGATCATAGAACCAACGAACCCATCAAGCTTTGGGTCTGTATATAAAGATATATAATACAATTTAGTTCATTTCATAGATCATCTAGAACATGCCATGCATGATGCTAATTAATTAAGTATATATAGAAAATTAGGCCTTGATCATAGATCAATTGCGAAGATGCAACACGTACGAGAGGCTAAACCCGGCCAACATGTATGGGTTTAAAGGGTATATCCATTTAGTTTATACCGGCAACCCTAACATGATCATGACCATATATGCAGCTTGCAACTTGGAGATCAAAAGTTGAAAGAATGTGCAATCTGCAAGCGAAATGACTAGGCAAGCATGCACATGATATATAAATATATATATTTATATATTTATATGTAACAACTTTTCCCCATCCCATCTGCTTGAGTAGTGACGTTTCTTTTAGTTTGCTTATGTTAGCATAAAGATAAGCTGCTAGTACTCCTTATTTGCCCAGCTGGTATTGATAAGATAATTAATGCATGCACCGGGAATCCCATTTGTTCTGAAACAACTTATAAGAACCATTTGGATGGTATCCAAACATGATAAAAAAATATTTCCAGAAGAATAATTATCTAAGAAAGTATGCAGAAAAATTCAAACTATGTATCGATTATATATGGATATTGGATGCTAGATAGATGCAGCATGATGATAATTAATAAATTTATAATTACTTTATTGAAGTGGGATTGCCACCACTACCCTTTTTTTTCTCAGGCTTTGTTTTTTGTTTGATTTAAGATCATGCAGTAATTAGAAGTGGGGTTACCACCAGTGCCGCGATTAATGCTTTTAATTGGCTGCTCTTATATATAATTTGCCAATCACTCGATCTTCTCTTTTGCTATTGCTCTTAAAACAGACGACGTTGAATGTGTTTAAACTTTAAAGACTAAAAAGTTAATGAATTAATCTGATGATTAATCAAGAAAGTTTGAGCTAATATATATATATATATAGACACGCGCACACATAATAGCCAGAAGATAAGTAAATAAGGTACGTACTTGAGTAATGTTTAGGAATTTAACCCATTTTTTGGCTTTAATTAATTACTCAAAGGCTATATATAGTAGACAAACCAACCAAAAAAGTCAATATATATTCATTGGAACTGCTTAAGATCATGTGAAGAAAGTGAGATTGATGTACGATGATACTGATCAATGGAAAGCGTGAAAACATTATACAAACATTATATCTTGTTCTAATCTTTATATTCATAATGAGTTCATTGAATTCGTGACAAGGAGTTAAAGTTTGACATATCGTAAAGATAGGAGATTTTTGTACGAGAAGTACTACATTTTCTTGAAAAAAAGAGGACAGTAGTACCTCATTTTTTGTTTTGTGAAAAGATTTTTTTTTTCTATTTTTGGTTTTACAAGCGTATATAAATTAATCATGAGCTTGATCAGCACTTGATCTCAAGGTCGAACCAAAGTTGAATAAATTAATAAGACCAATTAATTATGAAAGAGATCGAGGGAGGAGTTATATATACTACGGTTTCAACTCTCAATCATCATCTGATCCCCAAATTGGTAAGGTGAAATTGTGATGTGGTCCAAATTAATGATCACAAATTTCCATGTGCTTTGCCCTGAAAAAATGCAACAACCTAAAAGGGATTTTGGCTTAAAATGCGCACACAAACAAAACTGACTGCATCAATAATAAATAGGAAGGGTCCAGCATGTATACGATAAGGTTGCCAAACCAGTTTTGTATGCACGTAAGCCCTGATCTTCGATGTAATTCCCAATGTTTTATCAACCTAAAAAATGACTCGAAGAATATCGAGGCTGTGAGTACTTGTAACAGCTCGTCGACAGTTAATTAGCAGCTAGGCGGCGAGCTACTTGGTATTCGTCCAGATTCCATGTTTAGACGTCATGATCTATGGCACATTTTCGAAATATAAAGTTTTGAGTACAATATCGAAAGTTTACGTATCTATTGTTGAAGAAATAGACCCTCCCTCCCTAAGTGTAGGGTCCCCGTGCAAATAATTGCAAGTTGTCTGTGTGTTCAAATATGAAATTGTGGCTTAAAGCTGAATCCTATACATGAGGAATTCGGTAGTAAACTTCGATCGGCGGGCGTGACCAAGTGGAGCGGAAAAGGCACCAAGACAAGACACTACGTTCTTTAAAAATACAAAAACAAAAACATAAAGCTTAAAACGGCTTGTCAGTGGGGGCAACGGCCTACATGGAAATGACCCAAATGGGGTGATGGGTTCTGCTAAAAATTTCGGATTCTCCATTTGCGAGTTCATTAGTTTCTTGGAACACAGAATCTCGAACGACTCATGCAAGGATTCCACCGATTATGTCTTTGATTACCGGATCTATGTCCTTTTAGTATGTAAATCTCATTGCATTAAAATGCTGCGACTTGTGAATATCGGTGCACCCAATTACTCATCCAACGCTTCCACCAACCAAGTTTACCTCTAAATCTCTCTCTCCCTCTCTCTTCCTCTCTCACACACACACACTCGACAATAGACAAGATGGTTCATTCCTCTCCAACCCAACAAAAGGGAAGAAAAAAAAGCGGTCAAAAGCTATGAAATAAGGCAAAAAGCACCAAAAAAGATGGACAAAAAATACAAGGCTTGCTATGTCGTATTAAGTCTGGGTGATGGAACGCAGATATGATATGTGTGGAGGATGAGTCAGTAATCAGGAGTGTAGGGGGTAGTGACTGAAAAAGAGAACAAAAAGGGGTCAGAGCACTTGCTTCCCCATGAGCGGACAGATGGTAAACAAAATCTTAGCATTAGACCAAGGGTGCGCCGCGCCGAGATTCTCGGCCCCGCCACCACTCCGATCCTCATCCGAACTGGACCCTTACATTTCTCCCACCAGTCTCTTCCTACACCCTGGTCATCAGACTAGTTTCAATCACCATAAAAAGCTATCCAACCATCTAGTCCCGCCTGCGTATCTGTCCTTTTCTATCGCCTTTTTTTCCCCTCTTTAAAATCATTCACTCGGGGTTCTTCAAAATAAATGCACACGAGAATTTGAAACCCGTTTATCCGCTGTTTTGGTTCCCATGATACACATTTAAATAGGATTCGTAGACAGACAAACAAACAAAAATGAGGCTTCTAAACTTTCATGCTTGGGCATTCCACGAACCAGTCTATCAAAATGCGAATAGAAGCATAGCCAATTGTGCAGAAAGCAGGATAAACCATGTAAGAGAGCAACAAATAGTGTCAATGAGTCTAGCCTAACGATCTAGAATCATTAATAAGTGGATTGATCATACATGATCTCCGACGGGAAATTCACTAGTAAGCTGATTAATCATAATCATACATGAGCTCCAACAGGGATCTAAAATAGCAGTAAACCGAAAGCAGCTAACATCCATGTAATTGAAAAGGATGCTGGAATCATCATTTTCCCCTGTATTTTGAAAAAGAAAGGCGCAAGATTAATAAAGCGGAGAGAGAGAGAGAGAGAGGCACAGTCTGTTTCGGCCTAACTTACGTGTTCATCATCAGAGTTATGTTGTCTCCCTTAAGAAGAATCCGCCCTGAACAAAAGGTATGAACTGCTTTAGAAAATGGACATTTAGGTGATGAAAGATAAATTAAAAAAAAAAAAAAGTGAGAAAGAGAACTTGCCTAGAGATTTTCTACTCTTCTTCTTGACATTGACTTCTTCAGCATCATCCAGAACCAAATTCATGTACTCATCAAAACCCTGTGAAAAACAGCAATTAACACCCGAACAAGGTGATAGAAACGCTTGCTAGGTTACATGACATATATCATCCCTAGATGGCAAGGAAAGTGCAAGCATCACCTTACATGAGTAGCATATTAACAGAATGGGATTTATCAACACAAAAAAGATGATATCATTCATAGGATGCTATTGCATTCTTCTATGTTCCATGGCTTGCCAAGGTGCACATTTTACACTAGCAGCATCAAACATGTAACTTGAGGGGCAGTTTGCAAGGATAAAAAAAAACTTCTCACAATCTCTTCAATGGAAGGGCTTAGAACATCTGGCACACAAAGGGTCCTTCAACAAGGAAAAATTGACAGACGAGTGAATAAGGAAGCAAGATCCCTGATACACAGTTGAGAGAAGTTTCATACAAAAATATCAAACTAATGAAACTTGATAGACCAAGGAGCACATAATTTTAGATTAAATCCTTAAAATGACGTTTAGAAAGCCTAGGTTCAATTAATCAAAGACCAAAAGTGACTGTTAGTGTAACACCCAGGCCCATTAAACCCAAACCCTAGCCCAAGGCCCAGGCCCATTGGAGCTTTTTCTTTTTTTCTTTCTTTCTTTTCCCTCCTGTTTTTCCCCAAGGACCCGATAACTCCCCCAAATTTCCCCCTGTTTTCACGTAGCCACAACACCGAGTAACCTCCCCTACCCACGACGCCACTCTCTCTTCCTCACTCTCTCTCCTCTGTTTCTTCCTCTTGGGCTCTCTCTCCATTTTTTTTTTCAGCTTCTCCCTTTAATCCGCCCACTCCCTCTACGTCTCCCTCTTCTTGTAACCGCCAACCACCACCGTTGGCCAAGCCCTCCACCACAACGCTGGTGAGTTTCCCCAAGTCTCTCACCCTCTCTGTTTCCATCTATTGGTCTCTCTCTCTCTCTCTCTCTCTCATATCCTCTTCTCTGCACCTCCACTTCGCAATGGCTGTCCCCACTAGGCCTTCACGACGCCCAGGTTGTCGTAACGAGCCCCTGCATTGAGTGCCATCCCCTGCGTCCCAAAACAAAGGTTCCAGTCTCCAGCCACCGTCGGTTCTTGATGTGACACCATGTGGCAGCGGTCACCCCCTCCACGCCGCCCAACCCTCTTGCCTCTTACGACATTGCCTCCACATAGTAACTCTCTCTCTCTCTCTCTCAATTTCTGTTTTCAAAGGGTGTAAAATCTTTGTATAGTAACACTGCTACGCCGTATTTGATGGAGCCTCAATCGTTGTTCTGCCCTGCTGTGGTCATCCCACACAGTTCCCTCACCGAGTCCAGTCGAACATCGCTTCAAGCTTAGTGAGGTACTCTCTCTGCCAGTGTACATGTTATTTAATCTATAGTTAGTTTGGGGTTGTTGATTAATTATATTGTTTTTGGAGTGTTTATGAGTTGAACGTGCTATTGGGTTGGTTACTCAAGTTGTGTTGGATGGGTTGTGATGGTGGGCTGATTGTGTTGTATAGGTTGGGAGTTGTGGGGCAGTTTGGGTGTTTGAAATTGTGAAGATTATGAATACATAGTGGGTTGGTGTGTGGAGGTCCTTTTGAATGAAATGTTGGAGACTGAAGGTTTTACCATCTCTGTTGGTGTGTTTGAAATTGTGGAAATTGAGAATATATAGTGGGTTGATGTGCATGGTTGTATATCTGCTTGTCGTGGCGGGAGTAAGGCTGTTTTGTTGACATATGGTAGTGTTTGGTAAAGTGGAATTTCAGAGTTTGGGTTAAAGTATTGGTGTGCTGGGAATTGAAGAGGTTGGGTTTATGCCATGGTCTAACTGAGGCATGAATTATAGATGAATTATGCTGATTTATAGTTAAGAGATCTGGAAACATGAGATTGTGGTCATAGAGTTGTTCAATTGTGTCGTTTATTTAATAGGTCTCAATTTATTTGTGTTAATAGTTTGTATTAATTATGTTTAGGTGATGACCAATTTCGCTTGACACGATAGTGAGGATTTTTAGAAAAGTCCAAGAGTCAGGTAAGCGGAGATTCTATGCTAGACTTTGCATAAAAAAAAAATGACTGAGGTTGATTTTATGAAAAATATGTATGATATGTTTTGTAAAGAAATGTGAAAAACAACCTTAGTCATGTGTACTGCATTACTCATGAAACTGTGTATAAGATGAAAGTATTTTCTGTTATGACTAGTGTAGACAGGAGCTTATTTTAGCATTCTATTTCTAAATTATGCAAAAAGGGCGAATATGAGATCTGAAAGGTATTTGTGTTGATTAAGTGAAGATGCTTTGAATCAGTTTTTTGAATATGAAAAATGATCTGAATCTACTCAGTACTTTGTTTTGATATGATGTGGCATCTAAAAACGTTTGGCATAACTTTCAGATTCTGGTTTGGTTTTGGTTTTGATTTGTTCTGTTAAAGCCCTATCACGGGTATAATGGTGATATATGGACCTGCCATAGGTATAATAATGAGTTGTTGATAACTCACCCCCTTTATTTTCACAATATTTCGGATGACTTTCATGGTTCAGTAATTAGAGTGCATGGACAAGATTAGCTGAGGATAGGAGTTGAGTACCTTAGGGTACTATTGTTATTGGCAAATTGATTTTATTTAATAGTTGGACTTTAGTAGGTTTAGATGGTTTATGGAGACTTGTGTAAACTCTGGTTCATTTTATTTTGTTATTTGAAATATGTGAGGGTAGTTGATATATTTTATTTGGTTTATTGTATTGAGGATCTGATCGATGAATATGTGTAGTTAATCAAATTTGAGGGATTTATGTTTGAATTGGAGCCTTTGGAAATATTTATTTTTATTTGGAGAATATATTAGCATTGTTGAAGTTGATTATCAGGTAACAGGATTACATAACAAACTTAAGCTCCTTGCAATAAAAAAAGAAAGCTTTTTTATACTCTAAAGGGCACGACTCAACAAAGCCCCTATCCTAATTATTTAAGATCAACTAACATGAGAGAAAGGTGGGAGGGGAGGTTGGCGTGGGGTTGGGTGGGAAGTTGTAGGAAATTTCCAAATTCACCAGGCTATATGAAATAAAGCAACAGGTAGATAGCTCTGGCACATATCCAATTGCATGCCAAAACAAATATATCTCAACAAGAATCAGGAATGTAATATCAGCTACATCTTTAAGATCATAATCGCCCAACAAACTTTAGTTGGGGAAAACATATATTATTGGAACATATAGGCAACAATATTTCTATGATTAAAATAGTAATCATTTACATAGACACAAAGCCAATTCAAGCATTGGCTTTCAAGCATATCTTTTTTCTGTCATAACGCAGAACCTCTTCAAACCTACCCCTGGGAGAAAACCCCATATTTGAACCAGGGATGTTTTGAGTCTACGCTCACATCCCAAGCCTGCTGGCCACTAGCTGCACCCTAATGGTGGCTTTATAGCATATCTATACCTCTGTTCTCAATGAAAACCTTTTAGTTTTCTCAACATTCTTTGTTTTTTTTTTTTTTTTATAGGCTAGTTTTCTCAACATTCATTTGCAAGCCTCTTATCAAGGCAAACCACAAAGTGTACACCTGACAAGTAGGGTGTTATACCCTATATGATAAAGATAAGGATAGGTGGTATGAGATTTCACATTGCTTGAGAATGAGAATTTCTTGTTCTTTATAAGATTCCAATGGGGCTCTAATTGTATCATTGACTAATCATTTTGGAGTATAGGCCATGTGGTTTAGGTCTTCCACTAGGACTTTACAAATAGTATCAGAACTTATCCCCACCAGAAATGTAGGACTTGAGTCGTGCCACTTACGATGGATGGGTCCGACGAGGACGTCAGAAATTTAAGCGAGAGAGATTGTGATACCCCATATGATAAAAAGATAAGGATAGGTAGTGTATGGGATCCCACATTGCTTAAGAATAAAAAGTTCTTGATCTTCATAAGGTTCTAATGGGGAACTAATTGTATCATTGACTAGTCTTTTCGGAGTATAGACCATGTGGTTTGGGCCTTCCATTGGGGTGTTATAAATAGTATCAAAGTATATCCCAACCAGAAATGTGGGACTTGAGCTGTGCTACTTATGATAAATTGGCTGGACAATGACGTCGAAAATTTAAAGGAGGGAGATTGTGATACCTCATATGATTAAGATAAGGGTAGGTGGTGTATGGGATCATACATTGCTTGAGAATGAGAAGTTCTTACTCTTTATGAGATTCCAATGAGGCTCCAATTGTATCATTGACTAGTAGTCCTTTTGGAATATAGGCCATGTGGTTTGGATCTTCCATTAGGGTGTGGCAAATGGTATCAAGGCCTATCTCAACCAAAAATGTGAGACTTGAGTCATGCCACTTATGACGAATGGGTCCGACGAGGATGTCGGGAATTTAAGGAAATGAGATTATAATACCTCATATGATAAGAGAATAAGAGTAGGTGGTGCATAAAATCTCACATTGTTTAAAAATGAGAAGTTTTTACTCTTTATAAAGTTCCAATAAAGTTCCAATTGTATCATTGACTAGTTCTTTTGGAGTATAAGCCAGGTGGTTTGGGTCTTCCATTGGAGCGTTACATAGGGTCACCACACAATGGTGTTCCTAGTCGAACCCCCAACAACTTAGGTTGATCTCAGCCTTTGAACCAAATTTCAAAACTCAAGATGTCCCTTTCCATTTCCATTCAAGAGTTTCATACATTTCCATGCCCCTTTGTCGCACCACATCAGTCAGATATTTTTCCATTCTTTAAAACTTGAAATGCACAACTCTTTAAGCATGGCCAATATTGCACGATCCCAACCATAAACTTAGTTCAACCGCCAAGATTGGTCAACTCATATGTGAACTCAATCAAAGTAGTTGAAAAGAATCTCGATCCTACTAAATAAAGCACGAACAAGTTAATCACTGACAAGAGTGCAAACAGAAAAGTACATATGTTAGAAGATTCTAAAGCATGAGAGAAAGATATTGTTATTAACGTTACTAAAGGATCTTTTATTTATTAAAAAAAATAATGTAACTAAAGGTAGTCAAACTCTATATATATTTTTTTTGAATAATAGTCAAACTCTATATAACGACTCTCAACATACCAAGAATTTTCTTTTGAGCACATCATTGAAAATAATAGAATCTAGTTTATACTTGTTGAAGAAATGAGATTACCAAAGTTAATTCAATTCAAAGTAAAAAGGTTGCATAGATAAACAATATATAATAGATAATTTTCTAAGAAATGCGATGATTTTTTTTTTTTATTGGCACCCGGTATCCGAGAACAAAATCTTGACTAAACCTTGGCAATGAGTTTCCCGCAAGTGCACCTCAAGTAATTCAATGTAGAAATTGTTTTCACCCAAGAGGACTCAAACTTTAGGTGCATACCACCGAGAACAAGGCCTTCACCACTTGAGCCAACCCCTAGAGGTTTCTAAGAAATGCAATCTTAAATGAGTGATGCTTGAAAGTTTTGGAAAAAATCGCACATGCATAAAAAGGAGATAATCTACACACACTATATATATATTATAGTGATTATAACTTAAATAGACATTAATGACAAATAAACAATCAATTAAATTTCTGTTAATCTTTTTTTCCTATCGTTAAAACTTATGGTAAAAATTAAACTTCTGCTAATCTACACTCACAGTATCTTTACACCAAAAGAAAAGGGTACAAAATCTAACCGAAGAAAAATCCAAAACCAACGTAATATCGAGCACTAAGCTTTCAAGACAAACACACGAGCTTATATATAACACTTACAATAATTCTGCCCTCAATCCTCAGGTCCCGCTGCTCAAAAAGCCATATTTGAATACGAGCTTTCTGTACAGATTCCAACCCAGAAAGGGGGAAAAACCCAAAATCAGCCAAAATTCGAAATTCCATCAAGAAAAAATAAAAAAAGAGCAAATCAAAGAAAACGCAAAAGAAAAAATCTTTCGGGAAATGAACACAAATTAGGGCTTACACTCTGAAGAAACCTGAAAATCAGGTTCTGAAGCAGCACGAATCGCCAGAAACCAGCCAAAAATTAGTTAAAAAGAAGAAGAAGAAAAGTCTGAGAACATATCAAACGTAAGCAAACCCTAGAAACATGTTAAGAAGAGAACATGAGCGAAAGAATGTACAATGGGTTGGGTCATGATCCTCTGAACTTTGGTGCTTGCCATGGCTGCTGAATTCGATGGTTGCTCGGGTCAAAGAGAAATGGAGTCGAAGACGTGTAAAACCCTAAAGCAGAGAGCTTTTTTTCCACTCCCCTCTAATTGAAAGATCGACGCGCCGGTCTATAGCACTCCGGTTAAGGTCGTGAGCTGTGCTATGCATCAGCCCTGTTCACGGGCTGATGCATAGCACACCTGACGTGTTTTCATGTGAGTGATTTAGATGTGAGTGATTTGAATGATGTGAATGGTTTAGATAATGACACATAAGATGTGTTGTGGCTGCTCCTCAATAGTAGGATGATGTAAAGAATTTTCCTAAGGTCGTTTTCAAAGTGCACCCTTACTCGACAAGTGTATAGAATCCCCAACCGATCAAATACTTTGCAAGTTTTTGTTTTTTTTTAATCCAAAATGTCAAAAATACTTTGCAAGTTTTTAAAATTTAAAATTATTTAATTTCTAAGCATATTTCTTTGTATTCAATTCACCTTAATTTTTACATTTTTGATGTAAAAAATAAGTCACCTTAAATTTGATTAACATTTGCGTTTCGTCAATTGATAAGAGCACTAGTAATGGGCTCAATAAACTTAAGTTAAAATTTGACTAAAAAATTCATTTTTACAAATTTTAGCTAGTCATTTTTCACAACATCAAATAACAGACTCAACAAATTTTTTACTATTCTATTAAAATATTAATTTTAAACTTTTCATTTATTTTAATTCTAATTATAATTTGAATTTCTCCAACGGTTTTATTTTTTAATGGTTATATTTCTCCAACGGCTATATATTCTAACGGCTATATTTCTCCAACGGTTCTATTTTTTAACGACTATATTTTTCCAATAGTTATATTCTTCCACTATAAAACATAATATTTCATCAATAATTTCATTCACTGCGCGGGAGTGAGAAGCAGCAGGAAAGACAATATTTTAATCAAAAGTAATATTTGGCTAGCCCCATTTGGCTTAACAAATTTAGCTAGCCCATCCATCTAAAACTAAATTTATTGTACATTTAGTTAGTCCAATGTTACATTTTATTTTATACTTTAGCTATTCTTTAGCTAAAATTTGATTTTAGCTAGTCCACTACTAGTGCTCTAAACTATGTTGATATATCATCTGTAATATAACATATGAATTAAGTAATTAACATATTATTTTCTGTTTAAAATTTTATTGAACACATACTCTTTAAGAAATAATAGACAGAATTACTTGAAGTAAAAAAATAAATTAATTAAAATTTACTGAATTAGTTTCGCTTTTCTTTTTATTTTTTACCTGTAATTTTAGAGTTTTGCTACTCATTATCTCCATACATTACACACCATTTTTTTTTAAAAAAAATTAATTTTTATTTTTTTATACTTATTAAATGTTTCTACTTATCATTCATATAACATACATTTTGTAAAAACAAAAATAAAAATAAAAAATGTTGTATAATGTGTAAAATTGAAGAATAAATTTTTTCATAATTATATATAAGGTGAATCAACAAGATGCTAAATTTGAATCTCGAGAATCTAGGTGAATCAATAAGAATGGGTTTTGCTACACAACCCCATACTATTCATTCACACTCCACACTCCATATTTTTTAATCTATTTTTTAAATTTTTTTTTTAAATATTTCAAATTTTTTATTTGCTATTCATATAAAAATTATTTAATAAAAAAAATTAAAACTTTTTTTAAAAAAAAGATAAAGTACGGAGTGTTGAGAAATTAAAAAGATTTATTCTTACAAAAAAAGCGTACAAACACACCATTTCTCTGTCTACTGTCTTTTTTCGTTTTATAGTCTTTACAAGGACAACATGTTGCCCCAAGATTGAGAAATCTTTCTGGAACCTAAAAAGTTGCAAACCAATCGAGATGGAACAAAATCTAATGCCAGAAGGCAACTGCAAGCGTTAGCGAAAGTCAAAAGCTCGAACGGATGAACAACAATGGCAGACTATCACTTCGTGTACAAGGAAGTGGAGGGCACGTCGACTCAGTGGGATGACATTCAATGGAAGCTTGGTAATTTACCGCCCAAACCTCCAGCGTTCAAGCCCCCATCCTTCTATCGAATCCTCTCTCCCAAAAGATAAGTCCTGGATCGATGATAAAATCAAAGATGAGCTCAAGGAACTCCAAGACAATCCAGATCTCAACGATGATCAATTTCTAGAGGAGTATAGGTTCCTATGTTTCTTTGAATTGGCTATTTATTTTCTATTGATATGGTTGCCTAAAATTGCGTGAAAACAAAATAGAATGAAAAATCATCAAACTTCATTTTCAATTTTCTTCAAGAAGATGTGTAATTCCTTAACTTTTCCTCATTAATTCTTTTAATAACTAAGAATTAGATTTAACTGGGAACTTTCTTTTTGTGAAACAAACAGAGCCTAGTTGACTTTGTTTTGGTTGTCGAAACATAATAAGTAGTGTCAATGAGGAGTTTGAAAATGATTTACTTCGAGGTTGAGCTTTCTTTTTATATTAATTAAAAATCTATAAGCAAAACTGGCAGGCTTGACCATATGTCGAAGACGAAGATGGATGGAAAAAAGAGAATTTGTGGGTGTTACTGTGACTTTCTCGAAGATAAAGATGGATGAAAGAAAGAGAGAGAGAAAATGTGAGGAGAAATGGGAAGACGAGAGAACATTCTACCTTTAGAGTGCAATGAATTAGAAAATAATGTCGTTTTTAATTTTTATTATGTTGGATGTTATGCCGCAATGGAGATGCAGGATGGTTGTATATAAAATTTTTGATAAGAATAGATTATGTTTGGAAGATTCATCTTCAATAAAATTCTCATCTCATCTCATCTCATCATTACAACCTTTTCAAATTCATATATAAAATATAATAAATAATTCAACTTTTTCAAATCCCAATACAACTTTTTTAAATTTCAATTTAACTTTTTCAAATCTCAAAACTAAAAAATAATATTTTAAACTTTAAAATAAAACACAAAATTCTCATCTTACCTTCCAAACATAATCTAAGTTTGAAGAACATTTTCTCGTACACATGTGACATGTCCGGGACTAAAGTAGGTAAAATGAAATTGACCGTGCCGTTTAGAATGGATTTCGTTTTTAACAAGACTTGGTCCAATTCATTTTTTTTTTATATTATTTGGCTGACACGACTAGTCCAATTCACCATTGACGGTAGCACTTCCGAATTGACGGACCATTCTGCTGCTGACATCTTGACGAAGAAAGTGATAAGGGGCACATACTTTTGAAACCAAACACAGCCTCATAAATGTGACTTTTCCTTTTTGTTTTCATATTTTGTACCAGAAAACCTAACAGGAACATCATCTAAATAATGTTCAGTTAATAGAATACACATACATACATAAACATAAGAGTCTTTTACGCTCAAAAAGTAGAATCCTAATTAAAATATACGACCGTTACAAACCAAGGGATCCTTTATGTTACACCCTTTAAACTTTCATACAACTTATCTACGACTAAATTAGAGACTTTGTATTGATGATAAGTGTAACATCTTATATTATTTGAAATAAAATTATTATTCTTAATAATAGTTTGGACTCTTAGTAATATTTTTAAAGTAGGACCCAATATATTTTGGTCCTCTTTTAAACAAAGGATATTAATTGATCCCACGTGGGTCTGATCCCAAGGATCTAGTGCCATCAAAATGAATATTGATATTATACGGCAGAGGTTTGGTCTAGTTCTGGTTGAAATTCAATTCCTTCAATAATAATAAAAAAAAAAGAAAACAAAAACAATCTTATACAAGATACAAAAATACGTGCAGCACATCCAACCGACGTACATTTTGCATTCTAGCGGGGGAAGTCGTTTTGCCAGTCAACGCTCAATTAGGCTGTGGCTCGCATGATTGCTTGCAAAAGAGGTCTTCTAGTTCTAGCGACAGCATTGTCATCTGTTGTCCATAACTACGGCGCGCAGAAGCAAGCCTTAGCTCGGTCGACAATGGCGTACCAGAAACTCCTCCTCTCTTTCGTTGCCTTTCTCTTGCTCGTGAACCTCCATGGCGAGCACTCGATGGCAAAGGAGGTCGTACCAGTGGGTGTGGTTCTCGATTTGAACTCCCCGGTGGGAGGAGTTGCAGAGCGTTGCATGTCCATGGCACTCTCCGATTTTTACGCTGTCCATGATGATTATAACACCAGGCTCGCTCTTTTGACTCTGGATTCTGGGAATGATGTCATTGCCGCAGCATCTGCAGGTATGTTAAAATTAGAATTCCTCAATTAATATCGTGGAAAAAATCATGATAAAGTTGTGAATGTCTCTTTCTAAATGACGAAAAGAACTTTTCCCAAAAAGCAAGGAAAATGAACTCTTATGTAGTTACGCCTAAAGCGTTCAACTTCAATCAATAAAAAGCTCTCTAAAACAGGATACTATCTAGGGAGGCATGCTCTTTTTCCATGATATTCACGGCTTGCATCATTCTACACCTCCTTTGTCTCTTTGATTTCTGTATTCCACCAAACTTCATGGACGCCCCCATTAGAATTTACTCCTCATCGAACTAACACACAAACTTTCAGAACACCATCTGGTTTAGTTCAATTTCAGAATTGGACTTAGCTTTGTGCCATCTGTACCATCAATTCTTAATGGTCAACATGATAAAGATTCATATATATCCTCGTTGCTGTTGTACTAAATAAAATAAAGATTAGATAGATTGAGATTGGAGTCCCATGTGGGCAGTAATTAATTGAACTCGGTACATGTGGAGTCAAGGCTTGGGAACTCGGTACATCCCATATCAAGGCCCAGCTCAATTAAAGCCAATAACTATTAATTCTGGCACCTAGTGTCTAACCTTTTACTTTGTAATTATCTATCTCTAAATGCGCTCTTAATGAATTTTTTATCCTATCTTTTAAAATAAATCACTAAAATTTATTTTTTTAATTTTATATATTAATTTTTATAATATTCCATATATCAACTTATCTATTTTTTCTTCACATCATTTAAATATTATACTTTTTAATTTTTTTTATTTTAAATATTTTCTCTAACTACTAATGATATCTTCATATCTTTTGATATTTACAATATACTCCCATATATAATGTCATATTTTAAATTAATCCAAATTTCTAAGTTAAATCAAAATATAAATTAATTAAAAAAAATAGATTATATAATAAAAATATTCTCAAAATATATTATAAGAATATTCATTCTTAATAATTATATAATGTGAATAAAGAGAGTTGAAGAAATGAGAAACTTAGCAAGAGGAGGGAAAAGAAATCAATTAAAAATGTTTACAATGATGAACAGTATTCTGTACATCTAGAAATTTACTGCTGTAGAATATAAAAATATTTTTAAAATAAAAAATCCAATGAAGGGCACTTTTGAAAGTATTTCTTTATATTTTAAAAAAATATATATTATAAAAGATGCATTGTGAATGCTCTAAAAGATAGAAAGCTGTATAAATGTCACATGATGACAAACTAATATAGTAGTGAGATTTCTTCATCTATTCTATTTTGACTATTTCTTCTTTTGTACTTATTTTGAACATCTTCAGTGAAATTTTCTTTTCTTCTAATTAATCATTCACTATTTACTGAAATCCAGCACTGGATTTAATGAAGAATGAAGAAGTGCACGCCATCATAGGACCTCAAACGTCAGCACAAGCTAAGTTCGTTATCGAACTTGGACGAAAAGCTCAGGTTCCCATCATTTCCTTCTCAGTCACAAGCCCCTCTCTTTCCCCTGCTCAAAACCCCTTTTTCATACGCACGGCGCTAGATGATTCCGCTGAGGTGAAAGCCATAGCAGCCATTGTTAAGGCCTACGGTTGGCGGGAAATTGTCCTTATTTGTGAAGACACAGATTATGGAAATGGTTTAATTCCATACTTGATGGATGCTTTTGAAGAGTTTGGAACTCGAGTGTCTCACAAAATTGTAATCCCTCCATCTTCCAATAATGGTGAAATCGCTAAGGAGATTAAAAAGTTGAATGAAACTAATGCTAGGATATTCCTTGTGCACACGAGTACTTTACTTGGCTCGAAGCTCTTTGTACTTGCAAATAATGCAGGAATGATGAGGGAAGGGTATGCATGGATTATCACAGCAGGGCTATCAGCTTTGGTTGATCCTTTGGGCCCAAAGGTGAAGGAGTCGATGCAAGGTGTGCTGGGATTGCGACCATACATACCCAGATCAAAACAGTTGGAAGACTTCAAAAGAAGATGGAAAAGAAATTTAACCTCAAGCAAACCAAACGTGAAGATTACTGGATTAAACCTCTTTGGATTATGGGCATATGATACAGCTTGGGCTTTGGCTATGGCAGTAGAGAAGGCTGGAATAATGCATTCTGGATTCTTAAAGAAAAATGCTAGCAAAAATAACGTGGATCTTGCAGCTCTAGGCATTTCTGAAACGGGTCAAACACTACTTCATACGATTCTAACTACTGAGTTTCAAGGCCTGAGCGGGAAATTTCAATTGATTAAAGGACAGTTGGAACCTTCAGCCTTTGAAATACTCAATGTGATTGGAAAAACAGAGAGAATTATTGGATACTGGACAGAACAGACAGGACTTTCACAAGAATTGGATGACTCTGGTGAAGTAGCATACTCAATTTCAAAGGTCGGGCTCAAGCAACCAATCTGGCCAGGAGACACAACAAACGAGCCTGCAAAGTTGAGGATTGGGGTTCCAGTGAGAAACGGTTTTGATGAATTTCTGAAAGTGGAATGGGATCCTCGTACTGATAAGCCTATGATATCAGGGTTCTCCCATGATGTGTTTCTTGCTGTACTCAAGGCATTACCATTCCCCCTTCCTTATGAGTTTATTCCCTTCATGAATAAAGATAGGCAGAGTGCTGGAACATACGATAAACTTACTTACCAAATCAAACTTAAGGTGATTTTTGGGCCCAAGTATTTGTGTTAACTTATAAAAACTTATTTTTTTCAATACATTGAAAGCAATATACTCCCTTTCGCCGCATGAGTGGTGGGGATATCATCGTCATGTGAGAGGGAGAATATTTCTCCCAAGGTTATGATTAAGAACTCGGTAAAGCACTTCAACAAAGTTTTTGTTGTTTTTCTTTTCAATCTCACGGATTAACAACCATGCATATTTTTCTCTAAATGCAGAAGTATGATGCTGTGGTGGGAGATACAACAATTGTTGCTGATCGCTCCTTATATGTTGATTTCACTTTGCCTTACTCAGAATCGGGCGTGTCAATGGTGGTTCTGGTGAAAGACGAAGAGAAGAACAACTTTTGGATTTTCTTAAAGCCACTAAGCTTGGATCTGTGGTTAACAACAGGTGCAGCATTTGTCTTGACAGGTTTGGTGATTTGGGTTCTTGAACACCGAATAAACAGTGAGTTCAGAGGCCCGCCAGATCAACAACTTGGCATGATTTTCTGGTTCTCCTTCTCAACACTGGTCTTTGCTCACAGTAAATATCCTTCAACCCCATAAAAAGATTTCCTTTCCTCCCCCCCACCCCTCCCAAAAAAAAAGTTTTAACATATTTGATTGTGTATATTGACATCATTATAATGGATCCAGGGGAGAGAATGGTAAGCAACTGGTCAAGATTCGTAATGATCATTTGGTTTTTCGTGGTGCTCATCCTCACACAAAGTTATACTGCAAGTTTGGCCTCGATGTTGACAGTACAGAGATTTCAGCCTACGTTTGTTGATGTAAAAGAGATAAAAAGGAACGGTTATTTTGTTGGATATCAAAATAATTCTTTTGTGAAAGGACTTCTAATAAAACAGTTGAATTTCAATGAGTCCCAGTTGAAGTCTTACAGCACCCCTGAGGAGTATCACGAAGCACTGTTTAAAGGAATCAACAATGGTGGGGTTGCAGCTATTTTTGATGAAATTCCCTACATCAAGCTCTTCCTTGCAAAGTACTGCTCCAAGTACACCATGGTTGGACCGACCTACAAAACCGATGGATTTGGCTTTGTGAGTCTCTCTCTCTCTCTCTCTCTCTCTCTCTCTCTCCCCCTTTTATTTATATTTCAACTTACAGCATAGATTTCAAAACTATTACTTATTTTGTATAAATTCCACCTTAAACTACAAAAACCATCAATTTGGTATCTCAAATTACTGATTTTCTTCAATTTATCTTCGCTTCTCTTTTTCTCATTCTAAAATGCTGTAGGATTGCTCATGTGTTTCTTCAGGCCTTCCCACAAGGATCTTCTTTAGTCCCACACATTTCAAGGGCAATCCTTAATGTGACTCAAGACGCAGACAAATTCGGAGCAATTGAGCAGAAGTACTTTTCAAGTAGTGGAAGTACTAGATCTTGTGAAGATTCAAGTGCCTCAATCTCTTCAAATAGCCCTAGTCTCGGCCTGTACAGCTTCGGAGGCCTCTTCATCATCACCGGAGTTGTGTCCTTGTTCTCACTATCGGTTTATGTGTTGAAGTTCCTTCGCACACATTGGCCTGTTTTGAGTACCACACATCCTGAAAGCTCCTTTTCGTCCAAGTTGATTGAAATGGCCAAGTCTTTTGACCAGAAAGAAGATCCCTCTTCACATCCCAATATTGAAAGACATACATCTAGGGTACATGCTATATCAAGTCCTGATCACGTAATAGAATTTCGTCATAATATGGAGAACCACTCCAGGAATTTCGACGTTGTAAGCAACAGGGATGAAAGTCCTCCTTCTACGAGTTTTCCTTCTCGGCGTAGTGATATTACATCTCTGCATGAGGACGTACCAAATTAAAAATATGTCTTGGTTTCCCCTTTTTTTGCTTTTAATATAAATAAATGAAAAAAAAATGTAAAGAGGCTAAGTTTTTCCCTTAAGATTGTTTTGTAGTTTATTAGCTACCACTCCTTCGTTCCCCAAAAACTTTTTTGACATACTTCTAATTTGAAAAATGTATTCTTTTATTTATTTCGATTTTGTTAACTCATGCTTGTTACATAATACATTTAAGTTATATAAAATTACTTAAAATGTGCTACATCATAACTAATTTATCTCCAAAATTCATTATAAGTCTCAATTTATTGATGGTTCGTTAAGGTCCTTTGGACCAGATGGCATAAGACCTTGTGTCATCTAGTCCAAATGAAAGAATCAAGTTCAAACCTCATCCTTGTATAAAAAATCAGGTTCAATATTTTAGATTTTGGGCCTCTATTTTACTTATTTTCAGATTTCGTGTGTTCGCTTCGGCCTTCTCTTTTGCTTCTAATCCATTTTCTCTCTCTCTTTTATGCAATAAAAAAGAAAAAGAACTGATTTTCTTACTTCTAGGAAACACCAAGTTGAACATTGACAATGCTTCCAAATGTAACTTTAAGGTTGTGTTTGGGTAATGAAATGATCTCAAATATTCTGTAAATAGTATTAAAAAAATAATAATAGTATTGTAAATAGTAATAAATAGTAAATAATAAAATAATAATAAAATAATAAATAACACCCAAACTAGCCCTAAAAGTATTTATTGTGGTGGTATCTTACGTTCTCATAATTGTTAAACACTATGATTGAGCTCAACAAACTTTAACCAAAATTTGATTAAAAAATTCACTTTTACAATTCAACTAGCCACTTTTCAACAACATCAAAAAACAGGCTCAACAAATCTTTTACTATTCAATTAAAATATCGATTTTAAACTTTTCATTTATTGTAATTCTAATTGTAATTTGAATTTTTCCAACGGTTATATTTTTTAATTGCTATATTTCTCCAACGGTTATATTTTCTAACGGTTATATTTCTCCAACGGTTATATTTTTTAAAAGTTATATTTCTCTAGCGGTTATATTCTTCCCCTATAAAACATATCATTTCCTCAACAATTTCATTCACTTCAACTCAAGTGTCTCTGTTAAACCTTTTCTTTTCATTTCCTCTCAATGGATCATTCACCTTTTCATAAAATAACACTTATTGATTCAATTTTGACGAATAATTTGAGATAGTGAGACAATTTGTTTTGGAAGAAGAATGATCAAACTCACGTGGTTCTTCTAAAAAATCACGTAAATTCATAAGACACGATCAATTGCAAGCCCACCAAAATCTTTTTCGTGACTATTTTGCTAATCCTCAAATCTATCCTCACAAATATTTTTGAATGAGATTCTGAATGAGTTGTTCTCCATTTCTTCGTATACAAGTTGCAGTAAAAGCCCATGAACTTTATTTTGTCCAAAGACAAGATAATTCTGGAAGGCTTGATTTTTCTTCCCTTCAAAAAATAACATGAACCACAAGAACTTTGGATAAAACTTTAAATAGTTTTTAAAAAAAATGGGAAGATTTAACTTATCTGTGTAAAAACAGCTACGAGTTACAAGTGATTGAAAACAACTTCTGCTCTAAAAATATTTTAACTCTGCCATCGCAATTTATGCATAATTATGGCCATGAAAAACAGAAATAACTAGCAAAGAGATCTCATACCTAGCAATTTCATAAAGTAAAACTTGCATATGTACCAACATGTAATAGCTAACTCGCATGGTCATTTTATATACTTTCCAAAAAGATATTTTCAGACGATATAAAAACCTAGTAAAAATAAAACATACTCTCAAACTATGCAATAGAGGCAGTGATCATCTTCAATGCAGCATGATCCAAATTAGTGTGGAAGCATTAAACCACCAAACAAATGGCCGCATGCACATCTTCAACACTTAACAAAAATCACAAAAATGAACCTCCTTTTGTGAACCTAGCAATTTCTTATATAATCCCTGGTTCTTTCCCTAATCCCTCCCCTCTATTTTTCAAGAGCTTCATATTCCAACATGAGCCATAAGTTCCAGTTTTGAAAAAAGTTTCTAGCAACCAACACTAGAGATGGATAGTTGGCCATCACATTTTCTTTTCATTAATTCCCACTAGCAACTTCAAGGAAACAAAATTAAATCTTACATCACTTCCCTTTTTTAAACAAAATTAAATCTTACATCACTTTCCTTTCCTCCAACCACCAAAATCTTACATCACATTTTCTTTTTAGGTATCAGTCTAAGCAGCCAAAAACAGGCAAATGAGCCATGGGGATTGTAGCTGGCCTCAACTGAGCCGATTCCCACCAAGAATTAACACCAGCAGCAGGGCTAATGAACTTTGAAGCCAAAGGAGGCTTCGCAAAGAGATTTGTGGAGCCTATTAAGAGCCACAACTTTCTCAAAAAGCACTATAAATCCAAGTGATTGTTCAAGCAATGAAGCAGAGAAAGAAAAATGGAACTAACTAATTAAATCAAGCGGGTGTTAGAAAATCCCTAAATCTTGAAAATCCATCTCATAATAAGAAATACCGAGAGAAAATAAATGGAACTAACTAATTAAATCCTAGCTCTGAGACAGAACACATCCAGAGAACAATTAAATCCTAGCTCTGAGACAGAACAAATCACAAGAGAACAATTAAATCCTAGCTCTGAGACAGGATTTGGAAAAAGTTAAGAGCCTGGAATTAAAATCGCTAGGGAAGATTGAATGAAACAGAGAAAAGAAAATGGAGATTGATGGCTTACGGTGGCAACTCCGAATGACGATGGTGTTCCGCAATTGCGAGTGGGAGTCGATGGCGTTTCGCGGTTGCGACTAGGAGTCGATGGTGTTCTGTGTGTTGCAATGGTGGGAGGCGATGACCTTCGTTTTTGCGATGGTGGGATTTGTTCAAGCTAAAATAGGGAAAAGGAAGAGAGCCGCGTTTATTTATTGAAATTTTTCTACTTATGCGGGAGAGAAAAGCAGCAGGAAGATAATATTTTAGCCCAAAAATATTATTTAAGCCAGCCCCTTTTCTCTCAACAAATTTAATTAGCGAATTCATCTAAAATTAAAATTATTGTTCATTTAGCTAGTTTATTGTTACACTTTATTTTATACTTTAGTTATTTTTTAGCTAAAATTTACCTTTATTAAACCTACTATTAGTGCTCTTATATTATTATAGGTTTATCTTTTCTTTTTCTTTTTTTCTTTTAGGTACAGATACTAACACTTTAGTTGAATTGTTTGCTCCAAAAATTGATTTAACTTTATGCTGTAAATTGATTATTTTTTATTTGATTCTTGAGATCGATTCTCATATTGTTATTGATTGGATTAATAAAGATTCTTCTCCCATTGGAATTACTAATATATTTGTGATAATATTTTACATTTGAATATCTAATTTCCTTCTAAAAGAAATCATGTCTACAGAGAAAGTAATGTGTTTACTAACAACATAGCCAATTACAACGCAATGGAAGACACGGTTTGATTTGGTCTGATTTTTTGCTACAACATAAGCCTATCATATCAAGGTTCTCCCATGATGTGTTTCTTGCTGTATTCAAGGCATTACCATTCCCCCTTCCTTATGAGTTTATTCCCTTCATGAATAAAGATAGGCAAAGTGCTGGAACATACGATGAACTTACTTACCAAATCAAACTTATGGTGATTTTTGGGCCCAAGTATTTGTGTTAACTTATAAAAACTTATTTTTTTCAATACATTGAAAGCAATATACTCCCTTTCCCCTCATGAATGGTGGTGATATCATCGTCATGTGAGAGGGAGAATATTTCTCCCAAGGTTATGATTAAGAACTCAGTAAAGCACTTACGTACAGATCCAATCGAACGCAAGAGAGAAAAAGAGAGAGCAAACAATGCAAAAGACAAAAGGGAGATTTTTAGGTCTCCTCGTTCGAGGGACCTAGTGTCGTCAAGGCCATGGCCATGGCCAAGACAGGCGGTCCCATGCAGGCAAACAAAACAAGGTCCTATGCTGACCTGGTCATGGCAGCCCCACAGCCATTGCCAAAAGTCAACCTTCCGATGAGGGCCCCAAAAATCATAGATGGTCAAGTTTGTTTCATGTTTTCAAAGGAGGAAATGACAGCATCGGCAGCACCTTTCAGGTACTCTCTAGTTTTGAAGTTTATCAGGCAGAGGCCAATGCTTGATGCTATAAGAAATTTTATACGTAACAGATGGGGGTTAGGGGATACTGTGGTAGTCTCCTCCATGAGTAAGAACAGAAATGCTTTTGTGCGTCTAACTTCGGAGGAGGACTTTAACAAAGCCTTCTCCCGAGAGGTAAGTGAGATAAACAGTGTGCCTTACAGAGTGTTCCGCTGGACGCCGGGTTACACTGAAGATGAAGAATCGCCAATAGTACCAGTATGGGTATGCTTCCTGGACTTCCACCAAATTTTTACCATGATTCCATTCTCAGGATCTTGACGGCACCACTAGGAAATTTCGTCCAGACAGATAACTCTACTCAATGTGCAACCAGAACGGATGGTGCATGAGTATGCTTGGAAATGGATGCCTCCCGACACCACCCAGATTTCTTTTGGATTGGAGCGCCAGAGTCTGGTTTTAAACAGGAGGTGGTGCTGGAGACAATGCCGGCTTTCTGTTTGTCTTGCAAAATGCAGGGCCATAACCATCGGACATGCAGGAGAGGGAAAAACAAACGAGAACCAGAAATAGCAGGAACACTAAAGGCTACTAAGGTTAACCGAGATAACAGTAGGGGAACAGAGGACGTAGAAGGGAACACAGACCTGGGGGGAAGAAACAAAACAGTACCAGGGACGGTGGAAGAAGTGGAAGTACTTGCTCGGGTTGGGGAGGAGAATGCCATGGTGACTGCACGAGAAGAGGGACAGTGGGCAGAGAAGGAAAATCAAGGAGTGCAGGGAGAGAGTGATGTGCAAGGTGGTCAAGAGTGTGCTAAAGAGGGGCAGGGGTTTTTAAAGGACAGCATGACTTACTCTGCTGATAAGGGTGATACACTGATGGAGACACAGGAAATTGTTTTAGACAGCTTGAGGCAGATGTCTGGTGAGGTGTGTAGGGAGGAGGATGTTGTACTTATTGAAGATGTTCCAGTGGATGAATGGGGCCAAGAGAGACAAGTGGGCAAAACAGAGGAGGGGAGCCAATTTCTGTCTGGCCAGGAAGAGGGGGAATTAAATGAAAAAGCAGGTAAAGTTAAAGATTATCTGTCTGAGGGAGGAGCTAGTGGAGCTAAGAGCAAAGAGGGTATAGAAGGTCCAAGCTCAACGAGAAGCACAAGGCGGGTCATCACCCGCCCTTCAAAACTTAATTTATGACAGGTCCAATCCTGTATTGGAATATCAGAGGGCTGGGCACTTCAAGAGGAAGATTGAAGAAGCTAGTAAAAAAATTTAATCCTAAAGTAGTAGCGTTAGCAGAGACATTTGTAGACGAGGGGAAGATAGGCAACCTCATTAAATACTTATGGATGGAAAATGGTTGGACTAACCAAGTTAAAGCTGGGAAACTTTGGCTGTTGTGGGATAAAAGTGTTAAAGTAAGTGTTGTTGGCATGAGTGATCAATTTATTTCGGTTAAAATGGTGGAGGGGATTTCGGAGTCTCTAATCACTTTTGCATATGCCAAATGTAATTACGGGCTAAGGCGACAGCTATGGAGGGAGTTAGAAGAGGAGGCACAAACAAACTTACCTTGGATGATCCTAGGAGATTTTAATATCATTAGAACAAATGAAGAACGAAGGGGGGGTGCTCCTCGCCCTTTGATAGCGATGGAGGAGTTTAACAACTGGATCAACGGGTGTGGACTACTAGAAATAAATTTCCAAGGAAAAATGCTAACATGGTGCAACGGGCAAGAGGGACTAGCAAGGAGCTGGGCTCGGCTAGACAGAGGATTTATTAACACAAAGTTCTTAGATTTACTCCCTCAAACATCGTTGATTTATTTGGGGCGCAATACTTCGGATCACTCACCAATGATAGTTTCTTGTGCCCAGAGCTTCCAAAGGTACGGGCCATCTCCTTTTCGCTTTCAACAAATGTGGGTCGAGCACCAAGAATTCTTTCCGTTAGTCAAAAGGAGTTGGGAGGAAGAGGGGCGTGGTAGAGGGCTGAAGAACCTAGCTTTTAAACTGAAGCGTTTAAAACAAGTTCTTAAAAAGTGGAACAAAGAAAGCTTTGGCCGTGTGGAGTTAATGATACGAGAGTTAGAGCAGAGGACAGAAGCTCTAGACATTCACTTATAGAAAGGATATGATGTAATGGTGGAACAGGACCTGTTCGTTTCCAAAATCGAGCTGGATATATGGAAGAAAAGAGAGGAGTCCATGCTTGCACAGAAGGCCAAAGTCAAATGGCTAAGAGAAGGGGATAATAACACCCAGTTCTTTCACTCAGTGCTGAAGAGAAGGCAGCAAAGTCAAGTTAACCAAATGCTAAAAGCTTACGGCACTCTATTTGAATCACCTGAAGCAGTTCACGTGGGAGCTGTGAATTATTTCCAAGAGTTGCTGGGTCAAAGCTATGAGGGGGAGTTACCAGACTTGGGCTCGATTATAGCTAACGTCATTACAGAAGCAGAAAATACCGAAATCCTAAAACGCCCTACAGTAGAAGACATTCGGGTGGCACTTTTTAGCATTCCTGTGGAGAGTAGTTCGGGGCCAGATGGATTTGGCTCTGGTTTCTTCAGAAATTGCTGGGCTCTTATTCAAGGAAAAACAACTTCCATGGTATTATACAGCGTCTTATGTCACTCTAATTCCCAAAATACAGCAGCCGACTGGGTTTGATAAATTTAGGCCTATAAGCTTATGTTCAGTGATCTATAAAATTTGCTCAAAAATAATAGTAGCTCGGATTAATCATTTGCTGCCAAGGTTGATATCCGCGAAACAAGGGGCCTTCATTCCCAAGAGGAGTATTTTCGATAACATCAGCTTGACTCAAGAGATGGCCCAATCAATCCATAAGAAAAAGAACAGGGGAAATGTGATGCTGAAGGTGGATATGTCCAAAGCGTATGATCGCGTGAATTGGAATTTTCTACTACATGTGTTGACTACCTTTGGCTTCTCGGAAGGAGTTTGTGAGTTGATCAAGACTTGCATAGTGTCTCCGTGGTATTCCATCCTCCTAAACGGAACTGTCAAATGTTTCTTTAAGGGGGAGAGAGGACTTCGACAGGGAGATCCCCTTTCGCCATATTTATTCATATTGATGGAGGAAGTGTTCACAAGGTTGTTAAACAGAAAATATGAGCAAGGAAAGATTGTAGGTTTCTCCCAAGCTAGAGGTACGCCTCCTGTCTCCCACTTGTTATACGCAGATGACATAGTAATTTTCACGAATGGAGCTAAAAGATCTATCAAAGCATTGACTAAAGTGCTGAAAATGTATGAAACCTGGTCTAGGCAGCTAGTGAACAAGGAGAAATCAGTTATTATCTTCTCCAAGCATATATCATCCAATAGAAGAAGAGAAGTTAAAAATCTTACAGGTTTTCGAGAATGCTGTTTTCCGTTAAAATACTTAGGTGTGACTATTGTAAATGGCAAGCTCACTAGTCGGCACTTGGAAGAATTAATTCACAAGATTTGGGCGAAAGTCAGTGGCTGGAAGACGAGGCTCCTCTCTGCAGGAGGGAAACTAATCCTTCTAAAGCACGTCTTAACAAGTATGCCAATACACCTCCTCTCTGTTTTACAAGTGCCTAAATCAGTTTTGATCATCATTAACCGCATACTTAGTACCTTCTTTTGGGGAGAAAAGGATGGGTCTCCAAAAAAGAAATGGTATGCTTGGAATAAAATCTGTAAACCAGTGTCTGAAGGGGGCTTAGGATTGCGAGATTTAGAGGAGATACAAAAATCCTTACACATGAAATTGGCCTGGAATATCCTCACAGAAGACTCTCTATGGGCTCGATTTTTCCGAAGGAAATATGTGAAGGACCATCTATCCCTAGTAGAGAATTCGAAAGGAACTCGTTTTTGGAGAATGGTTATGAAGCAACTACCATATGTCCTGGAACAATCTCGTTGGAAAGTACGTGATGGTGACATAAACTTTTGGTTGGACTCTTGGTTGAGAGAAGGTCCTCTGGCTGATGAACTACAAATAACCGCATCCCCTGGGCTCAAAATCTGTGAGTGTAAAATAGATAATGTTTGGGATGTGCAGCTAATAGAGCACCTGGTGGGGGCAGAAAAAATGGAAGAAATACTTAATACCTTGGGAGATCCTCGACAGGGGCGTGACTTGCTCATATGGACTCCATCCAAAGACGGCAAGTTCTTGGTTCGAAATGCTTGGGAGTGCCTGCGTGTGAAGTCCCTGGAAACATCGTGGTCTGCATGGGTTTGGCATGAATCCCTTCCCAAAAAAATCTCGATCATGGTATGGAAAGCGTGGAACAACAGCCTGAGCGTAGATGACAGATTGAGAAGGATTGGGATCCCAGTGATATCAAAATGTAACTGCTATCATGCCGGAGGATATGAGGATATTAACCATGTTCTTTATGCAGGAGAGTTTGCCCAACAAATTTGGAAGGGATGCACTCAACACTTGGGTTTTCCTTTCAGGGAGGATATAACGTGGAAAGAAAACATGTTACTTTGGTTTCGGAGGGCCTCTCGTTCTTCTCAACTGGGAGTAAGCTGGGGCGTACTTCCATCAGTTGTTACTTGGCGACTGTGGCTAAGGGGATGCAGGGCACGTATGGACGATTATATGGAATCTACGGAAGAAGTGTGGCAAGCAGTTAAATTTTGGTGTGCCAGATTAATGAAGGACTCGTCCAGGTTCCGAAAGAACATTCGTGGGGATAAAGAAATTTTGCAGGGGCTGAACATTGATGTCTTCCCAGTAAGGCATAGACGTGCACAAGTGGTGAGGTGGTTAAAACCGCAGAAAGGGAGTTTCAAGCTCAACACAGACGAGAGTAGCAGACCGGGTGCCTCAGGTGCAGGTGGTCTCCTTCGAGATGACAGAGGTAACTTAATATTTGCCTTTTCTATGGACTTTGGTGCTGGTAGTAATAATGATGTTGAATTAAGGGCAATTCTTCAAGGGCTTAAGCTCTGCCAAGAACAGGGGATTAACGGAGTGGAGGTAGAAACTGATTCTTCACTGGTAGTCAAGTGGATATGTGGTGCCAAATGTGGAGTGTGGTACTTGGAAGACTATTGGGATGAAGTTTTGAACATTTTCAGAGTAGGGGGTCATTCGATCCAGCATGTTCTCCGCGAAGGAAACGCCCCAGCCGACTACTTGGCGAAACTTGGTGCGCAAGGTTTTAACGAAGTCTGGTTCAACCTAATGCAATTGCCCAGAAAACTCAGAGGCCTCATCCGAACAGACAAGCTCAACCTTCCCTATTTGTGCTTCCGTTAGTGAAAGTCGTGTCCCTTGCCATGGTTTATTAGTGGTGTCCCTTGTAATTCATACAAAGTCTTTTAAGTGTGCTCCGGTAGGCACGGGTCCTCTATGCATGGTTTGTCCTCCACCAAAAGTGGGGACTCTTCTAATAAATTGGAGGTGCAGTCCTTGTTAAAAAAAAAAAAAAAAACTCGGTAAAGCACTTCAACAAAGTTTTTCTTTTCAATCTCATGGATTAACAACCATGCATATTTTTCTCTAAATGCAGAAGTATGATGCTGTGGTGGGAGATACAACAATTGTTGCTGATCGCTCCTTATTTGTTGATTTCACTTTGCCTTACTCAGAATCGAGCATGTCAATGGCGGTTCTGGTGAAAGATGAAGAGAAGAACCAACTTTTGGATTTTCTTAAAGCCACTAAGCTTGGATCTGTGGTTAACAACGGGTGCAGCATTTGTCTTTACAGGTTTGGTGATTTGGGTTCTTGAACACCGAATAAACAGTGAGTTCAGAGGTCCGCCAGATCAACAACTTGGCATATTTTTTGGTTCTCCTTCTCAACACTGGTCTTTGCTCACAGTAAATATCCTTCAACCCCATAAAAAGATTTCCTTCCCCTCCCCCTCCAAAAGTTTAACATATTTGATTGTGTATATTGACATCATTATAATGGATCCAGGGGAGAGAATGGTAAGCAAGTGGTCAAGATTCGTGATGATCATTTGGTTTTTCATGGTGCTCATCCTCACACAAAGTTATACTGCAAACTTAGCCTTGATGCTGACAGTAGAGAGATTGCAGCCTTCGTTTGCTGATGTAAAAGAGATAAGAAGGAACGGTTATTTTGTTGGATATCAAAATGAAACCTTTGTCAAAGGGCTTCTAATAAAACAGTTGAATTTCAATGAGTCCCAGTTGAAGCCTTACAACAAGCCTGAGGAGTATCATGAAGCACTGTTGAAAGGAAGCAACAATGGTGGGGTTGAAGCTATTTTTGATGAAATTCTTACATCAAGCTCTTCCTTGCGAAGTACAGCTCCAAGTACACTATGGTTGGACCGACCTACACCGATGGATTTGGCTTTGTGACTCTCTCTCTCTCTCTCTCTCTCTCTCCCCCCTACTTTATTTTTATTTTTTACTTAAATCATAAATCATCGATCATCCTTACGATCGTATTCATATATTTTTGGATAATTTCATTTTCCAATCCCAAACTATTACTTATTTTGTATAAACTCCACCTCAAAGTACAAAAACCAACAATTTGGTATCTCGAGCTAGAGCTACTGATTTTCTTCAATTTAATTTATCTTAGCTTGTATTTTCTCACTCTAAAATGCTATAGGATTGCTCATGTGTTTCTTCAGGTCTTCCCACAAGGATCTTCTTTAGTCCCACACGTTTCAAGGGCAATTCTGAATGTGACTCAAGACACAGACAAATTCGGAGCAATTGAGCAAAAGTACTTTTCAAGTAGTGGAAGTGGTAGTACTTGTGAAGATTCGTGTCCCTCAATCTCTTCAAATAGCCGTAGTCTTGGTCTGAATAGCTTCGGAGGCCTCTTCATCATCACCGGAGTTGTGTCCTTGTTTTCTGTGTTGGTTTATGTGTTGAAGTTCCTCTGCACAAATTGGCCTACCGTGAGCACCCTCAATCCTGAGAGCTCCTTTTTGTCCAAGTTGATTGAAATGGCCAAGCGATTTGACCAGAGAGAAGATCCCTCCTCAAATCCCAATATTCAAGAAAGATATAAATCTTGGGCAACTGCTCAAGTCCTGGCAATATAAAATTTCTTCGTAATATGGTGAACCACTCCAGGAATTTCGCCGCCGTAGGCGACAGGGATGAGAGTCTTTCTTCAACGGGTTCTTCTCGATGCAGGTAGGACGTACCAAATCATTTGTTTTTATTTTTTTCTTGGCAAGTAAAGTATTTATAGATGAACTATTGGATACAAGACACAAGTTCGGTGGGATGGAAGTCCCCTACAATCTTCCAAAAGTCAACGCACATTACAACACAAAGGAAAAAAAACAAAGGGGATGAACAGAACCTAAAGATTGACTCCCACTCAGTTCTCACAAGGGAAGACAGCTTGGTGAGGATTTTAAAATAATCTGATGAACAGACTATAAAACTGCGGCTGGAAGCCGCAGTACAAAGAGGTGTGCTGCAACGTGTTGGTTTGGACTAGTTGGAAGGAACTATCACATCCACTTTCACTCGATCCTTGATGAGGAAAAACAGGAACATAGTGTAGCAATCAAAAACTGTGATGAATCGCCAGCGAGGGGGTGTTACTGGTGGTAGAGGTGCGTGTAGGCCACACGCCACTACTGTAGTGAGGTGAACAATCGGATCTGAAATATCCAAAGTCGTAGATCCCAAAACTACCACACGTGGTGGTAGAGTGCTCTCCGAGGTGCGGCGACACGTGAGGATCATGCGCAGTATAAGCCATGCGAACGCGCTACACGGATGAGTGGATTTCTTCCACCAGTTTGACGGTTGGCACCTAGTGAAGGGGTGCTTGTCCACCCTAGGTTGCCGGAAAACAGCAAATCAGCAAAGACAAATGGTGCTACTAGAAAACTAAAAAGAAAAAGAAAAAAACATGTATAAAAAAAAATAAAGACCGTGGCCGGGGAGGAGAGGAGGTGGGTGGAGCTGAAGCATCAACCCCCCAATCCCCCAGCAAACGAAAAGGCTTTTTAGGGGAGGCAATGGGCACAAAGAGACCAAAACGTAGTTACTAGGAGAGAAGAGTGTCAAAAATATTTATACGTACCAAATCTTTAAACATCAGTCTTGTTTTAGGTTTAATGTAAAGAGGCAAAAATAAAGATGAAAACAGACGTCGTTATTTCCATGAGATTGTTTGTAGTTAGGGCTGCAAACGAACCGAGTCTAATCAAATTCGAACTAGGGGTCATGAGCTCGATTAGCATTTATATATGCTCGAACTCGACCCAAGCTCAAATAGTATTAGAGATTTTTTATTGAACTCGACTCCCCTAACATATATTAAGATCAAACTCTACTCGAACTTGAATACAAAAAATAAACGAGCTAATACGAGCAAGAGCTCGAGTAAAATCTAAAAGATGAAGTTCAAATTCGTGAGATTTAAAAAAAAAATTCTAAAAAATCAAAAAATAAAAAGAAAGATGGTGATTTTTACAGATCTAAAGATCTGTAACCATTCAGAAAAAAAATTGCAACCAAAATAATCATCACAACAACCCAACGCACAAAAATTGAAGCAAAAAAGAAAAAAGAAATCAAAATTTAAGAAATAGAATCTCAGATCTGTATGTATTGACAAGAAATTATTTAGAAATGAGCACAAAGATAAGGAGGATACAGATAAGGAAGAGCAAACCAAAACACATCAAGCGGGAAAAAAAATCTCAGATCTAAAAGACTAGGAGGCTTTAGATTTATAAGATTTTAAAAAAACGTTGTAAAAAATAGGAAATAAAAACAAACACAGTGATGATGATTTTTGCTGGATGACGATCTTTGCTTCTATGTTGAGACGAGGGGGGGAAGTGCAATGTGTGTGATAGAGCAGAAGAGAGAGAGAAAGTGTTGTGTGTGAGTGTGACTGAGTGTGTAAGGGTTAGAGAGAGATATGGGCTGGTCGAGAAATTTTCCAGAGAGAGAAAAATGGAGGTTAGGGGTTTGAGAGAATCAGGGAAAAGAGAGTGGATCTGAAGGGGTAGAGATATATAGAGGATTGTGAGAGAGAGAGAGAGAGAGAGAGAGAGATAAGGGGGCGAAAATTTTTGAGAGAATTTGAGAAGGAAATAATCTTGAGAGAAGTCATTGAACACCTGACATGTCAGACCGGACCGGGTTGACTAACAACAAACTGGGTGGCGCGACCCTAGCCCCCCACTCCCCGAAGCCCTTAGTCCACTCCTTGAATTCGAAAGTTTAAGAAAACCCCAAACCTTCTTCTTCTTCTTCTCCTCGGTTTCATCTCTATAGCTCCCACTCCATTCCCTGGGTTTCATCTCCCCCTCTTCGAGTAGTCCATTTCCCCCAAAATGTAACATCTTCTCTCAGGGGTGTGTGATAGAGATCTAGAGCAAAGATCTGCGGAAGAGATCTGCAGTTTGTGACTTTTTCTATGATTTTAAGGTTTACTCCATCTTTCTATGTGATTCTAGGATTTATGCATACATTTCAAAGTCTCATCTCTTTTTTTCTCTTTATGATTTTAGAGCACTAGTAGTGGGCTCAACAAACTTTAGCTAAAATTTAACTAAGAAATCCACTTTTATAAATTTTAGCTAGCCACTTTTCACAACATTAAATAACAGGCTCAACAAATATTTTATTATTCTATTAAAATATTAATTTTAAACTTTTCACAAAACAAGAAAAAAAAACACTGAGTGGTCGTTTCAGAAAACTGAAACCTGGAAAAAAAAATATATAGCGAGTTGTTTCTTTACTTGGAATTCCCAGCAAACCGAATTGCGATGAGAATGAAGAAGGTGTTGTGATGGTCTGCATCCAAACAACGAGAAATGAAGAAGAAGTGTTGCAATGGGATTCCCAACAAACCACTTGGATTTTTTCTACTGCGTAGGAGTGACAAGCAGTGGGAAATGTATTATTTTAGTTAAAAGTAGTATTTGGCCAGCCTACTTTGGCTAAACAAATTTAGCCAGCCTATTCATTTGAAGCTAAATTTACTATACATTTAGCTAGCCCAATGTTGCACTTTATTTTACATTTTAACTATTTTTTGATTAAAATTTGATTTTAACTAGCCCACTACTAGTACTTTTAGGGCTGCACACAAACATTGGAAGGTAGAACACGTTCCTGCGTCCAGATCTGCATCTCAACACGGTAAGAATCTTCTTCAAATATTTTTGTACATGTTTTGATATTTTTTGTTACATAATTTAGCGAAATTAGAACAAATTAAAATTTTTTTTCTTGAATTAATTTCAAAGAACATGTGCATTGCGTAGGAGTCGACGTGTTTTTGGGAATGAATCCAATTGATTAGCGAATTGTGTTAGCATAAGACAAAAGACTAGTCAAGATCTCCTGAATAATAGTGAAATTGACAAATCCTTAGTTTTTTTTTTCAGAAACAAATTATCATATTCATGGATAATAGCAAAAGTTTTGTCAATTCACATAGAGCAATCCTTCAATTTTTACTCCTATTCAAGACTTATTTTGTCTCATATCAATGTTTTCTCAATCAAATGAAAAAAGAAGCTATTATTTGCTTTGATTGATTCTTGGTGTGATACCCTAAAAGAAGTACACAACAAGATTATAGTGCTTTTACAGTGTTTAAATTAGTACCCATTCTACCATTCCATTTAACAAATTCAATACTGCATTTTTTTCTTTTTTCTTTGAGATGGAATTTTAGGTTTGGCAGTTCTGTCTAGCAACTTAATTAGCATAACTTAAATAGTACAAATTCAATACTGTACATCTCTTGTGCTTCAAATTGAATAATATAAACTTGGAGTAGACAAATCATCATCACTATATGATATTGTTTTCTATTGTTTGAGTGCAGAATATTGACAAAATCACACTGGTCAACTGTCATGTTCTAATCATTCATATAAGCATGCTAATCTAAGTGTTTCTTGTTTAATAAGCACCAAGGCTAAAAATCATAATCATATTGATGTTAGATATATGAGACAGCTTTTCATTTCTTCTTGAATGGTTCGCAACGAGAAGCAAATGTCAATTCTTTACATATATGTCAATCGGTACTACTTGAGAAAATCCTGACAAGAGATTGAACTTCGAAAGAGAGGGTATGCTTTATTGCTACATGAGTATGAAGCTCCCAAACAAAAGGACAAACTAATAGAGAGAGAATGAGCTTCACAAGCAAGAGGATGAACTTCGAAGAATGATCGTAGAGAATAAAGGTGCACGCATATTGTTGTGTCGATATTGAATCGTATCTCTTGTAATAGTTTCGGTTGGTTCGGATTGTAGATGTATCATGTTAGTTTTAAATGTAAATAGATTGATCGGATCCTACCATGTATGGTATATTCTCTAGAAATATAATTATGACAGCTTGTTATGGATATTAAGTTGACTTTTTTGTTGTTTATTCAATTATATTGCATTTATTTTTCTATGTTGGTAATTCGTAGCTTATTTGAAATCCCTCAAAAAGGTTATAAAACTCATATCACTTGGAGTTGGCATGATTTTTGGAGTTGGCATGATTTTTGGAGTTGAATTGTGGCAAGGAAATGCCTTGGTAATTCCTAAATGCTGATCTAGAGGTTTAGAGTACTAGCATTGGCTTGGCCAAATGCATCTTCAAGCTTTAACCAATATCACACCTTTTTACATTTGCTTATTCTATTTACATTCAATCCCCACATTGGATTAGCCATTTATTCTCTATATAATAATAAAATATTATTAAATTAATAATTTTTTTATTTAATTTCTTTGTATCACATTTTATAATTCTACCAATTGAATATTAATAATAATTATTTTCTAATTAAATTAATATTAAAAATTTTATATTTTTAAAAGTCATTTAATGTTAATAATAAAAAATATTAATTAAACTTATCTAAATTTCTATCTAAATTTCTATCTAAATTTCTTAATTACAAACCAAATAGTATTTTTATTGGAGTGATAAACTAATATTTTAATATTTTTTTAAAGTGAGAAATTAATATTTTAATGTTTGGTGAATCAATAGTGATTATCCATCTTTGGCCAATCACTGTAGCAAAAGTCCATTTTATTTTAGATTTGGCCAATCCAATGTGGAGTGTTTCTAATACATATTATCTAAATTTTAGCCAATCTTTAACTTTGGCCAAACCTGTCCTCAGGAGAATTTTAAAAATCTTTAACTTGGTGTGCCCTTAGAGTTGGCATGATTTTAGCACTCACAATGTCGGAAGAAGCACATCTATGTCTGCCGCATTTTTTAAGTAACAGAAACCTGTCCTCAGGAGAATGCAACCTTTTCTCTATGCATATCAAATTTCTGAGCTTGGAACATTTTTTGAAAAAAAAAAAAATCTCCTCACAAAACAATGACAACATTTTACTTGAAGGAGAATTTGATCATTAATAACCTGTAAATGCCATAAAGCAATTTTGGGCATAAAGCAAATTTTCTTTTGGAACACCGAGTTTCTTGTTTTCTACCATTGCAGAACAATTTTGTAGGTTGCTTGGCCATTTGCTCTGTTTGTACATTTACAAAAGCTACTACCCGTGTTTGCAATACAAACATCTAAATACAAACTTTATATACAAATTACAATAAAACATTACAGTTGGATACAACATTACAAAGCAGCTTATTACAACCTAAGTAGTCTCATAATATTCATTCCAAAATCCAATATTCCAAAATCCAAGATTCTAGTCTAAGGAGTCTCATTTTCTTGTTTCCTCCAATGTGCATACTTTTAGCACCAATCTAGTTTTTCATCCACTGTACAAAACATCAAACCCACCTGAAAATATCACAAGAAAATGTAAATAAACCTTAAAATTCATAAAATATTACATTTAATGCAAAGATTATTAACCTGCCATAAAACACAAACATTACTTACTTCATGCTTACAATTCATGCTGTTTGGTGAGGAAGTTCTGATCATTAAATGCCAAAGTGAGGTGCTTGACTTTCCCCCGCACAAAAAGGTACCAACTGCCATCATACCATAAAGAAAACTTCAGTTTTGACTCAATAATCTATACAAATAATCTATAAAGAAAGTCAGGGTCCAGAGAACCTTAAAGATAACATACAAACTAGGAAAATCAGAACTACCATGCATGATAAAACCTACTATGCAAATGAAGCAGTTCCTTTGTCATCTCACCAAAAGTGATCATATCCCAACATGAAATTTCAATGACCTTAAAATCCAACATGATCACGAATTTGATTTAAAATCTTTTGTGCATGGCCAAATTCAATCCATGCACAAAAACTATTACAGCAAATAAATGTAGTATAGAACAAAGAATATACAGGGCAATTAGAGCATAATAATGATGGGAAAATGAAATAGTTACTAACTACACCATGTAAGCACATTGAGGAAACGACCGCGATTAATCACAAAATGGAAAAAATTGCTCATTTTATGTTTGTCAAAGTGTGGAAAATGAAATAGTTACTAATTAAAAAAAATGCTCATTTTCCTAGAATACTGAAAATGGTTTATTTCAATGCCATTTGATCCTAGAAACACCACATATATTATTTGTTATCATCGTTAAGAGACTTATAAAAAAAATACTGAAAATTTTAACTTTTTGAAGTCTTAAGTAAACTATGATCTGACACCGTGAAAAAAATAGAAATTGCAAATCTTACCTTCATTGGATTGACTCGGTTATCCATATCATATTTCCTCCGCTTCTCATTATCTATGAGCAACTCATAAGCAACTTGAATCTTAATAAATCTAGTCTCAACAGTTTCCCCCTCCTCAAGAGTCCCTCTACTATCATAGACTTGAAACAGGAAGATACCTGGATCAATACAATGCCCAAGACTGGGGGCCAACTTTTAAGCAAACACTAATACACAACAGCTAACAGGAACTAAGATTAAAAGAACAATCATGCTACATCCATAATACAATGATATAAGAAACCCAAATATAATGCATATGGAACTTCCAAATAAGTGAAATCATTATAACGGACAAACCATCTGGATGATAAAATTTGGCCAAGCGTCTGTAAGCAAACTTTATCTGTTCTTCATCAGCATCTCTTTCTAACTTATAAAATAAAGTTCAGGTAGAATTTGTCAACCACTCATAAATATAATAATAGAATAGACAAGCCAAAAGGTGTAAATATTACCCATAGATTGCCCATAGAGAGTGAAGAAAATAGAAATTTTCAACTTCAAGCTGCAATTGCTGGTTCAACTGGAGCAGAAGGTTTTCTTAAAAAATGGTCAATGTCATACTAAGTACTTGATCGAGATTGTCTTCAAATGGATATCAACTCAATTTTAAGGGAGTTTCACAACATAAATGCAATAAAACTCATCTTTCTAATTCAAGGGATACAAACTTTGACAAACAGAAAATGAGCAAATCCAGACCCAGATACATAAGCCTAAGATTTGTGAGTTCAAAACCTTTTTTTTTTTTTTATGAGAAAAAGAGAGTAGCCTCATTCCAGCCTCATTCTGCAATCGAGGAAGGGAAGAGAGGCGGACAAAACCATGATACTTACCTACGGTGGCATCCCGGAGGGCATTGGTAGCATTGCGGAGGGCGTTCGCTTGAGAATTCAAATTTAAGGTAAAAATGTTTTCGACAGCCACTTTGCACACTGAGTACATCTTTAGAGTTAAAAAATAGAACTTCCGTACCCATAAATGGAGTTCTATATCTTCATGCCCTAAGCCCAATACCCATCTCCGAAAGAAAAAATCTGCCCCAAACTTCACGTCTCTTAGTACAAGCAGAACTTAATAAGACCGAAGTAGATATGCATTACTGTGGAGTTACCTCTTGTTGCTGAGCAAATGGGCGGCGAAACAGAGCTAGGAGTCATGGGTGCTGGGTAGCGATGGGCAGAGGGAGGAGGACGAGTTGCAAGTGTTGGGCGACGAGTCGAGGGTGTGCTGCGAGGTCGCTCTGGTGGAGGGAGGGCGATGCTGGGGCTGGGCAATGAGGGGTTCCCGTGAATGCAAACCTCTTGTTCGAAATGGTCTGTGGGGAAAACAGCTTGGGTGGCGATGGGCAGAGGCAGGCTGACAAGTCGCAGGTGCTGGGCGACGAGAGGGACAACAATGCTTGAGGGTGCTACTGTGCTGGGCAATGAGAGGGAGGGGGACGATGGATGGGAATGCGGGATGGGTTCAAATTGAAATGGCATCGATGGGTATTCTAAATGCTAGTTTCGCGGGCCAAATTTGAATTGGGGAAGAAAACACTACTGGCCAACAAAATGCACGTTTTGCATTAGAGAAAAAAAAAAAAAAAAAAAAGGAGGCAGCCACATAGGGTGCGCAATGTGTGCACCCCTGTAGTGGTTGCTCCGTAAAACTACTTGTGAAGGAGGGAAAGAAAAGGGTGGGGGAAAACGAAAAGGGATGGTAAAAAGAGGAAAAGAAAATAGGTGAGAGAAAATAGAAAAAGAAAAGGGGTGGGACGGAAAGGGCTGTGGGGTCTATAAGAAAAAAACACGTTGTAATGTGTTTGTAGACCTACCCACTAGCGCATAGTTTATTTAGGTATATGAATTGCACATAAAATTGTAAGAATAATTTAAAATGTCAAAAAAATAAAATTGGCATTCTTATAAAATTTTATAATTTATATCAACTAGGCACACATGCAGCACGTGTGTTGCCTTACTAGCATATATATATAAATATATTTATAAATATTACGAGTACTATGACAAGCTCATAATGAATCGAGTCGAGTTTATACAAATTTTATTCACAAGCTTATACCGAGTCAAGTCGAGATTACACGAGTTTAGTTTGTTTAATATTCAAACCAATATTAGCGATCGCAAACAACTCATTTATCAAATGAATTAAATTCGAATCCTGTTTATACGAGTCAAACTTAAGCTGTTCATAAGTAGCTCTGTTCGTTTGCAGTCATATTTGTAGTTTATTATTTTACATTTTGTTATTCCAGTCATATTTGTAATAACACATTTTAATAGATTGATATATAAAATTATTTAAAATATACCAAATAATCCAATTAACTCCAAATTTAAAAATCATTAACTAAAATTTACCTAATTAGTTTCCTTTTTCTTTTTATCTCTAACCCATAATTATAGAGTTTTATTATTTATCATATTTACACACCACACACCAAACTTTTTTTTTTAATTTTTTTTTTGTTTTATTCTTTCTAAACTTATTGAATTTTTTTACTTATCATTTACATAATACATATTTGATAAGAGAGAAAAATAGTATATGTGATGTATAAAAATAATAAATAAATTTTTTCATAATTATATGGGTGAATAAGCAAGATGCTAAATTCTCAATCTTAAGAATATAGGTGAATCAATAAGTTTGAAGAACATTTTCTCTCGTACACATGTGAAATTGACCGTGCCGTTGTTTGAAATTTAGAATGGATTTCATTTTTAACACGACTTGGTCCAATTCATTTTTTCTTTTTCTTTTTTTTCTTTTTTTTTTTTTTTTTTTTTGTTTTTTCGGTTGACACGACTAGTCCAATTCACCATTGATGGTAGCACTTCCGAATTGACGGACCATTCTGCTGCTGACATCTTGACGAAGAAAGTGATAAGGGGCACATACTTTTGAAACCAAACACAGCCTCATAAATGTGACTTTTCCTTTTTGTTTTCATATTTTGTACCAGAAAACCTAACAGGAACATCATCTAATTAATTAATGTTCAGTTAATAGAATACACATACATACATACGCAAGAGTCTTTTACGCTCAAAAAGTAGAATCCTAATTAAAATATACGACCGTTAGAGTATTCACAACTTGGTTAAATAGAAAAGTTAATTAAATTTTAGACAATTGATATAAAAAATACTTCATATTGAATTGGTCAAATCTAAAATAAGATGGACTTCTGCTACAATGATTAGTTAAAGATAGAGAACTACTATTGATTCACCAAATATTAAAATACTAATTTTTCACTTCAAATAAATATTAAAATATTAGTTTCTCATTCTAATAAAAATACTATTTGGTTTGTAATTAAGAAATTTAGATAGAAATTTAAATGAGTTTAATCAAATATTTTTTTGTTATTAACATTAAATGACTTTTGAAAATATGATTTTTTTTAATATTAATTTAATTAGAATATAATTATTATTAATATTAAATTGATAGAATTATAAAATGTGATACAAATAAATAAATTATTAATTTAATAATATTTTATTATTATATAGAGAGTGAATGACTAATCTAATGTGGAGATTGAATTTAAATGAAATAAATAAATATAAAAAAATGTGATATTGACTAAATTTTGAAGATGCATTTAGTCAAACTAATGAAGATGCCCTTACAAACCAAAGGATCCTTTATGGCAACCCTTTAAACTTTCATACAACTTGTACAGGACTAAATTAGAGACTTTGTATTGATAATAAGTGTAACATCTTATATTATTTGAAATAAAATTATTATTCTTAATAATAGTTTGGACTCTTAGTAATATTTTTAAAGTAGGACCCCAATATATTTTGGACCTCTTTTAAACATTACAAATAATAACATTGCAAAGGATGGATTTCGTTTGTAACACGATTAACCTAGTCCAACTCACCATTAATAATGGAAGCGCTCCCGAATTGACTGACCATTCTGCTGTTGACATCTTGACCAAGAAAGTGATAATATTGGCCACATACTTGTTGAAACCAAACACAGTCTCGCAAATGTGATTTTTCCTTTTTGTTTTGTACCAGGAAACATATAGGAACATGGTCTAGTTAACGGTCAGTTAATAAAGAAACGCGCATAAGAGTGTTTGTATTCAAATCATACGCTCAAAGAGTAGAATATTCTCCTACTCAAAAAAAAAAAAAAAAAAAAAGAGTAGAATATTCTACTATATTGTAATCTTGACTAATACATACGACAAAAGTAGTATTTCTAAATTATAAGAAAATTATTTATTTATAGTTAATTATTTCTTTCAAAAATAATTATTTTTTATTAAAATGAATATATTTTTATTGCAAATAATTATTTTCATCATAAATAATTCGTCAATTTTTCATATAGTGAGCTAGATTCTTATTCTTATTCTTTGTAATAGATTGAACTACTCTTTTTGAAGTATAATTCGGTGTAATTTCGGCGTTTCTTAAACGATATAAATGATATTAGAACAAATGGTATTAATTGGTTTTACGTGGGTCTGATCCCAACGATCTGGTGCCATCAAAACCAATATTAAATTTATACGGTAGAGGTTTGGTTTACTTCTCGTTGAGATTCAATTCCTTCAATAAAAAACAAATCTTATAGAAGATACAAAGATGCGTAAATCTCTTACAACCGACGTTCATTTTGCACTCTAGCGGGGGAATTAGTCGTATTGCCAAACAGTCAATGCTCAGCTAGGCTGTGGCTCCCATAAATATTGCTTGTAAAGATCAAGACTTCTATCGGCGGCATTGTCATCTGTCCAAAACTACAGCTAGCGCGCATCGATCAGACCATTTATTTCTGCAATCCGTAGCAAGCCTTAGCTCGATCGACAATGGCATACTACCAGAAACACCTCCTCTCTTTCGTTGCCTCTCTTTTGCTGATCTTGAACCTCCATGTCGAGCACTCAATGGCAAAGGAGGTCGTACCAGTGGGCGTCGTTCTTGATTTAAACTCTACGGTGGGAGGAGTTGCAAAGCGTTGCATGTCCATGGCACTCTCCGATTTTTACGCTGCCAATGATGATTATAACACCAGGATCGCTCTTTTGACTAAGGATTCTGGGAATGATGTCATTGCCGCAGCATCTGCAGGTATATTAAAATAAAGTTCAATAATTAATATCGTGGGAAAAAGCATGATAAAGTTGTGAATTGTCTCTTTCTAGTTGACAAAAAGTACTCCAAAAAGTAAGGAAAATGAAAAGTTATAAAAAACATCCAGCTTAATAGCATGCATGTTTGGACACTTGTATTTTCTTATAATTTTGTGAATAATGATTTGAGTGTTGATATCTTATTGAGTTTTGAAAAATGAGATCAAAATATTATAAAATTATAAAATTATTTAAATATAATTTTTAATATTACTTTTATTTTAAATTTGTAAAAATTGTATTGATTTTTATATTTGAATAATGATTAGGTAATAATCATATAAAAAAGTTAAAAATTAAAAAGTATTTGTACTTGAGAATAAAATTATAAAAAGATTTAAAAATTTTGAAAATTTTAAGAATTTTCAGTACCTAAACATGCCTTCCAAATTTTAGTCTTGCTACTAGTTGAATCTCAAATCTGGAGAGCTACTCTATCAAGCTAAACCATTCTTTTGAATGTATATATTAATTAGATATATTTGTTATTCCTACTCTTTCTTCAAAACTAGAAACAATATCATAAAAGTCAATTTTTTTTGTTTAACGTGAGGCAGAATATATTAATCAAAAATATTTTTACTAAACATTTAACTAATTTTTATTAACAAACACAAATGTTCACAGTCGAAATAATACATAAATTATTTTATGGGAGAAGAATTGTTCTTATTTATACTACAGATGAACTTTTGGAAATTAAACAGTTAACAAATAGAGTTTTAAAAATATAATTAGTAAAAAGATTAAATAAAATAAGTCATATTTTAATAGAGTAAAAAAATAAAAAGAATATTTCAATAGAAAAGGGAAAGAATGCCAAATAATATTTCAAAAGTATATTTCAAAACACCTGCATATCTTAAGATACCAGTGTTTTGAAAACAAGAAGTATTATAGATATAAAGATATATATTATATAAAAGTAAACTCATAAATTGATATAGTTTCATGTGATCTGTTAAATTTATTTTATAATAAAAGTAATTTTTCAATACGAGGTCTTGGTGCCAAGATCATTTGGATCAATTGGCAACACCTTTATTTCTTACTAAGTGCATGTTTGGGATTGTGGTGGAAAATATAGTTTATAACTTAAATAATAAGCTCTATACTTTAAAAGTTATTTCCCGTTTGATAAATATGTATCTAAAGCAGTTTTAAAGTTAATTATATTAATTTTTTAAAAATATACAATTATCTGCGGGAGCTTTTTGATAAAAGTTTCAATTTGGTACTTTTTAAAAGAATAGATTTTCAATTTTTTTTAGGTGATTAAAGCATTTTTTATAAATTTACCAAACATATCATTTTTTCTAAACTTTTAAACCACTAAAAACACTTTTTAAGCTTTCAAACTCAATCACAAACAGGCTCTAAGAGAACCAATGATCGAATCTCCCCTTCCCCCATTATCAAAAAGAAAAAAAAATACGAGGCCTTGGTGCCAAGATCATTTGAATCAATTGGCAACACTTTTATTTCTCACTAAGTGCATGTTTGGGATTGTGGTGGAAAATATAGTTTATAACTTAAATAATAAGCTCTATACTTCAAAAGTTATTTCTTGTTTGATAAATATGTATCTAAAGTACTTTTAAAGTTAATTATATTAATTTTTAAAAAATATACAATTATCTGCAGGAGCTTTTCAATAAAAGTTTTAATTTGGTACTTTTTAAAAGAACAGATTTTTAATTTTTTTAGGTGATTAAAATATTTTTTATAAATTTATTAAACATATCATTTTTTCTAAACTTTTAAACCACTAAAAGCACTTTTTAAGCTTTCAAACTCAATCCCAAACAGTCTTTAAGAGAACCAATGATTGAATCTCCCTTCCCCCATTATCAAAAAGAAAAAAAAATACGAGATCTTGGTAAATCAAAGGTGTAGTGATAGGCTAACAACTTATAGATAATTCTAAATATAATAATTATATTTAAATTTAAAATAATATTATTTTATTACATAATTTTAATGCACGCTGTTAGAATACAATCGCCTTTGCTTTGTGCCATCTGTACCATCAATTCTTAACGATCCACATGATAATGATAAAGATTATGGATTATCCTCGTCGTTGTTGTACTTAGTAACTTATTGAACGTCTTCACTGTTCAGTGAAATTTTATATCTTCTAATTAATCATTCACTATTTACTGAAATCCAGCACTGGATTTAATGAAGAATGAAGAAGTGCACGCCATCGTAGGACCTCAAAGGTCAGCACAAGCTAAGTTCGTTATTGAACTTGGACGAAAAGCTCAGGTTCCCATCATTTCCTTCTCAGCCACAAGCCCCTCGCTTTCGCCTGCTTTAAACCCCTTTTTCATACGCACGGCACTAGATGATTCTGCTGAGGTGAAAGCCATTGCAGCCATTGTTAAGGCCTACGGTTGGAGGGAAATTGTCCTTATTTATGAAGACACAGATTATGGAAATGGTTTAATTCCATACTTGATGGATGCTTTGGAAGAAATTGAAACTCGAATGCCTTACAGAAGTGCAATTCCTCCATTTTCCAATAATGGTGAAATCGCTAAGAAGATTAAAAAGTTGAATGAAACTAATGCTAGGATATTCCTTGTGCACATGACTGCTTCACTTGGCTCGAAGCTCTTTGTACTTGCAAATAATGCAGGAATGATGAGGGAAGGGTATGCATGGATTATCACGGAAGGGTTATCAGCTTTGGTCGATCCTTTGGGCCCAAAGGCGAAGGAATCAATGCAAGGTGTGCTGGGACTGCGACCATACATACCCAGATCAAAACAATTGGAAGCCTTCAAAAGAAGATGGAAAAGAATTAATTTAACCTCAAGCAAATCAAACGTTAAGATTACTGGATTAAACCTCTTTGGATTATGGGCATATGATACAGCTTGGGCTTTGGCTATGGCAGTAGAGAAGGCCGGCATAATGCATTCTGGATTCTTAAAGAAAAATGCTAGCCAAAGTAACGTGGATCTTGCAGCTCTAGGAATTTCTGAAACGGGTCAAACACTTCTTGATACGATTCTAACTACTGAATTTCAAGGCCTGAGCGGGAAATTTCATTTGATTAAGGGACAGTTGGAACCTTCAGCCTTTGAAATACTCAATGTGATTGGAAAAACAGAGAGAATTATTGGATACTGGACAGAACAGACAGGACTTTCACAAGAATTGAATGACACTGGTGAAGTAGCAAACTCAATTTCAAAGGTCGGACTCAAGCAACCAATCTGGCCAGGAGACACAACAGAGCAGCCACCAAAGTTGAGGATTGGGGTTCCGGTGAAACGAGGTTTTAAAGAATTTCTGAAAGTGGAATGGGATCCTCATACTGACAAGCCTATCATATCAGGGTTCTCCCATGATGTATTTCTTGCTGTACTCGAGGCATTACCATTCCCCCTTCCTCATGAGTTACTTCCCTTCGCGAATAATGACAGGCAGAGTGCTGGAACATACGATGCACTTACGTACCAAATTAAACTCCAGGTGATTTTTGGGCCTAAGTATTTGTGTTAACTTGTAAAAATTAGTTATTCAATACATTGAAAGCACTAACCATGCATATTTCTCTAAATGCAGAAGTATGATGCTGTGGTGGGAGATACAACAATTATTGCTAATCGCTCCAAATATGTCGATTTCACTTTACCTTACTCAGAATCTGGCGTGTCAATGGTGGTTCTAGTGAAAGATAATGAGAAGAAAAACTTTTGGATTTTCTTAAAGCCACTAAGCTTGGATCTGTGGTTAACAACAGGTGCAGCATTTGCCTTTACAGGTGTGGTGATTTGGATTCTTGAACACCGAATAAACAGTGAGTTCAGAGGCCCGAGAGTTCAACAACTTGGCACGATTTTCGGGTTCTCCTTCTCAACACTGGTGTTTGCTCACAGTAAATATCCTTTAAACCCATAAAAAGATTTCCTTTCCTTTCCCTCCCCCCCAATTTTAGCGTACTTGATTGTGTATATTGATATCGATATATATAATGGATCCAGGTGAGAAAGTGCTAAGCAACTGGTCAAGATTCGTGATGGTCATTTGGTTTTTTGTGGTACTCATCCTCACACAAAGTTATACTGCAAATTTAGCCTCGATGCTGACAGTAGAGAGATTGCAGCCTACGTTTGTTGATGTAAAAGAGATAAGAAGCAACGGTTATTTTGTTGGATATCAAAATGAATCCTTTGTCGAAGGGCTTCTAATAAAACAGTTGAATTTCAATGAGTCCCAGTTGAAGCCTTACAACACGCCTGAGGAGTATCATGAAGCACTGTTGAAAGGAAGCAACAATGGTGGGGTTGCAGCTATTTTTGATGAAATTCCTTATATCAAGCTCTTCCTTGCAAAGTACAGCTCCAAGTACACTATGGTTGGACCGACCTACAAAACCGATGGATTTGGCTTTGTGAGTCTCTCTCTCTCTCTCTCTCTCTCTCTTCGGAAGAGACTCTTCCCCTTCTTTATTTTGATTTTTAACTTAAATAATAAATAATCATCCTTACGATCATATTCATATATTTTCGGATAATTTCATTTTCCAATCCCAAACTATTACTTATTTTGTATAAACTCCACCTCAAACTACAAAAACCAACAATTTGGTATCTCGAGCTACTGATTTTCTTCAATTTAATTTATCTTAGCTTGTTTTTTCTTGCTCTAAAATGCTATAGGATTGCTCATGTGTTTCTTCAGGTCTTCCCACAAGGATCTTCTCTAGTCCCATACGCTTCAAGGGCAATTCTGAATGTGACTCAAGACAGAGACAAATTCGGAGCAATTGAGCAGAGGTACTTTTCAAGTAGTGGAAGTGGTAGTAATTGTGAAGATTCATGTCCCTCAATCTCTTCAAATATTGCCTCAATCTCTTCAAATAGCCATAGTCTCGGCCTGAATAGCTTCGGAGGCCTCTTCATCATCACCGGAGTTGTGTCCTTGTTCTCTGTGTTGGTTTACGTGTTGAAGTTCCTTCGCACAAATTGGCCTACCGCGAGCACCCTCAATCCTGAGAGCTCCTTTTTGTCCAAGTTGATTGAAATGGCTAAGCGATTTGACCAGAGAGAAGATCCCTCCTCACATCCCAATATTCATGAATGATAAGGCAATGGATGCTGCTGCACAGGATCAACACCATGCCAAACAAACTGTGAAGGAAAAGCCCACGCACCTACAGCTATAAACCTCCGGAATGATTCTCCAATAACAGAAATATTCGTGTGGTCCCAAGTCTATAATACAGCTTTTTCCCTTTACCTTTTTCGTATAAATAGGACTGAAATGGTCACTGTATCGTATCAATGAAAATCTAAAATATACTCTAGTGAAATATTAAATTAATCAACGAGGAATTTCTTCAAACACCTCGTCTGCATCACTGTACCTTACCCTTTCAACATCTGCATCATTGCATCTCTCCCTTTCAACGTCTGCATCACTGCATTTTTCCTTTTCAATGAAAGATATACATCTTGGGCAAATGCTGTATCAAGTCCTGGCGATATAGAATTTCTTCATAATATGGAGAACCACTCCAGGAATTTCGCCGCTGCAGGCGACAGGGATGAGAGTCTTTCTTCAAAGGCTCCTTCTCGGCGCAGGCAGGACGTACCAAATCATTAAACATTGGTCTTGTATGTAAAGAGACGAAAATAAAGATGAAAACAGACGTAGTTATTCCCATGAAATTGTTTGTAGTTTATTATTTTAGATTTTGTTATTTCAGCCATATTTGTAATAACGCATTTTAATAGATTGATATATAAAATTATTTAAAATATACCAAATAATGCAATTAACTCCAAATTAAAAAATCATTATAAGCTTGAATTTAATCAATTTATTGATGGGTCAATGTCAAAATAATTCAAAGGGCTCTAAAGAAAAAGATTCTAATCCCATTCCGATTCAACTTTTAATTTGAACGACTCATGATAGAGAAATGTCTTAAATATATAAATTTTGTGAAAGTTTTTTATAAAAAAGTTGTCTCACTGTAAAAAAATGCATATGCCAGACTGATTCATTTGAAGTTTGTAGATATCCCTTATTTTTCAAATTTTGGGCAGAAAAATTTGATCGAGTAAGATTACGTTTGAATGTTTAACTGAGCTGAAATGAGTTAAATTCTTTATAAATAGTAGTGAATTAAGATGGTAGAGTGAATTTATGAATCCCGTGTATAAAGTTATCTTGAGTTAAGTGATTTAAGAGTTGTCAATTGTGTGTTTGGAAGTTGAGATGTTTGGCTTAAATTTGAAATCAACTCATATGAACTCAACTGCTTCCATTGTTCCAAACGTAGCCTAAATCGTGTGTTCGCTTCGGCCTTCTCTTTAGCTTCTAATCCATTTTCTACCTATGTTTTTCATACTTCTACAAAATATATCCAAAAATAATTTTTATTTATGGAAGACCTATATTGGTAACAAGCTCATTCTAAATAAGAGAGCTCAAAGATGAAGGGAGCCCAATGTAAAGGGCCCTTAGTTGAATAAAAGAAGCTAGAGGGCTCAGGTCTAACAGAGTCGTACATCCGTCTACCACCTCTTACGTAAAGGTAGGGATCTCATGAAAATACGTGATCGGTTCAGTTATAAGACGTACCAAAAAGCTCGACATCACGTATCAAAAAACTCTGCATCAGATAAATATCACGTCGGAGCCTATATATATACTAGGTAACCCTCAATAAAGGGGGCATCCTATTTTGTGAGTTTTATGTTTCCTAAATTCTCTTGAACCTCTTACTGACTTAAGCATCAGAGTCTTCCCCGGCGAACCACGCCGACCATATTTTGATCCTTGTACAGGTTAACGGTTGCAGTCAGGAAGTGGGACACGTCCTTTACATTGGCGCTGTCTGTGGGATCTGTAGTTTTCTTGCGTGGTTCTCAAATGGAAACCGTAACCCGATCTATAGTAAGTCGAGCAATGGAACCATCTGTGGAAACACGACTGGCAGCAGTCGAGAAAAAATTGAAGCAAGCACTTGAAGTAATGGAGGCCCTGAAGAAGGAAAACAATGACTTGCGGCGGAGGAATGCTGAATCCAGCAATACCGTCGTACCCGCCCATAACGGACAGGGTGAAGGGGAAGAGCTGTCTAATATGGAGTCGAATCTGGAGCGGTCGGAAAAAGAAAAGATGCATGACGAGCTAAAAGAACTGGCAGAAAAATATGACGAAATAACAAAAAAATAGGGGGATCTTCTTCAGTGGAATACTTGCTCAACCAAACGGACATGCCGTATAGCGAGTGAATTATGGTCGTGCCCCTCCCGCCAAAATTCAAGACATGTATGATGGATCCAAAGATCTAGTGGACCATCTGGAGAACTTCAAAGCCCATATTACACTCCATGAATTTTCAGGGGAAATAGCGTGTCGGGCTTTTCCTTTGACCTTGAAAGAAACAGCGAGAGGGTGGTTCGGGACCCTCAGGCCACGGTCGATAGATAGTTTCGAAGAACTGACTAAACAGTTCTTAACACAGTATATGCCCAATAGAAGGCGCCAACGCCCAGCCGCCTACCTCCTAACAGTTAAGCAGGGAGAAGATGAAAACTTGAAGACTTATCTTACCCATTTCAACAAAGAACGTTTAACAACGAACAACCAAGATGAAAATATCATATTTGCTGCCCTCCTAGGCAGAATATGGCCCTGGAGTCCCTTTATGGCAGAGCTAGCAAGGAAAACCTCATCCACTCTCAGGGAATTCATGGACAAAGCAGATGACTTTGTCAATGCCGAAGATACATTACAAGCCTTGGTGAATCCATGGAAGATGGGCGGCAGCCCAGAGTGAAGAGGTGGGCAGATTGAAAGGAAAGCCGGTAACAGTCGTCAAGAGAAAAGGCAGGAAAAGAGGTCGGATTACAATCCTAGGCTTATACATAATAATTTAAATGTTCGAAAAGACGAAAAGGAAAGAGAGGAACAACGTCTACCCAAAACGGGCGGCGGTCGTTACTGTAAGTACCATCAAACTACATCTCACTGGACGGAAGACTGCATGACCATGAAGAAAAGAGTGGCAAAATTGGCAGGGACTGGGGAGTTAGAACGAATGATTGCAGAACATTCAAAACCAAGAAAACGCCAGCAAACTAGGCAAGAGACCAGAAGGAGGAGAAGTCCTGAGCAACGGCGTCGAGTGCGTAGCCGCCATGATGATGGGAACAAAGCGGCCACAAGAGGCTAGAGGGGTGTGCTATCCATTGGAGAAATTCGAACCATTGCAGGAGGGTTTGCAGGAGGCAGCGTGTCCACATCCAGCAGAAAAGCGTACACACGGAAGGCCAGATATGAGGAGATCTATATGGCGGACAAGGCTCCCAAACAACAAAAGCTGGGCGTTGACAGAAAGATGATCTCTTTCGGAAAGATGGATTGTGAAGGGGTGTTATACCCACATGATGACGCTTTAGTGATCACACTTGTGATAGCCAACTACACAACCAGGCGGGTGCTAATCGATAACGGAAGCTCAGCGGATATACTATTCTGGGAAGCATTTGTAAAAATGGGTATTGACACCAGTAGACTGAGGCCTTCTCCGACGCCATTGAAAGGTTTCTCTGGAAATACAATCCTGCCCGTAGGAACCATCACTCTCCCGGTGATCGCCAGATTTGGGGCACGAACAACAACCACCATGATTGACTTCTTGATAGTAAAAGCTCCATCTTCTTACAACGCTATACTAGGAAGGTCAACGCTTAACCAGCTCAAGGCGGTCACTTCCATGTACCACCTCAAGATGAAGTTTTCAACTGATAACAGGATAAGAAAGTTGCAAGGCAAACAAGTTTTAGCACGAGAATGCTATGTACAGGAACTAAGGAAAGGTCACGGCAAAATTTGTATTATAACAGAGAAAGGCGAGGCACTGATGCCCCCTTCTCCTCCCTCATCGGCGCCCGGCGGTAACCTTACAGGAAGGTGTGGAAGTGAGGGACGAGAAGGATCAGCAGCATGCTGAGGTCAACAAGCCATTAGAGCTTGTAACATTAAGCCCAAACTGTCCTGGATCCACTACACCTATCGGGACCTATGTGCCACCGGCAGACAGGGAAGCATTGAAACAATTGTTGATCAAGCATGTGGACGTCTTCGCATGGAGTTACGAGGAAATGCTGGACATAGATAACGAGGTCATTGAACACCGCTTGGGCATGGACCCCGCCCACAAAGCAGTACGCTAGAAAAGAAGGTCGTTTAGGGCGAAAAAATATGTTGCCATTAAGGAAGAAGTAGAGAATTTGCTTGCCGCTGGTTTCATCAAAGAAGCTCACTATCTAGAATAGTTGTCCAACATAGTCATAGTGAAGAAGGCGAATGGGAAGTGAAAAATGTGTGTAGATTTCACTGATCTAAATAAAACTTGTTCGAATGACAGTTTCCCCTTACCACGCATCGATGTAATCGTGGATGCAACAGCAGGACACCGTGTGTTGAATTTCATGGATGTTTACTCAGGGTACAACCAAATACAGATGCACCCAGCTGACGAGGAGAAAACTTCATTTATTACTGACTGAGGGTTGTATTGCTACCAAATCATGCCATTTGGATTGAAGAATGACGAAGCAACATATTAAATGCTAGTAAATCGGATGTTTAAATATCAAATTGGGAAATCCATTGAGGTTTATATGGAGGACATTTTAATCAAAAGTAAGGAGCCCGCCCAGCACCTTAACGACCTAAGGATGGCATTCGGGATCTTACGCCATTATAAAATGAGGCTGAACCCTGCAAAGTGTGCTTTTGGAGTGGAGTCGGGAAAGTTTTTGGGCTAAATTGCATGTGAAAGAGGAATTGAGGCATTTCCGGAAAAGATAGCTGCCATACTCAACATGAAACCACCAAAGAACCTGAACGAAACCCAACAATTGGCAGGCAGGGTAGCCGCCCTATGGAGGTTCATCTCCCGGTCAACAGACAAATATCTCTCTTTTTCTCAGGCACTACATAAGGTGCATCCATGGAACAAAAAATGCGATGAGGCATTCGAGAAGTTGAAACAGTACCTGGTCAGCCCACCACTCCTAAAACAACCACAAAAGGGCGATGTGCTTCACGCTTACTTAGCGGTTTCTCCAAACGCCGTATCCGCAGTCCTAATAAAAGAGGAGGGGACAATCCAGCATCCCGTATACTACGTAAGTCGGGTTCTTCGAGGAGCTGAAGTAAGATAGCCAAACATTGAGATACTAGCCGTTGCCCTAATAACGGCGGCCAGAAAACTCCCCCCGTATTTTCTAGCCCACACAGTAAGAGTACTTATGAAGATCCCTTTAGCAAAAAATTTGAAGAAGCCGGACAGCTCTTAAAGGTTGATTGGGTGGTTGATAGAACTAAGCGAATTTGACTTAGAATACGAACCAAGGAGGGTGGTTAAAGGACAAGCTCTGGCAGACTTTATAGTAGAATTCTCGAGTTTTCCTCAGGAAGACACGGCGGTCCCAGTAGGAAAATCTTGGCTACTTTTCGTTGATGGCTCATCCTGCAAGGAGGGCAGAGGCCTGGGGATACATTTGATAGATCTCGATGTCAAAAAGCAGTACTATATGGCAACAATGGTTTTAAAGTAACAAACAACGAAACAGAATATGAAGCACTCATGGCAGGACTTTCCATAGCTGCCAAGATAAGGGCAACCAAGGAAGAGGCCAAATCGGATTCACAAATAGTTGTAAACCAGGTTTTAGACCTATACGCAACAAAATGGGAAAAATTGAGGAAGTATCTGGAGCATGTCTGGGAAGCACGCGATCTCCTCTCATATTTCAACATAATTCAAGGGTGGACAATGAGGTGACAGACAGGTTGGCTCAGACGGCGTCAGGTATGGAAGAAGCACCTCTTCCATGGCAAGTAGAACAAAGAGTTATCGAAATCCCAGCTATTGGGGCGGAAGTAGGCATCCTGGGTGCCAGAATCCCTGAGTGGGCAAGTGAAGTGGTTAAATACCTGGATGAGGGAAAGCTACCAGAAGCAAAGGAGGAGGCAAGAAGAGTAAGGAGGAAGGCGGCAAGGTTCCTACTCATTGACGGAGTCCTTTATAAAAGGGGCTTCTCCACCCCACTACTGTGATATATTTCCGAGCAAGAAGCTCAATATATCTTGGCAGAAATACATGAAGGGATATGTGGAAACCATTCGGGTGGGAAAACTTTGGCAAGAAAGGCAATGAAAGCAGGATACTACTGACCCAACGCGTTAAGGGATGCTCAAGAATTTAGAAGAAAGTGTGTCAAATGCCAGGCGTATGCACTCATATAGCACGCCCCTCCAGAAGGGCTAACATCCATGACCGCACCCTGGCCTTTTGCCCAATGGGGGCGTAGACCTGGTTGGATCCTTCCTGCCAGGAAGAGGCGGGGTAAAATTCATAATTATAGCCGTGGATTACTTTACAAAATGGGCCGAGGCAGAACCACCAGCATCTATAACAAGCAAGACCGTGATGAACTTCCTATGGAAAAATGTTGTTTTCAGGTTCGGGATCCCCCAAAGCATAGTAACGGACAACGGGCGCCAGTTCGACTCCGACCATTTCAGAGAGTGGTGCACGGAGTTGAGAATTAAAGTAAAATACTCCTCGCCGGGCCACCCCCAAGCAAACGGTCAAGCGGAAGCTACAAACAAAGCATTACTCTCAATCCTAAAGAAAATGGTCGCAGAAAAAAAGGGAGAATGGGCAGAAGAGCTGCCCAGAGTGCTCTGGGCGTACAAAACATCGACAAAAACTCCGACAGGGGAATCCCCATTCATATTGACGTATGGTTGCGAGGCAATAATTCCAGTCGAAGTGGGGCTCCCGACTTACAGAACAAGTTATTTCTCAGTCGCTCAAAATGATAAGAAGATAGAAGAATACCTCGACTTGGTTGAGTAAGAAAGGGAAATGGCAGAAGCAAGGGTATTGCAAGAAAATGCCAAAACCAGATAGTATTTCAACAAGAGAGTAAGGCCTAGGACTTTCAAAGTAGAAGGCCTGGTTCTGAAGAAGAAATGAGTAACCACCCAAAGCGAATGAAAAATGGGAGTCCAATGGGAAGGACCCTACCTGGTAGCAGCCAACAACAGGCCTGGATAATACCGACTGAAAGACAGCCAAGGCAGGGAGCTACCCCATCCATGGAACGCATAGCACTTGAAGAAATTTTATCAATAGATTTTACATTATGCCAATTTACCGTATTTCTTATCTTTGTTAAGACTCATTTTGTCCATGTTCGAATTATTATGTTTCATGCTTATAAATGCAGTAGTATTTGTGCTAACTTATTATTTCTCATAATTTGTGATATTTCTCTTTTGCCAAGAAAGAAAAGGTTGTGGAGGTCCTCGACCACGCCACCCCTTAAACACAAAAAACAAGCCTTAGCAGCTTGTGGTGTCAAGAAAAGGACGCGGAGATCCTTAGACCACGTCACCCCTTAAACACCAAAAACAAGTCTTAGTAGCTTGTGGTACCAAGAAAAGGGCGTGGAGGTCTTCAGACCACGCCACCCCTTAAACACAAAAAACAAGCCTTAACAACTTGTGGTGCCAAAAAAAGGGCGCGAATGTCCTCAGACCACGCCACCCACTTAAACACCAAAAATAAGTTTCAGCAGCTTATGGTGCCAAGAAAAGGGCGCGGAGGTCCTCAGCCCACGCCACCCCTTAAATACCAAAAATAAGCCTTAGCAGCTTATAGTGCCAAGAAAAAGGCACAGAGGTCCTCAGACCACGCCACCCTTTAAACACCAAAAATAAGTATTAGCAACTTGTGGTACCAAGAAAGAAAATGGGGCGGAGGCCTTAGACCACGCCACCCAAACATGCAAAATTCCAACAGCCAAAAGCTAAAAAGTAAGCAACTCAACAAGCACAAGCCATTACAAGCTTCGAAACATACATAAAGTCTATTGTCAAAAGTAAAAAAAATAATAAATAATAAATAATAAAGAAAAGAAAAGAAAAAATGGAGGTATATCAAAGTAGAAACCCAAGAAAAAACTAAAAAGGGCTGGGAGACTATGAAGCATCATCAAGCGGCGGCAGTGGGAGAACTCCTGGAAAAGCATTAGGCATCTCTTTCCGCCCAAAAGTGTCAGCCCGACGGAGATTATTTCCCTCAGGAAGAAATAACTCCCGATCCAAATTTACAAGATCTGTAGCAGGATTAATCAAGAGGTGGGACCTGAGCCTTAAGATGCCAGCACCATAACTGTAACCAAAGGCGCGGTTCCTAGTGTCGGGAACACAAGCCAATTGATCTCACAAGCTATCGATTTCAGCCTGGACGGCAACAAGCTCACTTCTTTTCTTGATCAAATGCTCCTCCTTGGCCACCGCAAGGAGCATCGCCTTCCTAAGATCCTCATCCAGATCTTTGCGATTTTCCTTATATTTACGATGGCGTTCTTCAAGCTCCTGCAGATTTCTCCGAGCCTCTGAAAGATCGAAGGCAGTAAAGCGAGCTTTCTCCGTGGCAGCCGCCAACTCATGAGTTAGCTCCTGAATACGATCCTGCGAGCAAGCCAACTCCTGGCGAGCTAAGTCTCGATCCTCAATGTGGGTGAGGAGCTCAGACTTGAGGGAGGACACCTCAGACTCAAAACTTTTCTGAGTTTCAGAAAGCTGAGACCTCGCCAAATCTCTCTCAGATTGAAGGAGCCGCAAGGCATGGTCATCTTTGTCTTTCGCCACTTGAGCAAGGCGGGCAAATTCGCGAAGTCGAAGAATTTCTTCCTCACGAATCTCCAAGTCTCCTTGGAGCGAATGAGAGTAACCCTCTGATTGCTCTAGCAATACTTTGAGCTATTTCTTCCTTTCAACCAGAGCAGCCATGTCTGCCGACACCTCTCGGTGGTTTCACACATCTTCAGCTGCTCGAGAACTTCATTTTTTAGGCGAGCGCGATCCACCACGATCCACACCACCAAGTCATTGATACCCTGCAAAAGGGAATAAGACCACCCGAGTAAAAACTACTAGATAGTACCAAAAAAAAAAAGAGGAAGGGAAAAAGAAGAGAAATACGCCATGTCATACTTTGGAAAACCAATCCTTCAAATGGTTGGGCATCTAAACGACAGCCTCAGTTTGAACATTAGCAAGGAGGAGGAGGCGTTACCGCTAGCATCACCCCTAGGCCCAGGCAAGGGGGCCAAAGCGAGCCCCAAGTTTGAGTCTGCCCCCTTTCCGGCGGACTCTTAAGGCAAGTAAGGGAAGCAGGGACTCGGTGTGAGTTGGGTCGCCCTCGATCAAGCAAACCTCTCCCTGTGAAAGATTATCCACTTCCTTTTCGTGAAAAGAGCCTATCCCCCCCCCAAGAGATAGGGAACAATAGGAAGGGATAGATGGCCCCTCGCTACTCCCAACCGGTGCAGGGGTACTTCCCCCAGAGACAGTGGCAGGCGAGGTCTCTGGGGGAGTCTGTGCACCTCCCATCTTAATGCAGGCGACCTCATGGCGGGAAGACGTATGCTCAACGGCGCTGACCCTTTTTGCCTCGCAGGCACCCAAATATTCACGAGCTCTTAAGCCCGTGATACCATCCAGATTTAGGGCGGCTGCAATTTCGGCATCTAACTTGCCCCCCTAACTTGACCTTTCACAATAGGGACTTCAAAAGTGGGGGTGGCTATCAGTGGATGTGCCGGCGAGGAGGGCTCGACCTGGAAAGTGGCGGCCAGATAAAAAATGGCCATACTGGCCAAACTTTCAACGTCTAACAGACTAAAAGACCACAGCTTCACAGAGGAGTCGCGGGGTGATGGAAGGGCAGCAGTAACTGGCGGGGTGGGCTGTTGAACTTGGTCGCCTCCCGAAAGGACAACAGTTTCCTCCTGCTGCAGAAAAGGCATGCACCTCTGGGCGCCCTCCAATGGCACCATAGTTTTTTAGGGCATAGGTTCTTAGGCCCTAGTGCCCTCCAAAGAAGCCATGCTTTTCTTTCAAATAGGCGACAAGTGAGGGGAACCTTCAGTACGAGTCATTTTCCTTTGGCTCGCTTCATTATTCTTCTTCTTGCTCCTGACCTCCCTTTTCTCCTCGCCTCCTTTCTTTTCAGATTTTCTCTGTCTTCTCGACCCTTTCCTTCTCAAAATGACTATCCCCCTTACTTCCCTCTGAAGGTTTAATCTTCTCAAAAGGTTTCTGTATGGGAGCAGGAATCAAATCTGAAACCATAAATTGACGCCCCTGAACATGGGAACGGCTAGGGGACATCAGAAAACGGTCAATGTTATCAGGCGTCAACAAGAGGTCAGTTTTCAAATCATCAAAATGGGCCTCAGCCCAGGAATGGACGATCTCAATTCGGGACAGCTCCCGACGCGATAGGGGCGGCATGGTTGACCACACAGTTTTCTCATCAGGAACAGGGCGCCAAACCGCCCTGACAGGAAAATCTTGAATAAAGGCCTCATCGGCGGGAAACTCCCAGCCTAAACTGGGAATGAAGAAAAATTTAGTATTCCAAGTCTTAGCATTGGAATGATAACTCTCAAAATGAGCCAAAGTTGGCCCCCTATCCTTTTTACGGAAGCTAACAGTATTACCTTTGATCGGCCGCAAATAATAAAAAGCCAGAAACTCCCGAGCGGTCAAATCAGGGTAAAAATCTCCAAAAGGCTCTAAGACCATGCAAAAGACAATGCAGGCACAGAGATAAGTCCTCAAAGAGTGAGGATGGAGCTAGGCGGGTGCCAACTCAAGCAAATCCAAGATATCGCGAAGAGGACAGCAGAAGGGAAGCCTCAATCCATGGTTAAACAGGGCAGTGGTCAGAGTGGTTTTACCTGGGAAGCCCTCGTCATCGCAGTACCCTGACGGGGGGACCTCTATAACTGCACCCACAGGGATGCCAAGCTCTTCGCGAAAAGCGGAAAGTTGTTTCTCCCGAAGAATGGAACGCCACCTGTATCCTTCGAAGACCGTGCCCTCCGAGACGAAGAAAGACTGGGTAAAGGTATTACCTTGGTCAACCATTAAAACTAGAGAGAAGAAAATGCAAGAAAACGAAGGAACGAGATGGGCAAATAACAAGAACAAGAAAGGGAACACAGGCATCTAGAGGAGGACAAGCAAAGAAGAGAATAAAGAAAAAAAAGAAGGGGTGTTTAAAAGGAAAGAAAGCAGAACGTCAACAACAGTGGACACCATGGTCTGACACTAAATGCAAAGAGCAACCATCACATGAAAACTCTCTCTCCTTTTGCCACGTCAGCTAGAGCCATAGGGGTAACCGAAAAAAAGGGGGGAAGGCGAAACGACGCAGAAGGAAGAATGTGAAGGGTCTGCAGGAACATGACGGCACATAAACGAGCTGGGCCAATCAAACAGGCTAGGCCTATACCAACAGCCATTAGCTGTCTCGCGCACCAAGCGCACCACACGAGCCCACAATTGAGGGCCCACAGCAAGGTTTACAAACATTTATAAAGACACAAGATTGGTCGACATTTAATTCCCTACGTCATGAGACGAAGAGAATTAGCGGGGTAGCTGGAGGACCTATATTGGTAACAAGCTCATTCTAAATAAAAGGCCCTTAGTTGAATAAAAGAAGCTAGAGGGCCCAGGGTCTAACAAAGTTGTACATCCACCTACCACCTCTTACATAAAGGTAGGGATCTCATGAAGATACGTGATCGGTTCAGTTATAAGACATACTAAAAAGCTCGGCATCACGTACCAAAAAACTCTGCGTCAGATAAACATCACGTCGGAGCCTATATATATACCAGGTAACCCTCAATAAAGGGGGCATCTTATTTTGTGAGCTTTCTGTTTCCTAAATTCTCTTGAGCCTATTACTGACTTAAGCATCGGAGTTTTCCCCGGCGAACCACGTCAACTATATTTTGATCCTTGTACAAGTTAACGGTTACAATGAGGAAGTGGGACACGTCATTTACAATTTAAATGATTGATATAAGATGTTGATAGATATTACTCGACATTATTCTTTTTTTTTTTTTTTAAATATACTCGATATTATTCGGTAAAAGTTATGCACTATAATTGCTCGGAAAAAGCAATAGAGATAAGGAGAATTCATAAAAAGGAGGACATTGCTGGGTCCTAGTTAATCAATCATCTCTACAACTTTGCTGCATTATCCAAGAAAACGGCATCAGACCATTCATGTAATAATCTATAGTAAGCAGCCTTGGCTTGACAATGGCTAGCCAGAAACACCTCCTTTCTTTCCTCTTTTTTCTCTTGCTGACCCTTCGTGGTGAGCCATTGATGGCAGCAAAGGAGGTGATACCAGTGGGCGTGGTTCTTGATTTGAACTCCCCGGTGGGAAGAGTGGCAGAGCATTGCATGTACATGGCACTCTCAGATTTCTACGCTGCCAATGATGATTATAACACCAGGCTTACTCTTTTGACCAAGGATTCTGGAAATGATGTCATTGCCGCAGCATCTGCAGGTACGTTAAAAGTTTTCACAATTGCACAAACGCACGCATACTTGAGCACAGCAGTGAAAAAGAATAATAAAGTTGGGGATATCTCATTCTACATGATGAACCAGTTAGTACCTGCAGCTACTAGTAATGTGTTTTCGTTTCACAAATCGAAAGCAATTCTCCACGAAACCGTTTCTGACTTTCCTTCGGCTAGCGTCTCTTCTCCTCTCTCCGGCAAAGTCTTCCCAACCTTCTCTCTCTCTCTCTTTTGTTTCCTTTTTTCCTCATTTTTTCTATAAAACCAGAACACCGTCCTTCCAGCGAGCCATTCATGGGCGAAGCCAGGGGAGGGAAAACTTTGGAGAAAAAAAAAACATTCACGTGGAACAAAGATGCATGAAAAGCAATAGGATTTTTTAATATGTTGATCAGTAACACCCAATTCAAGACATGAGATTTTGTGGGGTACATACTACTGATGAAGACAACCAAATTTAGATTTTCTCTCGTCGGTAGGCATGGTCAAAACAGTGGTAGCAAGAGATCGGCAGTGAGACCTGTTTTAAAAGCAAACTTGACAAACTGGTTTCTGCTGTTCTACCGGAGGTACCATAGGTGGGAAGGACTGCCACGTGCACCATTCTCCTACCGATATACGTAATACGAGTTTCTGAATATCATCTGCTTTTGTTCAAATTCAGAACTGGTTTCAGGTTTTTACCTTCTGCATCACGAGCTCAGGTTTTTGCCTTCAGCATCAATTCACATTAAGGAATAATTCTAAGCATACTGTAACAGTGTCAGTTTGTAACTGAGAAACTCCGTTACCTCTCCATAGATGGACCCGTGTTTTTCTTAATACGTGAATGGAGTAATGTTAATGATAGTGATAAAGTTTATTATTGTTGCTCTGCTCTTATACTTCTTGAACATCTTCATTAAAACGCTTTACCCTCTAATATATGAACTCCAATACTGAAATACAGCACTGGAATTAATGAAGAATGATGAAGTGCAGGCCATCATAGGACCTCAAAGCTCAGCACAAGCTAGGTTTGTCATTGAACTAGGCCGGAAAGCTCAGGTTCCCATCCTTTCCTTCTCAGCCACAAGTCCCTCTCTTTCTCCTGTCCAAAACCCCTTTTTCATACGCACAGCCCAAGATGACTCCGCACAAGTGAAAGCCATAGCAGCCATTGTTAAGGCCTATGGTTGGCGGGAAATTGTCCTTATTTATGAAGATACAGATTATGGAAATGGTTTGATTCCATATTTAATGGACGCTTTTCTAGAGATTGACACTCGGGTGCCTTACAGAAGTGTAATCCCTCCATCTTCCAATAATAATGAAATCGCCAAGGAGATAAGTAAGTTAAAGGAAGATCATACCAGAATATTTATTGTGCACATGACTGCTTTACTTGGCTCGAAGCTCTTTGTACTTGCAAATAATGCTGGAATGTTGAGGGAAGGGTTTGCATGGATCTTCACTGAAGGGTTATCAGATTTGGAAAATCGTATGGGCTCAAAGGTTAAGGACTCGATGCAAGGTGTACTGGGACTGCGGCCATATATACCCAGATCGAAACATTTTGAAGACTTTAAAAGAAGATTGAAAAGAAATTTAACCTCTAGCAAACCAAACATTAAGATTACTGGATATCTCTTTGGTTTATGGGCATATGATACAGTTTTCGCTTTAGCTATGGCAGTGGAGAAGGCCGGCATCGTGCATTCTAAATTCTTAAAGAAAAATGCTAGCAAAAGTAATGTGGATCTTGCAGCTTTAGGCATTTCTGAAATTGGTCCAACGCTTCGTGATACAATTCTAACTACTAAATTTCAAGGCCTGAGCGGGAAATTTCAATTGGTTAAAGGACAGTTGGAACCTTCAGCCTTTGAAATACTCAATGTGATTGGAAACACAGAGAGAGTTATCGGATACTGGACCAGACAGAGAGGACTTTCACAAGAATTGGACCACAATAGTGAAGTTGCAAACTCAATTTCAAAGGACAACCTGAAGCAACCAATCTGGCCAGGAGACACAACAGAGCAGCCACCAAAGTTGAGGATTGGGGTTCCGGTGAAACGAGGTTTTGATGAATTTCTGAAAGTGGAATGGGATCCTCGTACTGATAAGCCTGTCATATCAGGGTTCTCCCATGACGTGTTCATTGCAGTACTCAAGGCATTACCATTCCCCCTTTCTGTTGAGTATATTCCCTTCATGAATAAAGATAGGCAGAGTGCTGGGACAATCGATGAACTTATTTACCAAATAAAACTTCAGGTGATTTTATTTTCTGGCCGAGTATTTGTGTTAATTGGTGGTAATCATTGTCATGTGAGAGGGAGAATATTGCTCCCAAAGTAGTGATTAAAACCCCTAAGAGAACTTTTGTTTTTTCAAGATTTATGAATTAATAACCATCTTGTTCTCACTTTCTGAATGCAGAATTATGATGCTGCTGTGGGAGCCACAACAATTGTGGCCAATCGCTCTTTATATGTTGATTTCACTTTGCCTTACTCTGAAGCAGGGGTGTCAATGGTGGTTCCGGTGAAGGAAGATGAGAAGAACAAGTTTTGGATTTTCTTAAAGCCACTAAGCTTGGATTTGTGGGTGACAACATTTGCGGCATTTGTCTTTACGGGTGTGGTGATATGGGTTCTTGAACATCGAATAAATGGAGAGTTCAGGGGCCCGCCAGATCAACATCTTGGCATGATTTTCTGGTTCTCCTTCTCAACACTGGTCTTTGCTCACAGTAAATATCTTCAACCCTATAAAAAGATTTGCTTTTTTCCTCCCAATTCAATATGCTTAAATTAGTATGTGTGTCTATAGATAATAGTTTAATGGAACCAGGGGAGAAACTGCTAAGCAATTGGTCGAGATTTGTGATGATCGTATGGATTTTTTTGGTACTCATCCTGACACAGAGTTATACCGCAAGTTTAGCCTCAATGTTAACTGTACAGAGATTGCAGCCTACCTTTGTCGACGTAAAAGAGATAAAAAAGAATGGTTATTTTGTTGGATATCAAAAGAATTCCTATGTTGAAGGGCTTCTAATAAAACAGTTAAACTTCCATCGGTCCAAGTTGAAGCCTTTTAGCACCCATGAGGAGTATCATGAAGCATTGTCAAAAGGAACCCAAAATGGTGGGGTTGCTGCTGTCTTTGATGAAATTCCTTACATTAAACTCTTCCTTTCAAAGTACTGCTCCAGGTACACTATGGTTGGTCCGACCTATAAGTCTGATGGATTTGGCTTTGTGAGTCTCTCTCTCTCTCTCTCTCTCTCTCTAGTTTATTATGATTATGAGTAATGCCTCAAGTGTCATTATTATAGTGTAACTCTTGGTGATTCCCTCTATATGTTACACAAATCTGCTGCAAACTTAAAACATAGATATCATTCCCATTATAATAGTCATTTTGTCTATTGTTTTACTTATTTCTTTTAAATGTTGTAGTCTTTCTCGTGTGTTTCTTCAGGCCTTCCCTCAAGGATCTCCTTTAGTCCCATACATTTCAAGGGCAATCTTAAATGTCACTCAAGACACAGACAAAATGGGAGCAATTGAGCGGACCTACTTTTCAAGTCGTGGTAGTACTAGTTGTGAAGATCCAAGCGCCTCAATCTCATCAAATAGTCCTAGTCTCAGTCTGCACAGCTTCGGCGGCCTCTTCATCATCACCGGAACCATTTCCTTGATCTCAATCTTGGTTTGCTTCTTCAAGTTCTTTGGCTCACATTGGCCAACTTTGAGCAACAGCAATCCTGAGAGCTCCTTTTGGTCCAAGTTGATTGAAATGGCAAAGCATTTTGACCGGAGAGATCCCTCTTCACATCTCATTGAAAGAAATACATCCATGGCACATCCCATTGCAGGTTCTAAAGAAATTGAACCTTCAGCCTAATATTTGATCATATGGAGAACTACTCATGAAATTCCGACCTTACAAGTGACGGGTTTGTTGGGAGTTCCATCTTAATTATATGGAAGTACTTCCTTCCCCTTTCTGATAAAATCTTCAGGCAAAATATATACCGCATCAATTTTTGGTATAGATGGTTTATATGCCATCAATAAAATACCATTAAGCGGTAAAAAAATTAATCAGAATTTTTTTTTAATTAATAAGATACTATCTGCTCATTGACTTGTAATCATCACAATATTAGAAGCAAAATGGGTATATAAAATTTTGTTAATGTAATAATATAAAGCCTAAGCTGTGCCCCCCCCCCCCCCGGGGGGCGGTGTTTGGGTTTCCTATTTATCTAACGGCAACATCGAGGATCCACAGATGAAATCTACTACCGTTCTGTATTATCAATGTCGTCGTATTGAGGGAAAGATTTGGCATTTAGTCATTGGGCTTCCCAAGCACCTTACAGCAGATTATCAAGTTGTGCTTGCAGATCCTGTGTAGAAGCCATATTGATGATGCTTTCTATCTCTTCAGCAGAATATTCTGCTTTCAGCAAGGATTGTACTTGTACATGGGCTTCCACAATGTTTGTCCTGTATTACCCAAATAGGGAAAAAAAATCATAGTGCTCTAGATTACAAAAAACTCCTGTTCCTCCTCCCACTTATCTAAAAATAATATATTCTTTAATTTGAATTGTTAGCAAGAATAAGAAAAAACAGCATAAATCATAACCAACAGACTCACAGACACAGATTTGGATGATCATTAAGTTGACAACTATGTCATGTGATAACTTACTTGATTGGTTTGTAAAGAATTGTTCGTGTTGACGGATTCTGCAGATAAAGCTTCATCTTTGCCATTACTGTTGGTAACTCTTGTTGAATAGCAGCACCTACCTGTTCGAAAGTGCAAAATTAACATAAATAAACCTCAAACGGGGTTAAGATGATCCTTTTATATGAGATTTATCATGTAAGTGAACATGTTGGAAAATAATTTTCCATGCAGCACCCTCGTGTTTAATATAATTCCCATTTGCAAAGCGAAAATGAGGAAAATGTTTTGCTTTTGTTTTTTTACTGTGAAAGAGGACGACTCCATAATTTATTTAAAAGCCCTCGCTTGTGGCCAAGGAATGAGGAAATTGTTTTAGAGAATGTTCCTCATTCAGAAAGTGCTTCGCATTACTATTGATCGAGCTGTTATAAAATCAATAAAAAGTGCGTGAATACCTTCTGAACGAGTTCAGCCACCTTATCTGGAGTAGCAAATGCTTGATCCTTAAGTGGTTTGGCCATAACTGACTCTAGCTTTTCATTTGGATTGCTAGAGGATTGTGCAAATTTGACAGCTGTCGCCTACAAAAACAAAATGGAAAAATGTACACTATAGTTTTTTTTTTTTGTTTTTTGTTTTTGCAAGAGACTTCTAGTTATTCTAAAAAGACAATAAGCCCCTCATTAAAATTCCATGAAACTAATATTTGACATGCATAAATGAGAATATTTAAACCTTTGTCGATTACTAGTTATCATGGCTAGGCAGTCCACTCATATAGAGGTATTGCGAAAACTTAGTGCAAGTCTGCAACTACTGCCACACAAAGGTATTGTAAAACTCACTCCATCATAGTGGAGTTTTCATTATTTTCGCACATTTTAGTGAGCCAAGTTTCCCACCTAGTAAAGTTGCATCGTCAAAAGGGGAATGGTCTCTTGATAAGTATTGCCCCATTCCTGTGGAGTTTATTTTCACACATAAGCGAGCCAAATTTCCCACCAAAAGTCATCTTAAGAGAGACAAAAAAGAAAAAAGATATATCTGATTCAAGAGAACTAAGCCATAAATGCTCTCATGTCTGTCCCAGGAATTTTCCAAGTCACATCAGGTAATTTATTTATTTGCTTATTTTTTAAGAAGTGCACATTAGATGGACTGGACCTTCTCCCATCTCAACCACTACTTTGATTTTTCTACTACCTCCATACTTAAAACCCAGGGTCTGGTCTCTCAACCTGCTAACTAGAAGTTTCTAGCATGGTATTCTGAAGCAAATCTAACAACAAAATTAATGTAGAAATAAACAAACCTTGGTAACAAAAGAAAGCATAGGATCCACAATTAGCTTAGTAACTGACATAATGAACTCCTCACAAGTGGCTTTCAGGCTTTTCTCAAGTTCCTTCAAAAAAAGGGATTACCAAAGTAAGGGAAATAGCAGTAGATACAAAGATATATTGCTAACAAAAAAATATCACAGTATTGACAGAATTTGAAACCAAACTGACAACTAGTCATCCTCAAAACTTCAGTTATTGTCGAAAATCATTACTTTGAGCAGTCGGGATCATAACTGGGAGAGTAAAAAAGCAAAAGCCATGGTCTATGTAGAAATTACAACTTGGTAGTTGCACATTTAATATCCGCAGCACATAAGAGATACTGAGTGATAAACAAAAGATGCACAAATTAATGACATCAACAGCTTTCAGTAACAGGAGCTTTCATAAAAATCATGGCAGTATCACCATCAATTCTAATAGCATAATAATTTTTTTATATGTGAAAAAAGATTTATTGAATCAAGTGAAAAGGCATACCCCAAGTACAAAAGAAATATATGAAAGAGAACACCTAGTTAATTCTAATAGCATAATAATTAAAGCTCAAAGGGAAAGATACAGTGAAATTTGCATATAAAACTTAAATTCCAGAATTGACTTCACTAGAACATAAGTTATATCCCTTCATTTGGGGTACACTTACTCTTTTCAATAACCTTTTATCAGCAAACAATCTATTCTCTTGCTTTCAAAATACAACACAGGCAACCTCAAAAACATTGCAGTGTAGTCAAGTCAACTAAGGAGTATCCAGTACAACTCATATAAAGGTCGTGTTGTAAGGCAAACTCACAAACCTTCTTTGCATCTACTTGACTTTCCAAAACTCTGGGAGACAAGGTCCTTGCCAATGAAGTTGATCTTGACCAGTCAAATAGTGATGCTTGGCCTCTAAGAATACGTCTTAAATGTTCCTGACAGTGGAATCAACCAAAATGAGGATTCCATTAAGGAGGTAGATAATAGATATTCTCTAATGAGAAAAAAAAATGTTAAAATAACAAACCTAAATGGTTCCTTTCTATCTGATCTTAATGCACCACATTTCAGAAAATAGTCCAAGACGCTTTGAATGACTATTATCTAATGATTTCTACGTTCTACCTTTTCCAGCTGGCGTATAAGCTAACAACTAAACCAATTTTTCCATTTTAATTCAAAAATTATTTTAGAACCAACGAAATGGATGGCAGCACCCTACTACAGCCTTTTTTTTTTACCCTTCCAATGTAGAAAGCACTCAAAAATTTTACAAGCCAAACAAAATGAAGAGAATCCAGATCACATGCAAGGTTCAGTCTGAATAGAACTAAGTAGTGGAATCTTTATTTACTTGAGATGGAAAAATGGAGAAATGAAAAAATATGCAGTTAACAAAAGCAGTGCTTGAGCACGTGACTTGCATGCATGCAGAAGCAAGAAACATTAATAATAGTCAGCACTCGAGATACTTACCAGCAAATGAGAGAAATCAAGTTCCTTGTGTGTTACTGAAAATTCGATATCAAAAGGTGCAATCTGGAAGACGAAAATTTAGTATTGATAATTAAATAATATTGTCTAGTAGAATAACAACCAGGGGAAAATTTGAGAGAAAAGAGATATCACCTGCTCCCTTAAAATAAGAAGATGTTTTACAAGGAAGAGCTGGCCATCCATTGGGGTTGATCTCTTTAAAACGAGTTTGCTTGCTTTCTGTAGCGGATAGAAGGAAGCACCAATTACAAAACAACACATACCAAACTGCTACATGTAAAATGTGGTTGCTTGTTGACATGCTTGAATGGGAACCATAAAGAGTAGGCCAAAATATGAAGGCTGTAACCCCTCCTCTCCGTAGAAGATGATAACATAGTAACATAAAAACAATCACAACCTCCACCGATAGGGATAATATCACAATGTGTCACACAGTATCAATGCACAAAATAGTGCATTCTACTAAATAAATAATTATTTCTTTAACATACTCACTTGGATAGACATCGAGCAAACTTCTACAGCTTCCTGATAAAAGTATCAAACCACCAAACTTTCAAAAATAAGCAAGAAAGGGAATTTAAAAAATGAATAGCGTAACAAATTGATAATCCAGAGATGAAAATACCTGTGCTAAACCAGTGAAAACTCCAGGTTCTAAGCGGCGATACAACTTTGAAAGCAACGATAAAGTTTTCTCAAGTGGTGGATACCAAGTTTTAAATACATCTGGGTTTTCCTCAGCCTACAATTTCATAAGCAAGCATAAATAAATATATGAGATTTTTACTCAAGGATTTATGCTTTATTTCAGGGAGTCTACAAGTGAATATATGATATATGCAAGCAAGAACACAAAAAAGAAAGGAACAACTCCTGCAAATTCAGCACAACACACACTCCGACAAGCTCAACACCCAGCAGATATCTGGTTCAGTTATCTCATGCTGTATTTCTTGATTACGTGAAGAAACCATCTCGCATGCCATATGTGTGTGTGTGTGTGTGTGTGTGTGTGCGTGCACGCGCGCACGTGTGCATATGTGTCTACAGATAGGTTGTCAGCATGCCATAATACGTCCGTACATTCTGCTCGAGGGCACTGAAGAAAAAATAAATGAATTGTAAAATTTTGAAATTAGATGCTCCAAATTAGCAAAAGACACTTTGATGCAGGACAACTGAAGCTGCATGAACAAATCTTTACTAAGTGACATAAACCGTAAAGTCATACTTCTTTATATAAGCTAAAGAAAGAAGCAGTGTGAGGCACATTACAGCAGTAGTCCCCGATTCATTCTCAACAGACTGTTCCAGCTTTGCAGGGTAATCCAAGTCTCCATCAGAAGGCAAATAGTTCGCTATCTACATAAGAAGCAAGCAAAAGCTTCAAAACAAAATCCACATATTTGAAAGAAATGGTTTTCCGCAAATAGTTAGGACAGAGAGAGAGACTATCACAGAGCCCCAGAAGAAGAAAATAGGAATCCATTGTCCAAATCTTGGGCATTATAAAATTCACCAAAATATGCAAGTCACAAACACCAAGTGACATAAATAGGCAACTCCAGAAGGGTAATACTAATCATTCTAATCACTGCTCAAGCACATTTATGGTTTCTAAAAATAAAAATTTGCAAACTTTTTCATGCATAGTTGCACGGCATTCAGATGCTAGTTGCAATCAATCACTCAATCCAGAGTCGGAATTTTTCCCATGCAGAAAAGTGAGGAAAAATGTACGTTCTAAAAAATTATCATAGAGATCAATTTAGCATTCAATTTACCATGATGATTTAATATGTACATGATCATATAGGAAGGAATTTAGTTTTCCATTTCCATTTATTTCCCCACCGATAACTGAAAGATTCAGTGCCTAAAAAATGGAACCAACATCTGCGACATCTTCATATTCGATTAAATAAAAAGAGTAGTTGTTAAAGTACAACGTCATTGTAGAAGAAAATCAATGCTGTCTCTGACTAAAAAAGTGAGAATTTAATGTACTAAAGTCAAGTCAGCAAGCTTTCAGAGCTAGTCAGCAAGGAATATCTTGCAAAACGGCAAGCATATGCACAGCATAATTAATATGAGCAGCGGCTCAAGAACTAAACATACCTCATCACGAATATGTGTTCGAACACGAAAAGTCAACCTCTCATGAACATCTGCTAGAATTCTTTGTAAGGTAGGGCGCAGCCCAGCTAACAGTTCGCCCCGCCTATTTAGCTGTTCTCCTAAGACTTCAGCTTTGAGGATATCAACAAGTTCACACAGAAAATCGATATTTGTTTCATGAATAAGTTTTGGGCGGAGTATATCATACAAATATGTAGACCTGCAAGATAAGTTCTCACTGTCATAATTATATGAGCTTATAAAAAAGAATCTATATGACCTTATAATGAGAATAAACAATGAAACATTGGTTGAATGACTTTTACATTCCTACCTCTAATACCAAGAAAACCAATGGTGGGGACAAGGAAAGACACCATACAAGATTGAAAGCCAATCAGTTCTAGTTAATTCCAATAAGTGGGTCTAAATTGAGAAAAAGAAAAGCCAAACAAATAAGTGTGTACTTGAGCTTTTCTATTAATAAAATTTCTATGCTTATCTATCAAAAAAAAAAATCCCCATAAGAATTCCTTTTGTCCCAGAAACACGTGAAAGGACAACCTTTTCCTAGAGTGATTTTAGCTATCATATCAGAGCTTAGCTCATCTTTGTCGCAAGAAAGCTTATGGAATTTTTCTCATTTCCATGGAACCAGGGCACCACTCCCACTCATTGCTATAGAGTTTAGCATAGGTAAAAACAGTAAACCTAAGACACTTCATGTTAAACTAAAAAAAAAATTAAAAAGAAAAATCAGCTCCACAAGAACAGACTTGAAAACTCACAGGGGATCTATTAAGGGAGCCAAACTTGAAATGTCCTCAGAAGATGGGAAAAAATGATCAAAGAGCTGATGCTCAAGCTGACAGACCTGCAAATTATAATAGTGCCAATCAAAATGATCAACAGACAACAGAAGGGATATATAAAAGCAAACGGCTTCAAAATAAAATATTGAAAGTAGCATGGAACTCCAATCCAATTGTTAAAGGACATGCTGCTGCACCCTTTTAGTGGGGGATTGAGTTGGACCAGGTTCATCTAACCTGATGAAGGTAGAACCCTCGAAATTTTGCATGAGTCAAAGTTTTGATTATTTCTTAATAAGTGCATACAGACAAGAAAGTCAAATGAGAACAGTCTTTCCATATAGCTTGGCCAAAAGTTGCAAAAACCAAATATTGCTAAGTTGTAGCTTTAGAAGAGTTCAGTCAACTGTTTAGACAAATTCAAAATAGAGTAACAACAAATATGGCAATTACATTCTTGCTAAATATGCAGCTAAGGTAGAAAATTTGTCGCTATTCACCCATCTAAAATATGCAATTCTTCATACTTGCTTTAATCAACAAGGACATATGGGGCTGACTACAACCTCTATCTTCATCAATTCAGCAATTCATCAATGACTTTTATGCTGCTTCTCACAGCACTTAGCTTGTAATTAGGTTTTTCTCTTGTATACTTCCTGTGTATTTGGGCTTTGCCTAATAATGTGGATTAATAAATTCTTCTTACTTATCGAAAAATAAAAAATAAGCAATTCATCAAAATCAATCCTACCTGCATTAGATATGCACATCCAGATCTAGTTAATGATGGCAAGGCCTCTTTCTTTGCAAATTCAGATATCCGTTGATGCACTATGCCTCTTACCTGGATAGCATAAGACAAAAGAAACAAATGATTAAAACCACCTGGCCAGCTAAATGAAATAATAATAAAAACTTGATGATATGACACCTCACCAAGGCGGGGCCGTTTGGAACCCACACATGGGAGTAAACCCTGGATAAACCGGCCCCACCCATCAAAATAATGTAACAGAAAAGCCAGGGAGACTCCTAGTGTGGAATAGAACCCAAGATATCTAAGCCTACAACTCATCCCAAGCCTGCACTTTGACCATTAGGCTGCACCCATAATGAAATAATGAATTTTATCATCTGAAAAACCAATCATCAGCTCACCAAGGAAAGCCTCGGTTCACAATATAATCTGTGGCATTCTGCAAGAAGTTGAACATATTCTTTCCTCGATGATCGGCTTTCAATTCCCTCCAGCACTGGCTTAAGCTGCAAAACAACGAATCTCAAGTTGCCACCACACAAATAAGATATAGAAAGGTCAAAGTTGTGGTACACATCCAATTCCCAAATCAAATGGATCCCAAAAGCGTAAAAGGATTTATGCTTTTTTTTTTCTAATTCCAACTCCAATATCTTTAGAAGGTAATCTGTAGATCTCCCATCCATATAACAGCCTTATTGTGAACCCAACAAAAATGGTTACCTCGCTCGCTGCTGCTTTGAAACGAACATATATAACAGATGCCTCTACACCTTCAGAAACAGCTGTTTTGCTGCTGCCACTAGATCGAATTGCTGTCTGGACCTGAAAAAGGAAATCACTACATGACTGAGGCGCGAGCCCTCCACTTTCTTGCCCATGCATCTATATTATATGTGTTATTGTGTGTGTGTGTGTGTGTGTGTGTGTGTGTGTGTGTGTGTGTGTGTGTGTGTGTAGTTGTGGGTGGGGGTGTGAGTGAGCTTGACAAACATTCAAGTTCATACGCTCACTTCACCTGAGAAGAAGCACTTTTGAGGATAGAAAGTACAAGAGAGCGCATCATGCCTAGAGCTCGAGACTGTCAAACATGTAAATTTCTAGATAATTAGAAGTAAAACAAATCACACTGACAAACTCCACAGAATAGTAAAGGATGGAAAACTGTTGGCTTTCACTCAATCAATCACCTCACAAAATGTTAACGAGTCACTTGTGTACCTGAAGTTGTCGGAACTTGAGCAAGTAAACACTGGATTCTAAATACTCTGGATTACTTTCAACATACCTAAAATAGGCACAAAGCCCAATAATGATAAGCACACAATTCCTGGTTACCACAAATACCAACACAACCCCAACAAAAAACTTGCAAGGTTTTTATTACTTTTAACAAAACTAAAATAGGCCCAAAGTTCAGTAAAATGATAAGACCACAACTCCCTGATACCACAAATATTAATAATTCCCAGCACCAGCAACAAACTTGTAAGGCTTTTAACTGAGTAATGCCAGAACCAGAAAATTATAGAAAATCACTGCTTTAGAAAACCATCCACTTACAAAATGCAGTCATCAAGCTGCTTGAGCAGTGGGATGAAGTTTTCATTTCCAACATTCATATTTGAAGAATAAAAATTGGAAGCAATCTGCACAGTCATAAAATTAGATAAGCCCTGATTTCCATGACATAATTCCAACTGCTATCTTAGGTACATAAATTTTATCTAATCACTTAAAAAATAAATAGGAAAGATTGTAAAATAACCCTATCTGAATAGTATGTAAGCTTATGGCTGTATAAATACAACTCATCCAACCATGAGGGATGGAACCGGCAACCTCACCGACCAACCCTGCTTTATGGAAAGTGGAGATGCATTTGGTTCAAAAACCACAGGCAAAAAAGCATATAGGTGCAACTTAAAGTGACTATATTATTGTTAGAATCTGAGATCAAAAGTTCTTATAAAAAAAAAAAAAGAATCAGAGATCAAATCTTCATGGACACCCCATAACTCCTTAGAAGAACCTGATCTCAAATGACGTCATACTTGATGAAAAGCCCCCTTCAACCCTTCTATAATTTCTTTGCATATTACTTGTCCTGATTCTTACATAATTAATAAAGATGGTTCTTCCATAATCAATATTGCATTGACATAGCTCCTATACATCTTGGCACAAAAGCTACATGAATGACCCCCTATTTTATTAATGACTCAAGAATCACTAAGTGAGTACAGTTCTTTTGAACATTTTGGATGATTGGATAAGCTAGAGTGACTCCGGAAGAGCTTTCAACAAACAATCATGACTTAATAAGTAGACTGCTTGTTGCTACATATCAAAATAGTTTTTTATACGTAATTGTAATTTTTACTGATAATTTTTTTGATAAGTAAACAATTATATTGATAAGAATAGGCATAGCCCAAGTACACAAGAAAATACCAATAGGCATAGCCCACATATTAAAATAAAGTTCAAATCTTTTCCATCACTTCATCAATATTTTATATTTTAGGCCTTTTCAGTTGCATAATGTATAATACTAGAATATTAATTAAAAGACTTGAAGCAAGCAGACAATACTTTTGTAAGATAGCATTCAAGCCTTACATTCTCCAATTCATCAAAGTACTTAAGCCTACCACGAAGTGCTTCTGCAAACTCAATCAGTCTTTGCTTCTCCATTACCTGCAAGATTAACAGTAAAGTGAGAATAAAATTGACTTTCAAACTTGCTCTTTTGCTACATAAGGTAGTTTGTAAGCTATGGCATAAATTACAAAGCCAGAATGACCATATCTCCAACATAAGAGGACAGAACCAACAATACCAATACTACACATGAAAGGTATCGCCTAACATTAACCTTGTTTGTGCTTTTTGTCGAATAACCAGAGAGTGCAGCAGAGCTATTGAATTATATTCAACTAACTAATGAATTTCCTTTACACCTTTTGACTCTGAAAAAATATCCTGCTCACTCTATCACGTCAAAATGAAGGCATATTTGAGTTTTTAAGACTCGATACCATAAAATTCGTGGATTATGAAGTGACATTGAGATTTACACCAGCCAACAGTGTATGTAAGTGAAGCATCGAGAAAAAAAAGGGTAGGAAAGGAGAGAAAAACACACCAGCCGATCACATGCATCATGAAGAGTTTTAGTATTCGTAGCTACAGCCTGATGCTGCGGCTGTAGTTCATCAAATAAGTCTAGGGTGTCATCCACCTGCACCAAAGGGAACTCATACATCTTAAAAATCCAAACAGGAACTACTTATAAAAAAAAAATCCAAACAGGAACCCATTATATAATTAGAAAAAATACAATGTGATGGAATCAATGAGATATGAACAAAATTAGTAGCCCCATAGATGTCAAAATAGCCATACCTGTTTAAGTAAACCATCACATGTCTGTATGCGCTCTGTCAAAGTGTTTACATATTGTTGATATTTCTCATCTGTCTGAGGAAAGAAAAGAATGAGGTTCAATTAGCAATTATTCACATATATGACAAAAACAAATATGTTACGATGAGAAATCACTTCTAACCTCTGACTTCATGGCTGCCTCAAGGCCGGTAAACCATTTGTAAAACTGCAGCACAAAGGAAAGGGCAGATAAAGCAAAGCAAAAGCTTCAGATCTTTTTCTTCTTTTAATGAACAGGCACAATCACATGAATTGATTTAAAATAAGTAAAATAGTTGAGGTGTATCAGCGTCTTAAATTGATAGTACTGACGTCAAAAGCTCGTTTGGGAAAAACAGAGAGAGAGAGAGAGAGAGAGGAGGGGAAGAAGAAGAAAGGATCCCCCCCCCCCCCAAAAAAAAAAAGAAAAGAAAATCTAAACGTGCTACATATAAATGGGTGTGGCATTAATCTTGGGCATCACACATGACCAAGGTCTTAATGAGAGAGTAATCGAGAATACTGTCCTAAGTAGAAGCATGAGCTTAAGATGCAGACCGGAAAAAAAATAAGGATAAGACATTACCTGGTTTGTATTGACCAAGAATGGTTGGATGGCAGGACCAGAATGTTGCAGAGAGTAGTCTTTAGCGGAAACAGAGATGGACAAGGCATTATCCGGGTGGAAGACGTGGTCTGGTGGCAGATTGAGAGGAAAAGGCCGCTCCGCAACCGTATGAGACAGCGTTTGGATTGCCGCTTGTTGCTGCTCCGTTAGAGGAGCATTCTGCACCCCCAAAGTTACAAGCGAACAGGAAAAAACATCCAAACCAAAGGAAGCGTTTGGGAATCATTCACAAAAATTAGCAAAATTGAGATTCAAACATGTAGATCGTTAAACCAACAAAGCAAAGCTCCAAATTTTCCTAAATAGATCAAAAGAATAAATCTTCTGAACGCAAATTTTACCTGTTCCCAAGTAGAGGCGAAGTTGTAGCCTTTAGAAATGGCTCCCGATTTCTGAAGGGTGGGAGGGCTCAGCTTCGTGCTTGCCATTTGCGCACTCAGTTCTCAGCTTTCCGAGAGGAGAGCTGCTACAGAGAAGCCCGCACGAAATGCACGAATGTGCCAAGATGGATAGGTATAGGAGGTAAGTAAATAAAAAATAATAATAAAGCAATTAAAAAGTTGCGGATTTTCTATATTTTTTACTTTTCTTCCTTCCTTTGCTTTTCTCCCACTTGTATCGTTCGTTCATCTCCCGCACATAAACTTCTCTTCTCCTGCACTAACGTGGATTCGTCCATCCGCAGAGCATTTCTCCTCACTTGAGTAAAAGACGTACGTAAGTGATCTATAAATTTTTTTTTTTTTGAAAAATTTGAGATTATCCCCTTTGTATTTTATCTTGTACTTAGTGATTTTTAACTAAATTGATAAAATTTATTTTATCTTCATTTGTATGTGTATATTTTAATCCTTCTACAACTTAAAAAAAATTGAAAAAAAAAAAATATAGAGCAGCGGCTAGTGTTTTTTTTTTTTTAATTATTTGTAAATATATGCACTATTGAATAAAAGTCATGCGTACAGTAAGATTAAAAAAATGTTTATAATGATTAAATAAATAAAAAAGAAAAAAAAATAATGGGACTGTTGGCTAACATATCTTTGCACAGGATACGTTTCAATTTTTTCTGATCTGTTTAGTGAAAAAAAAAAGTCTTTAATAAAGAGTTAAAGTCTGAAAATGTGATTAAGGGACTGCTGGACGACCACAACAATAGGTGATGGAACTGCTAACATGGGTAAAATGGTAAAATAGAATAATGTTGTTTTATGCAAGGGCAAAAGTGAGTTTTAGACCGCTGACATGGACTCGTGTTTTTCGTGCATCTGCCTTTTCGTGCTTTAGGTTCGTTTGGATCCTAAATTTAGCTAAGCACACTTCAGCTTAAAATTGCATTCATCATCTAAATATACAGTCGAATTGAAGTTGAGTGTATTTCAACTTTAACCTTTATGGACCCACAACTAACAAAAAGCATTAAAAAGCTCAATTCTTCATTTGGTGTTTCTCAATTCAAAAGAAGAAAAAGTACAAAAGTAACTTTTTAATCAATGGAGCCCACCACAATTGACAATTATTTTATTACAAAAATTTTTTTTTGGAGGTGTCTGGAGATGAGCCCTCGAGCGACATATATTCAATCATTACAACTTTCAAATCATTGGTGGGTCTTACAACTTTTTCACAACTTTCCATAAATATATTTAAAATTATCTTAACATCTAAACACAATAAAAACTCATCTTAGTGAACCCCACCAAACTTACTCTACAATCTCAACTCATTACTATTCATAAAAATCTCAACTCAATTCAATATCTAAACACAGCCTTAGACTTCCTTCCGAGAGTGAAGACTCTAAAGAACGTTAGACATGGGATTCTTCAGCGGTAGAGGCGATGTGGCAAGTAGTTAATCTTTGGATTCGTTTCTTTCACACGTGGCATGGCATCATACAGTTAGCAATGTTTTGTTAAGATTTGAATAAAATATTATTAAAATATAATTTTTTATTAAAAATTTTAAAAAAATTAAATTATTTATTATATTTTATATAAAAATTTTAAAAAATTATAATGATAAGATAAGAGAATTTCATGTATCCAAACCGGATCTTAATTATTGGAACTGAACAGGAGGATCTAAAACCGGATGGGAGACGCTCCCGACGCTTAAACGACATGTCGTTTAGGTACATCACCGTGGATGTAAGTAATAAGCAAATGGGAGTTCATGAGAGGAAATGTAAATAAACCCTAAAGTAAAGACTGAAATAAATTTTTTAAAAATATATATTATAAATAAAATGTAAAAGAGTGTAAAGATTTACAGGTATAAAATCAAATGGCGGTTCTTAATAAATTAACAAATGCTAATAGACAAGAAACGATAAGCCATTGCAACTAATGTGTCTGCAACTCCAAAATATTGAGCAGATGAAACACCAGATTCAAGCAGTGTGCCCATTTATTATCAATTAGTCAGCATGTTCTATTACTATACATGAGATCATTACAAAATACAGAGGATTATTAAACCAGAAGGAAGAATCCCCGTAGATAGTACCACTCTAAATTGTGTATGACATCTAAAAAGGAAAGGTAATAGTTCAGATTTTCACCAACAATGGAATTGATACAACAACAGATACACTATTAAGTGAGGCACATAATTAAAATTTACAAGACCTCAGCGAAGATTTACAAGCACCATTCCCAAATGGAAGGCAAGTAATTGAAATCACTCTCCACCTATCACAAGTGATTGAAAAGGGATCCTCTTAATTTCCACAAATGTTGAGTAGTCCTTGCTCATTGGCTGTTTCCATGGCTCCCCATCCATCTGCATATATCCATCTTTCCACTCCCCACCTCTAAATTCCATTCGAATTGCTGCAGCCTGGAGATACCAAATAAAACCTCATGAGTGCCAATGTTTGATTAACAGGGCTCGACCATTGTTCGTCATCACAATGGCAAAAACACATTATAAGTTTATTTCATTATTTTAGTATTTCCATTTAGCAGTTAGCACTAAATTGGAGCAAGCCATTCTGATTTACTTTGCCAAGTAACTAGAGGATGTGGAACATGGTCTGAAAGTCAAACAGCTTTTTTTCTTTTTAAGAAAGTCAAACAACCTTACCATTGAGTTCCAAATATGTGGAAAATATCACTAATCATACAATACAGTTTTCAAGCTCCTAAAATAGGGATGGTACTTCTTAAAGTAGCTGAGTGGTCCCTAAAGTCTAGATAAATCATAAGAAAAGTCTAGATATCAGTAACAAACAGAACGGAAAATCTTTGAATATTCAGGTGGATGCACTCACTCTCAACTGGGAACAGCAAGCATATCAAAGGCCAAAGAATGCATGTAGGTTTTGTAACATAGCCAACATGTTTCGATGTGGCAGGGCAATTTTATACATCAAAGCCTTTGATGTATAAAATTTCAAAAACAAACCAAGAATTTGTGCTTTCTATATAGAAGTGTATGCAAAGAAAAATTCTTGCTTTAGTTAAGATCTGGTGCTTCGACAGGATGCGTCAATCATTTTTCAAAGTAACAGGATTCGTCAATCATACAGAAATATCAAGCTTTCCATTTCCACCATGTTGTGCCCATCCATCAATGATATATCCATATTCAACTATAAAATATTTAGGGGAAAAAATATGACACCTGGTTAACAAAATCCGAAAGAAACCTGATAATTTCGGTGAGAAAAAGGAAGAGACAGAAACAATGGGGAGCTGCCATCCAGCACCTCCTCCACTCTAAATATTTAAGGAAAATATCCAGGTTCATACCAATATTATAAAGGCCCTCACCAGTGCCACAGTCTTAACCATTAGCATTTGATGGTCAGAACTTTTTCTTTCTTTCGGTAAACAAGATTTCAATGATCATGGGAATACACAAGAGCCCAAGTATACAGGACATATACAAGAGCATCACCTAGATAGTCATAATTTGACATGGTAGCACAAACAATATAAAGTTCAAATTAGATGCAGTACCTGGGCGATGTGTTTGGCAGAGATGAGTTCGACCATGACAAATGATGCATGCCATCCTTGCTTTAGACCAAATATTTCTAGTAGACCATCATCAGGATGGGCCTCGACAAAGCCTCTCTAAGAATAACCCCAAAAAAAAAACCAGGTAAGCATCAACTCTTGGAGCCAAAGTATGCTTTCACGGGACTTATTGCTATCACATTTGACAATAGACCATTCTTTAGAAAAGAAAAAAAAGTAACAAAGACCAAGCTGTCGAGCAACAAAAGAGTGTTAAAAGAAGTCTTTGCATCCTCTCAATAAGTAACCACCAACACAGATCACTCAAACTGACAAACAAACAATTACGAAACCCAGACACCCTTTCAACTACTACAAAATGCAACAAAAATACTACAAAATGCAACAAAAATACAGAAATGCACAAGTAAACTATGTCAGTTTATAATGACAGGGAACCCTTAGGGGTTGGCTCAAGTGGTAAAGGCCTTGGGCTTGGGGGTATGCTCCCCCTAAGTCTAAGGTTCAAATTCTCTTGGGTGCAAGCAATCTTTAGGGGCCATCAGACTGGGGGATTTTCCCTTTGAATTACCCAAGGTGCATTTGCGAAAAACTTATTGCCGAGAGCCTGTGCACACCCGGGATTAGTCGGGATGCTGTTCCTAGACACCCGGTGCCAATAAAAAAAAAAAAGTTTATAATGACAAGGAAAGTAAAACATATGCATGTGTGCGCATAATCATAGCCTACAAATCTGCTGAAAAACAACATATGTCATCTCAAGCACAAATATATGATACCTTTTCCAAATACTCTGGCTTCAAATTTCCCCATGGATTTCTTCCACTTCCGTAGTTATGAAGATTTAAAGTGACTATTGCCCTTACACTGGAAGAAAAAGGAAATATAACATTGTCAGGAGAAATAAAGTAACACAATAACAAAAAGGCAAGAGCATCCTACTCCTACTAAAAGCTTGTTATCAAGCTAAGTTCAACAATCTATCTTCGAGAAGAACGAAGAGGATCAACAAGAAGAGATATATGCATTTACTCAGAACTAGATGATGGTACTTGAAACTGATGCATGGAAGTAAACATTATTCTGATATTAAATAATAGTATAAGTTTTTTATAACTCAGCAAAAGTTATATCATTAGAATTTTACCTTGACGGAACTGGAATCTCCTCCCATTCTGAGCAATTGACCTTTTTGACATGTATCCTTAAAATGTTCCTTAGGCCCCTACAATGAGAGAGGGTTTTCAATTTTTTTTTTTTTTTAACAAATACATATTACCTTATGAATGTAAGTGTCAATACAAAAATCTACTTAGAAAAAAAAAAGTGTCAATACAAAAATCTACTAATGAAATTATACTGTGAACAACTTTAGTGCAAACCTTTTACGCCACAAACAGGAAAGAGTGATTCATCTCTCACCATAATCAGAATAAATTAACCTACCCCAAAAATTCCTATACTGAGATTTATACTTATTAAGACAATCTATTTGAAAACCATATTTGGTGAATGGCACTGCATGTCATTTCCTCACCATATCCTTATGTCTATGCTCTCTAACGAAAGAGAGAAGAGAGAGAGCTCTAACCTAAATAACTAGGGCAGAAGAATCAGCCCCAACAGAATTTCAAGGAATTTAAAATTGTGATCCATTGCTGAGCAAAAGGCCAAATAAGTTGAACTTATACTCCAAAATTTAGAGAAATGCAACCTACCACAAATTACCCACATCCCCCAAAAAGGCATCCTTTGAAGATTAAATTCATTATGCACATATGGACCCAAAAATGTAGAAAATCAGTAACTTGATGACTGAAAGATCAGATAGCATGCCAAAGTACCATGAAGAAAAAAATGACATTCATATGAAGGCTATAGGAATCCTTAATGAGGAAGAAAAACCTATTTTTTATAAGTAATAAACTTCATTAAAAATAGCAAAAGGTGCAACCCAGCTACACAGGATGCACAAAAGAGAAACACCTATCTAGCAATAAGGGAGAGAAAACCTTTGAAACTCTCACACACAAAATCAAGGTAATCATACATGTTAAAGAAGTTTATGTTACTCAGCCCATGAAAAAGAAAAATATGATGTTGTTCTTCTCCATTATCCATTTCATCTGAAAGAGGGAAAAATCATGAAAACAGCTCTGGCTCAGTGGCTCCTACTAAGCATAGTGGCAACCCAAAGTGAAACAAGACTACCAAGACAGTGGCCCAGGTAAAAAGTATGATGAACGAAGAAATAACAATGACAGATACATGTCAGGTTCTCCTAGCCAATATGTTGTGCATCTGGCAAGTCATTGTTATTCAAGCTAAGTATCACATCAGTTTTTGCGACTGATAGAGAAAGACCAACGTATAATCCAGAAAAGAGTTGGAATAGAGAGATAGAGATATGAGAAAATGCTATATCAGTACTAACAGGAACAAGGCTGGCAGGATGAGTTTCTTGGTAGTTAAGGCCCCTAGAACTTCCAAAAAACATAAGATAGAAGCTCTCATGAAGAGAAAAAATGAATAATCAGTTCGGGAGAAGAGAGATGTAAACCCCAAAAAAGGAGATAATCGAATCTGACACATTCATTCATAGGCCTTGCCAGTGCTCTCCACCCTAACAATTTTGAAGCTTTTCCCTGGGGAAGTGTAGCCTAGATAATGATCTTCAGCACTTGCAACCCCTATTCTACGAAAACTGCAGGCAAAAAGTCTTTTAGAAGCTCAAGTAACTTCATAACCATGACACTGATATAGAATGTAAAACCCAAAGCACGAACTTCCTCAAAAGAATGTCACTGCCAAAGTAGCCAACCTATCATCAACATTTGAAACACAATACAAAAATATATCTACTTGATAGTTTCAACTCTACAAAAAATTATATATTCTTTATTTTTGAGCTTTCAACAGGTGATTAGGATTTTAGTTCCAACTACCAGTTACAAGCATATAGAAATGTCAACATTACAGCCAAGAAAAACTAGTTTTTTTTATCAGTACAGCCAAGAAATACTAGTTGAGACCATTATGGTTCTGCTCATCCACAAAATCAAGAATTTCTTCTCGACCAGGAGAGAATGAAACATAGAAGCACTTCTGTCTAATTAGATTTCTTTATGACAAGTTGAATTGGGGACCTATTCGTAAGAGTAAAACCTTTCTTTTTTTCATTTTAAGAGAAAGTAACAAACGTAGAAAGCCATTGAAATAGACACAAACAATGTCAGTTCGAAGATATCACCTTAAGCTCGGACTGCTCGCGCAAGGTGTGAAGAACCAACCTTGAGTGCAACTGTAACCAGAGTAGATAAGCTGCACGATAGATTGATCAAATCGCACTCGTGTTAGAATGACCTAGATACTTAATATCATTTCTTGTCAAAAAAACATATAACTTAAGAACATCATCCTTGTACGTAGCACAAAGCTAATATTGTTGGTAACATATGTAATGATTCTTTTTTTTATTTTTGGCTCAATAACATCTGTAATGATTCATTCCCAATATAACAACCACAAAAATAACAAAATGAATGAAAGAAGTTCACAGCTTTCGTATATAATTTAAAACTTCAGGTTTCTAACATATGTACTTAGGGGATGCTTAGACAATGAGATGAGATGAGAATTTTGTGAATAGTAGTAAAATGGTTTGTGAATAGTAGTGAAATGATTTGACTTAAGGTGTTTTATTGGGTTTTGGGAAAGGAGAGAGAAAAGATTGAATAAAGATATTATAAAGTTAATATCTTGTTAGAATATAATTTTTTAATATTATTTTTGTTTTGAAATTTGAAAAAGTAGTATAATTTTTTGTGTTTTGTTTGAAAGTTTGGGAAAGTTGTAATGATTAGATGAAAAAGTTGAAGATTTAAAATTAAAAAGTTTTTGAGTTTGAGTGATGTTTGGGAAGAAAATTATGAAAAATTTTGAGATGAGATGAAATGTGTTTCCTAAACAAGCCCTTATTCTTTCAAAAATGAGTTTTCTGATTTGAATTATAAACAAAACAGAAGCAAAAAAAAAAACAAAAACGTGCTTCAACTGAATAATCATGAACACTGATATCTAAATGCATGCTCCATCCAGTCTATCTACCATCCTGGCTGCTCTGTTTTCTAATGCCTCTCAGAAATTTTCTTTCACCTCGAGATTCTATATGTTTGAAATTTCACAAAGACAGAGGAGTTCCTTAAGTTTGAGAACAAGTGGCTTAGGAAAGAGGGTACTCATAAGAAAGTTCAAGAGCAGTGGAATGAATATAACTTCAACAGTTGAGTCATATTTGTTCAGCCTAAATCAACCAAGCTTCATATTGTTACAACAACAGATGATATTTAACAGTTGAGTAATATCTACTTGTGTCCTGGTACAGTGTGCAGCTTATAAAAAAAAGTTCCGGTGCAGTGTGCAGAAAGGAAAAAAAAAAAACTAATGCAGTAGAAAATTAGCTAGAACCAATATTATTCATCGACCAACATGTTTTCATGGGGGTTCAGGGGAGAAGGAACACAGAAATGTTAAAATATTGTAAGAAACTATTAAAGTGCTTCCCCGCCCCCTCATATATATTTCCTTGGAGTTCTAGGCAAGACCAACAAATAAATCACATAAAGCAAGTAGTAAAATCTATTGAGGAACTTTAATCAATAGTAAAATCTAATGTTAATGGTATAACACCTCAAGCTATATGAACTCAGAGATAAAGCAGTCAAGAGACTCAACCTGACCTTGTTTGTAATTGGACCTTGTGCAAGACAAGGTTTTTCATTGCGTAAATGGTGGAAGCCATAAGCAACTTGAGCATCCATTCCTGCATAACAAAATGATAACATATGGTAGTTTGTGAATAGTAGTAACATAGTTTGTGAATAGTAGTGAGATAATTTTAGTTGAGGTTTTGGGAAAGGAGAGAGAAAAGGTTGAATACAAAATATTATACAGGTAATATTGTTATAATATAGTTTTATAATATTTTTTTTTTTTTTTTTTTTTGTTTGAAAGTTTGGAAAAGTTGTAATGATTAGTTTAAAAATTTTGTATTTGAATTATGTTTGGGAAGGAGATAGGATGGGATGAGATGAGAATTTTGGGATGAGATCTATTTCCAAACAAGCCCATAGGATCCACAAAAACTAATCTAAAGTTCCATATAAGAAAGAATCTCAAGTGGCTGCCATTTAGACCAAAGGCTAACAAACAAAACAAACTTTAGGAAACTTACCAAAAAATGCATCTTCTTTTGTAATTTTGTGTATGTGTGTGTCATGGCCTTCTCATTTGAGTGAACATGTTAGGAAAACTAAATAGTACCACTGAAGATTAAATTCTATCTGTTCTTAATTAACCTGAGTGATTTCTAGAAACCAAAACAGATGCAAACAAGCACCAGTAAGGGATTGCTGGGCATACGAAAACTTATTTTAGGTTGACTGTTTTAATAAATTTTTGGGTAGTTGGGTAGTTATTCCACCATCTAAGACATGCCAATAAGCTGAGAAATGGGCAGATATGATCATGTTATTATCTCCCACAAACCAAGTCAAATACTATGAGTGGATAAATTAAATTCACCCAGTTAGGTCAACATACCAATGCTAAAGTAATTGTAAAACACTCCTTCATAGCAAGTCAATTTATCAGGCAACTCCCCCTCAACTTCCAAACCCTGCATCAAAAGAAAGTTTCCACATTTGAAAAAAGAAAGACTCAGCAAGTTTTGTACCTAAGCACTTTGATTCTTCAAAGTTTCATCTTTACATATACAGTAGACATTTTTTTTTATCGGTAATCAAGAAGTTTTATGCATAAGAGAAGGCGTAGACAAAGTACACATGATGCATACATGAGAAGTACCTAACTAGAGTTTACATGTACAATACACATAATTCCAACTAAAGCCAAAAAAAATGTAAATTTAGGCTAGGTTTAGATATTACAACTATCTTAACCCATCTCATCTCATCTTATCATTACAATTTACAAATTCTCACATAAAATATAATAAACAATTCAACTTTTTCAAATCTCAGAACAATAATAATATTAAAAAAATATTCTGACAATATTTTATTCAACTTTCATCTAAAATCATCTCATCTCACTATCCAAACCCCACCTTAAATGGTTTTAAATAAATTTTTACAATCATTATTATCCTGCCACTGAAGAGAGTCTCCTTGACTGAGAATATAGATTGTAATAAAAACCTTTAAGCAACACGTATGTTTTTTTTTATGTCGGGGAACCTCTCCAAGGCAGGGCCCTTCGGACCCACCCATGCAAAGTAAACTCCGGTCCTGTGCACCGCACCCTCGAAAGTTTCCCTACACGGAACTGGTTAAATCGCTGGCTTTTCACCAGGGGATGTGGCCCCAAATGATTGTTTGCACCTATGAGGTGTTGAACCTTGGACCTTGAAGGGAGCAACAAGTATGTTATAATTTATTTTAAAGAAAAACTGAAGTTAATGGCAAACACACAAGGCAAACAAAATTCTTGAAACCCATTAACCACAGGTCCACAACCGTTACTACCTTCACAAACATAAGTTCAATGTTATAAGTAACAACAACGATTCACTTAAACGTTCAATGCATTGTCAGCACACAACACTAGTGAGTGTTTACCACAAGAAGTTTCTCAAATTAAACAAAGCAAATGAGGAAAGAAAAAACAAATATATCATAGTTGATCATCGATATGATATCATCAAATTAACATATTTAACTGGTATAAAGTAGAATCTTTTTTTTTTTTTTGATAAGTTAAAAATTTTATTATAACACAATGTAATAGGCGATGCCCAAGTACACAGGAAGTATACAAAGAAACACCTAGTTACATTCTAATAGTTAGACAAGCGAAGACATGAAGTTGTTTACAGCCCCTCCCTTGAGTACAATAGCAGAAAACCAGCTAAGCATAGTGCTTGTAAAAAACTTCCAAAATTCGTCTGTATTGCTTTCTCTATCATTAAAACACCTCTCGTTTCTCTCTAACCAAATACACCACATAATACACAAAGGCAGCATTTTCCAAGCGGTTGCCACTTGGTGACAAGTATGCATTTGAAAGTTGGACCAGCTTGCTAAAAATTCACCCACTGTTCTTGGCATAACCCAGCTCAGCCCAACCCTTCCAAACACTCCATCCCACAGCACTTTAGCCATTTTACAATGAAGAAGTAGATGGTTCACTGATTCTGCATCTTTCTTGCACATAAAGCACCAATCCAAGACAATCATTCCACGCTTCCTCAAATTGTCTATAGTCTGAATATTCCCTAATGCTGCAGTCCATACGAAAAAAGCCACCCTAGTCGGAACATGAGCCTTCCAAATCCTCTTCCAAGGAAAGCCAATATGGGGCTGGTTTAAAATCACCTTATAATATGACCGAGCTGTAAACTTATTAGTGGCTGTATGTCTCCAGCATAGTTGATCCCTGCCCTGTCTTCTTATCTCCACTGAATATAACACTCTGAAAAAGTCAGTCACCTCCTCTATTTCCCAGTCTTGAGCAGATCTGGAAAAGCTAATATCCCAAAGTACCCCTCCATTGGAAGATCCCATCAACTCTGAAACTGAAGCTAACTTGTTAGACGCCAATCTGAAAGCAACTGGATAGGCTCTAGCTAATTCAGTATCCCCGCACCAAATATCCGACCAGAATCTGATTTTAGAACCATCCCCAACCGAAAATTTGACTTGTTTCAAGAAACAGCCCCATCCTTTCCTAATACACTTCCATAGACTCACTCCATACGAACCCCTACACTCTTTAGTGCACCAGCCTCCCCAATCACTACCATACTTACGATCAATTACCCCTCTCCACAATGCTTCCTCTTCCCCATGATATCTCCATAACCACTTCCCCAACAATGCCTTGTTAAAACTACGTAAGCTATGAATACCCAAGCCTCCATCAGCCATTGGACAGCACACTTTTTTCCAGCTCACTAGGGGAGTTTTAGTCTCCTCTCCCATACCTCCCCATAAAAAGTTTCTATACAATTTTTCAATACGGTCGGCCACACCGACCGGAAGAGGGAATAAGGAAAGGAAGTAAGTAGGGATATTAGAAAGGGTACTTTTTATAAGAGTAATCTTACCCCCTTTTTATAAAGTAGAATCTTTTCGAAACAGATAAACAACTCAACAAGCATTTGCACCTGAAATGTATTAGCAGCTAAGAAGCCCCAATGTAAAAATAAAATGTTAGAAGAAACTCTCCGTTTGGATACAGAAATACTCTCAACTCATCTCATCTCATCATTATAATTTTTCTAAATTTTCACACATAATATAATAAATAATTCAACTTTTTCAAATCTCAAAACAATAATAATATTAAAGAATAATATTCTAATAATATTTTATTTAACTCATCTAAAATCATCTTATCTCATCTCATCTCACTATCTAAACCAGCCCTTAATAGAAAAAATACTAACGTGTTAGTAGCCATCTAAAATAGTAGAATGTGGAGTAAGTAGATCAGCAACCTCATCAAGAGCACACTCTTCTGTAAGCTTCAGGGAGTAGGGTGGATTAGCAACTTCACCGACTGGCATTGACAGCAGAACATGCCAACTGCACCATCAAAAAACGATTTTACATAGCTTCCTAGCCACATCAATAAGCACTCATAGAAAGTAGTTTTACTAAAAACAATGGCAACCATAACAAAGTGACCCTAAGCTAGATCAGATGTTCATAAGAGACAAACAAGTATATCATTTGTACAGGAAAGTATCAGAATTGTTTGAAACATAAAAGAGCAGGGAAGATGCTCTCACTTATATATATATGTGTGCATGTGTGTGTGTGCAGAGAAGATATTCTAAAAAATAACTTACAAAAAAAGATATTTTACAATAGTGCATTTGTGGGAAACTCCTTGCCGATGTGTGCAACCCCATGATTAGTCGGGACTTTGTTCTCGGACACCCGTGCCAATCAAAAAAGATTTTTTACAATATGTAAGAGATGTGCCAATTTTTAAGATAATTAAACAAACAGTTTTCTTTTGCTGTATAATTAATTAAACAATCACTTCTTTTTTACAGAAGAGGGACGGTACCCCAATCAATTAAACAATCACTTACCCACCAGAAAATTTACAATTATACTTTATATATCTTTAATGTTTTGCTCTTAACTTACCACACCTATAATTGGAAAAAAATAATTGGCATTGTCACCCCTAAAATTCAAAATATATTACTAGATATTACCAGATAATAGAAAGCTTACCTGTCCAAACGGCAGATAGGACCTGTAATAGCTTTGTGGAGTGATCTTTTGACAGCTGATTTCCATGCAAAAGGAAATGAACCACCCTAATGAAAAAATTCAAATCCAAAGTTCAACATACAAGACAGCAGTCAGAGAACTCAAATCTTCAGAGTGCATAAAAGCTTACCCAACCAAAACTCCTAGATAGGTCATTTCCAGTACCAAGTGGAATGATTCCTACAGGAGGAAATGGCTCCCTACCCTGTTTCTTAAGTTCTCCGAGGCTTCCCAGCACCCAGCCAACTGTACCATCACCTCCAGCAACCTGCTCAAGAAGCTCAATAGCTTACATTTGACACATATACGTTTTTAAAAATTCACTAAAGATACAATTATCATTTTCCAAATAATGGGAGGAAATGCAACTGAGCTATATATTGAAGAACAATATGTGTGAAAGTGTGCTCCAGGCTAATGCGTCCAGTGACCATACCATAACCCTCATCTTTTCACGAGTCTCTTTGGCACAAGAATCGCCAAGATCAGCAAGCATCTCTAGGCATTTCAACCCATATTGGACAAACTCAGAAGGCTTCACATCTGCCAGGTCAAAAACCTGCATTACAATGTATTTCCAGTTCAAAGACCAAATTTACAAAAAATAATAACACAAAAAGTATTATATATAAATAATAACTAAAAGGTCCCCCACCCCACCCAGAAAAAGAACTAAAAACCTTAAGTAGGATAACTTCCTCGCAGCCTACATTTTTAAGTTGCACGAACAGAACTAGCTTACAGCTGCATATTATTGAAGTAGTTCCAAGCACGCATGCGTGTATTGGTGCATACTCACACAAACATGTACAGAGAGAGAGAGTCATAGGCATTAACATTGTGAGTTTGTGAGTTATATTAGGATTGTTATTCTTACCCTCAGAGTGAAATTCTAAATTTGTTGGATATCATAAACTAATAGCTAAGAGGTCACGTTGACCAGGTTGAAAGAAGACACTTTTCCCCTTTTTACCCTCTAAAACATTCCAATTTTCACAAGTTTGTTTGCAAGCTCTCTCAACATAGCCATAAAGTTAGAAACTTGATGGGCCTGACATAGTACCGAAAGATGTAGCTACCACGAGGAAATGCTGAATGAGATATCACATGAGGACCAAAGAGCTTGCGTTTCTCACCCCGACAGATAAAATGGTTCCCAGCCAATGACCTCAAGAAAATATCAATCGCACGCATTATTCCCACAAAACAAGTAAATTCACACACTGCACAGAGCCACCACTCTAGATCCGTGCTTCTTTAACACTCCACAACTTCATCACACGTCCCGGCATATAATACTTTCATCAACATATAAATAGTTCAACTAAACTTACCAAACCAACAAAAAAAATCAATCATTTCATCCAATAAAAACAATAAACCGCGGACAGATTCATACATATACATAAAAGCTAAATGGGAGTACATATGATAATTTGAATTTATTTAGTAAGAGAAAACACAAGAAATTGGAACCTGTTCTTCGGAAATCAATTGCTGGAGCCTCTCCTTGATCACGGGGCCGTGGCGCCCACCGCTGCGCGGGTTGATGAAAACCATCATCGGGGCCTCGGGCGACTCAAGGTTTTCCTCGTCGCCGCCGCGGTCGTGCATCCAGGTCATGCCGGCGTTCGGGTCCTTGGACCGGATGGAGTCGCGGACGGCAAGGCGGAGGTACTGCGGCATCAGGAGCCTCCTCCGGAGCTCGGCCTTGTCAATCTGGGTCCCCAACAGCGTGCACCCCCTTAAGGAATCAATCATGGACGCCCTAGCCGCGATCCGCGTCGTTTCGCCCGTCGACGGAGACCCCATATCTATCGACGCCTCCCTCCCACCACTGCACTAACGCAGACTGAGTAGAAACTGAGTTCTCAACTAGAAGAGTGGTTGGTGGGGCGGCCCTCGAAAATAGTAATATCTTTATTTGTTTTGTGAAACAAAAAATCTATTTGCACTCGGGAGAGGGAACCTCCGCGTACACGGGCCTCCACGTGGATAAATGAAACGCTGCGTTAAGCTCAACCTGTCACATGCAAGCAGATTCCCTTCCACTTCGTCACAGACACAAAGCAACAAAAAATCTATTTGCACTCGGGAGAGGGAACCTCCGCGTACACGGGCCTCCACGTGGATAAATGAAACGCTGCGTTAAGCTCAACCTGTCACATGCAAGCATATTCCCTTCCCCTTCGTCACAGACACAAAGCAAGCAGCAAAGGGCATCCTCATTTCGGCGAGGGTGAATCTGCTTCCCCACCCACGAAGAGCTTCATTTTGGGTGAATCTGCTTCCTACAATCCACGAAAACAGGTTCTGCTTCTCAACTTCATGTGAGGTGTTGTTTTGTCAAAAGATTCATGTGGGTTTGATGTAAGGACGGTGTCTTTCACATTACCTGGACCTGTTTCTGTAGGTCTTTAATGTACTCCACCGCCAATTCTAACATATCTGCTGCATTGGTTTGCTGCGAATGGAATAACAAAAAGAAGAAATTGAAATTGGAACAAATTCTCTCAGTGGAAGTCTTGGGCAAACTCAAATGATGAGTCAAACCGTGGGGTCTGTTTCCGGGTCCTGGGTTCTGTTGAATAAAATATCAATTACATGATAGGATAAGCAAAGTGCGGATTGCCAAACAGAAAGCGGAAAAAATTTAAATTGAGCAGCCGGTACTACCGGAATATCTGATGCATTGGAAGATGGAAATACATTAACCTCATCGTCTCTGGCTCTGCTTAGGCTATTGAATGTGGATCCATTCCAAGTATCGGTTGTGAAGTTGCAAATGTAGAGTTGATTGCTTTCACTATCATTTGCCAAGGTTTAATCCTCTTGACTCTTTATTGTTTCATTCCCAATTTCAGCAACCTGAGGCAAACGTGTTGAGCATGAAGATTGCCCAGAAGCTTAAATGATCATTCCTCATCACACCGAAACCTGTTAGGCATTAAAAGATATTCAGCATTCTATCTTGAAGAGTATGAAATAGAAATGCTCAAATTCTGAAGATTAGAAAATAAAATCAAAGAAACAAAGTTGGCATCAAATTGAAGCTTTAATTGATAATTCTTAAACAAAATTGACCCTACAACTAGTTGCTAGCAGTCTTCCCCAATCTTCCCCTAAACATTTCCCCCCTTTTAATGTTCATTAGATGGAAATTCGTTTACCCACCAGAACCCACTGAAAGAGGAAGGAAAGAGAAGTCTAAAATTCAATCCTCGATCAGTTCCCTCTCGTTTGGATCAGTTCTTCGATTTGGCTGGATGTACACGATGAAGACAAGTTCTGACTCTTCTGAGATGCAAAATATCAGGGATGAGTTTGGCGAGGTGAGATGTGAAATCGAGTTTTTCTTCTTTCTTTCTTTCGTTCGTTTTCTTTTTCTTAAATAATAATATAAAAGTGGACGATTCCGCAACAGGTACCCAACGACGGGTACCCGTAGCAGAATTGAAAAATTATAACGATAAGAGAAACCTGCACGCACTCCATACGAGATTGTTTTGCCACTTCTCCAAGTTTGTTGACCTACAGGAAAAAGAGAAAAACGAAAGAAAAATGTACGCTTTTGAAGGATGAAGAACATTCAAGCATTCTATAAAACAAAAATTTTATTCATCATCTTTACATCTTATAATTATATTATTCATTATACATTATTTTTTTATTTTTTTTCTTATCAAATATTTGATATATAAATAATGAGTAAAATAATTTAATTAATTTAAAAAAATTAAATAAAAAATAAAAATAAACGTAATATATGAAAATGATAAATAATAAAACTCATAAATACTTTTCAAATCTCTCTTATTATATATATATATTGAAAACAGTTAATTATAAGAATCCTTCTACAAATTAATTCATGTCTCTCTATCCACTACCATTAACAAGTAATCAATACATTATTTCATAAAATTATTGATGAGAATTTAATCGACAAATTAAAACAAAAAATAAATCAAAAAAGGTCTTCCTCGTGAGGGAATGTCTCTCAAAGCATACAATCACAGTGATTAAGATCATGTCACCAAAATTATTTATATAAAAATTAATTGTTAATGATATTTTATTTTGTAATAGGATGGAAATAATAATTCTATTTAAATGTTTTTATACCACACACCACGTGGCATAATTTTATTTAGAAAATAAATTTTAAAAATTAAATCTTACAAAATAAATTATATTATATGGATAATATGTAACGTAAAAATCTTTAATTTTGGATTTTGTTATATCGAAGCTATAATTAATGTAATTAGAAAATGATAACCTTACAACTATTTTACAATTAGTTTACAACTCTATATAAAATGGAGGGTAGTTCTGTAATATTAAAAAAAATTTTTAATAAATTGGCATGATTTGTTTAATTGTAAAATAATTATAAAAGAGTTATAAGCTGTCAATACTCTTAATAATTACCGAACGATTTTCATTATTTGGGCTTAGTGGTGTGGTGGGAGCTGGAAGGAACCATTAAAACAGCGCGTGGGCTTGAAAACTGGCGGTTGAGTACGATTAGTTTGGATTGAGAAACACTTTCAATCAATTTCAATTTATTTAATTTTATCTCATCTCATCTCATTATTATAATTTTTATAAATTTTTATATAAAATATAATAATCAATTCAATTTTTTTAAATCTTAAAATAATAATAATATTAAAAATAATATTTTAATAATAATTTATTTAATTTTCATTTCAATTCATTTCATTATATTTCACTAAACCTAACCTGAGACTTGAGTCGGTGGACTACCAACACCAGTAAACAAACGGCCGAAGTTCAACGTTCAAAACTTCAATCACAGGATTTTTTGCAGTCTTTTTATAGCCGTTGTTTGTCTAGGGCAACGATGCACAATTTTTTAAAATTTTTTAATATAATTATGTTTTAAAATAAAATTATTTAGATAAAATGATATTAATTTTATAAATTATTTTATAAAATTATTCTTAATTTAAAACATAACTATATAAAAAAATTATAAAAATAATTACGTGTTTATATTTTTTTAACCACGTTCCAAAAGATGCAATAATTTTTTTTTAAGAGTAATGATATATATATAATATATAGCACAATATATTACACAAACATATTATAAAATAAGAGTATTTTTATAAAATGATGTCACCTTTATAAGATATTTTATAAAAATATTCTTCATTTCAAATATAATTATATAAAATATTATTATTATTTGTAAATCATTTTTCTTTTTTTAATGTTCTGACCAATGAAAGGTATATTCAATCACATCAAACATTCGTTTTTTAAGATAATAATATATATTTAAGGAAGAGATGGACCCTTTTATATCTCTGTTGACACATCCTGAACAATCCAAAATTAAAAAAATGTTCGCAAACAGAAACGGCAGAGCCCAAGATGCTCGGCCCAACCAGTTATGTCCACAAAAATAGTAGCCTTCAGCCCTTCATTACCGGCCCTTGGAACTACAAACACTATACAAAGAAGAAAGAGCAACTAACACACTCAACGTATAACGGAAACAACCTCTAAAAGAAGGTAACTTTTCTATGAGAAAGATAATAATATTTCTAAAGGAATGGTTAAAAAAAAAGGGTGGGGTGGTGTTCCCCAGCCATCACCCTTCAAATAACAGAAAAAAAAAAAACATTGAAAAAAAAAAACTCTTAAAATGACACTAAATATTGTTAATTGGATGAATTGCTTCGAGTCATCTATTATTAACGAGACCCGACGTATACAGGTGTGTTAATATTTAAATATTTAAATATTCTGGATCCAACCTATCTACAACATCAGAAGGGAATGGTTTAAAACATTAACGAAAAAGTTTAGTACAATCACATGATATTGAGAAGTCTTATATGGTTTAAGAACAAACTCATCTTAGGTTTTATAAGGAATTATCTCACTCTTTCTATTAGGTCTTTTATGGAGAGAAATAAAAATTTCTATATGGTATCAGAGTCTATTACAGGACGAATGGAAACCCACACTATTTATCCCATGACAAGGATAAAGAAAAATACTGACCTTCACGTGAGGGAGGGTATTGAGGAATAATCACACATCACTTGTGGATAAGGTATTGAGCATAGTTATAAGAAATGAGTAATCATTTCTTATAAAACGGGTTTTTTAAGATGAGTTAGGCCCATAAATTTGTTCATAGTATCAGAGCAAGTTAACCTATAACTGATGATAGGCTCCTACGACCTACACATCGTAATAGTACCAGAAATACCAGCCCACACGTGAGAAGGCATATTGAGAAATCTTACATGATTTAGAAATAAACTCATCCTGAATTTTATAAGGAATTACACAACTCCTCCTATTAGGCTTTTTATAAGGAGAAATATGTGTTTCTATATATGAGAGTTTGAAACTCATAAAATGGATCAAAGGTGTGGTTTGGAATAAGGTGAATTGTAATCCTTCCAACAATATTTGCCGATCAAAATCCTTTACAAAATTCATAATCCAAAGCCTTTGATACGCATATCCATCGCACTATAGACACTCTTTTCCTTCCAAGTATGACTTGTTGCATCCTTTCCAGTAGCTCAGAGCATCGAATCGAGGACTTCCCGACCATGAAGTCCGGCCAACGAGTTTACTTATTTTGGAGGGCATCCGAATGGATTAGGACTGGTCACACGAATAACTTCATGATTAATTTTTGTCCTATGAAGCCATGTGAACACAAAAGCATAAGGTCTTCAAGAAAATGTAGTTAAATTCACCCACACAGGGGGGTCATATTAATATACACTTTAAAAAGTCGTTTTCCTTTCCCATGCAAAAAAAATAGGAATCCATTGATTCAATCATCACTCCAAGGCAAGACTCGGCACCATTTTCGGAAGTTGCCTGTGATAGCCCAACCCTGACCATTTTTTGCATTTATGTTATGTCACCCTCTTTCTTCTTTCTCTCTCTGTTTTCTGATATCTTTTTCGACCCATTTAATGTGAAAGAAGAAAAAGGAATCCAAAACTTCCCAAACAAGGCAAATCAAAAGTCAAGGGAATGGTACCACCTAGCATAAATGCCTAGCAATTCCTTTGGGTTATCGTGTTGAAAGAAAGAAATTTTGGTTTCTTTAGTTTCTCTTCCATTTCATTTACATTATTGATAAAAGATATGTTTCATCCCTAAAAATATTTTATAAAAATAAATTTATAAATTAATATGATTTAATATGTTATGTTAAATTGTAAAATTATTTTTATTATAATACAAATATAACGTATCATATCAAATTATGTCAATTTATTTTATGAATTTATTTTTATGAAATCTCTTTCATATAGGTACAGTGTTTTAATTTTAATTTTTTTTTATTTCATAATAAAAGTTTTCTTTTTATAAAATCATTTAATTAAATTTATAAATTAATTATTTCTCCTTTAATTTTGCTTTCCTGTGCAATTCAAAGGAATTCAAAAGGTGTAGTTAATAAGTTATCGACAAGTGTGGCATGCCTTCACTTGTTCCTGACGTACTCATGAGGGTTCCTGGGCAAGATCATCAGCTTTTCTGGGAGCAGCGAGCGGGCGCATGAATCAACTTTGAAGCTTTTTTCTTCCTCACAGAAACACAAAATCTGAGCTCTGGATTTTTTTGGGTGACTTTTGCTTTCTTCAAAATGATGTCTTTTTTTTCTTAGGGGTTCTGCGTATTTGCAGGCTTTTACAACATCATAAGGTATTTTGTCTTGCTTTACAGCATCTGCTTCACTTCAAAATTGCTGAGAATTAGAATGTGTCGGTGTTTAATTAATAGAATTGTATTAAAAATGCATCTAAGCATTTAATAATTTGTGTTTTCCAATGCTTTCCATTAAGCTAAAATATGTAATTGAAATTGAATTGACAGCCATAAATCACATGAACATATTCAAAACGAGGACATATATATAGTTTCTTTGATATATATATATATATATATATATATATATACAAAACGAGAACCCGTTTGGATACAGAGGTGTCAATCTCACCTCATTGGATCTAATAATCTCACTATTATTCACAAATCATATCAACTTATTTTATTTCATTTCATCTCACTGTCCAAACAGTCTTTAGTGTGGGACGTGGTGTCTTTGTACGTTATGTTTATCACATGAGGTGCTTGCAAATAATGCTCACTAAAAACTATATATGCGAAATGCTCTATAATGTTGGCACATAATTTAGTTCACATAAATTACCATCTTGAATTGATCAATCATGATATCTCACGTTAGAAGATGATTTATAATCAAGATGAATTATAGAAATTACAAGACAAGAGGTGTACATATTCAATTCATCATCAGAGGACCATGTTTCCCAAAATGTGATCTGATTCTCTTTTCAAGACCCCCTTTCTATAGAACATGCCACCTAATAGTTTAACTTATTGAATCGTGGGGATGATGGATGAGGAAAGATATCTAGTGATGACCCAATATGCATACATTTATGGATGTAGTTGAAGGTAGGGCTCTATTCGAGTTATGTCCAATGCATCATGTGTCGATATATATGATTTACATGCATAAAATGGATAGTAATGATATGCATGGCCATCTCTATTATGGTAAAAGATGTGGAGCCGGGGTTTAAAAAACTTGGTACATATTTGGATTTCGGTTTTAATTTGATCTAATTAATTCAACTTGGAACTAAATAGTATAGCTAGGGAATTCCAATTCCAAACAACATTAATGGAATGCCTAGCTAGCTAGTTCAAAATCGAACATATTTCATAAATCAAGGCTAATGCCATCTAGACTGGGGCCATAGGCAACTGACACTAGCTCCGAACGGTTGGATCTAATTATGCATATATAAATATATATATATATATATATATATATATATATGTATATAATATGGTACTACGTACAAATTGTAAATGGAGTGATAATTTGGGAGCTAAGAGATCATTTCCTTAGTTTGATTGTCATATTACCAAATGAGTGGTAGCTTGAAGTTGAGGAGTAATAAAGTGCAAATTTTCTGCTTATTTTTAGATTAACGTTGGATATAGTCATATGGTATGCACACCGTACCTTACGTATTTCTTTTAAAAAGAATGGAATTCACCTTTAAAATAATGAATATTTCATATGAATCATAGATATGCTCACTTTTTTAAAAAGAGTATGCAAGACTTGTATGTTTTAAAATAAGCAACTATTAATTTCATTTTCTGTAACCTCCAAAAGCTCTATAAATGATGTATATATATCACTTTTTTGTAAAAAGTGAGGATAGAAAAATAAATTTGGAGTTTCGTCATCTTTATTAAAAAAATAACTGCTATCTATATATATATATATATATATATATATATAAATATATAACTCCCATTGATCTCTAGCTAGCTACTTATATATCAAATATTTTTAGGGAGAATATTCACATCTGATCATTATAATTAAATTAACTAGCATATATATAATTCGGTCCCTCTAAAGATATTTTGAAGCTTTTTTCTTAATTAACTTTAAAAATCGCATTTAAAAACCTGACTTTATGCATGTCTTAATAGATCAATCTAATCAGCACTTCAATATTCCACTGATATATAATGGTAATGCTCGAGTGTTTTACGTACGCATGTGATCTTCCCTTTTAAGATCGATCGATGTAACCCAAAAGGTTTAGTCATTCTTAGAAACTTTTTTGCTAATTTCTATATCAAAAGTTGAACGCTAGCTTGTGTGTAAAGTATAAGGCTAGGGATTAACTATTAATTAGTGGTTGATAAAGCTAAGTTTAGCTAGCATGATTAGTGGATAAAAAGTAGGTAATTAATTTCATCTAACTGGGATTTTCTATAGTTAACTATTAATTTGGGTCCAATGTTGCTAACTCTTTAAGGATTCCAAGAACTCCCAAAAAATGTTTTAAAAAGAAAAGAATTAGCTACAAGATGCCATGCATGTTCTTTCAACAACAGCTTTTGAGGCATGCATGCATATGGGAATTTAGAATCTAATCCCAATATAATTAATTTGTCCCTTTTTATGAAAATAAAAAAAAATGTAAAAAAAAAAAAATTCAAGTCTTGGATGGGGCGGTGCCTCCAAATTAATTATCTATTTAAAATGAAAATCTAATCCAAATTAATGTAGGTCCAAAACAACTAATAATATTGTAACTCTTTATAATTATGTGACATATAAAATCTCAATGTCCCCAATCAGCTTAATTTATTACAAGAAGTTAATTAAGCTTGCTTAATTAATTGGGATGAGTCTTTTTTTTTTTTACCAATAAATTAGCAACAAATTGTCGTAATTAAAAGTTATAAATTTTAATCAATGATTGAATCCCCCTTCCTGATGTATCAAAAAAAAAAAAACTATAAATTTTTTCATCCAAATTGTTCACAGTAAATGTTCAGATAATTTGAACATTACATGGAGTTTTTGCGACGAAATCAAACCTATTAGATGCTATTTTATCGCAGCATAAACCCAATAAAAAATGTAGTGACAACGCTGATCATATAGAATTAATCGTAAATTTTGTTTCTCTCTTCTAGATAAATAAATCATTTATATATATTTTTTTTTGATTGGTCGGATTATCATAATTTAATACAACACATTCAAAGTACCTCTCCTTTAGTTTATTTTAATTTCTTCATATTGATAAATTAAACACTAATTGTAGTACTCATGTGAAAATGGGGATTTACCAAATCATCTTTTGCTTGATTGGTGCTTCTCCTTGCTGAATTCACCTCACCAAATCAAAAGCAAGACCAGTACGCACGCTCCTTTATTCTAGACGAGAAAAAGTGATGGGGAAAAAAAAGGCAAAAAGGGACTAGGGGGCTTAAAAGTCTACTTGCTTTGAGTGCAAGAAGCTACCGAAACTTTTTAGAAGAAGAGATCATGATCGATGGCATATTGCCCTCAATTTTTCCCAGCTGTGAGTGATTGCTGTTATATTTTTTGTGTTTGCTTAAAGTTTGACCTAGACGACATGATTAATTTTGAACATGTATATATCCGTGACAAAAGAGCTTGGTGGGGTACTGAATTTGGCTAGCTTGCACTAGTGAAAAAGAATATATTTATGGGACCTACTTCTGTCTCATAATATTCCATCAATTGATATATATATATATATACTACTTATATATAGTAGTATTTGATCATAGTTTTCTCCATTTCCCATTTGAATTGTGGGAAAAGGTGACCTTTTGAGCTTTTAAATAGTCAAATAAATGGATATTTCAGAAAGGAATTATTATTATTATGTGATCAGGGAGATATATATATATATATATATATGGATGGGAGAAGATCGATCGATTGATCCTAGCTAATGAATATATATAGCTGGGGTCATTGGCTGATCTAGCAATCCTTGCTTGCATGAAAATGTTTCTTGAATAATGGTTCCTCTATTATTGGTGGGGTTAGAGGGAGGGACCTGAAAAGTTTTAGCGAGGAAAAGAAGCTTTTTCCCTCGTGAAGGAAAACGAATACATGAAAACACACCACCTTTTGGTACGTACTACTACTCATGCTAAAAGGCAAAATAATAAAGAAACAACTTAATTCAGATTTTCAAACCCAGAGAAGAAGTAGAATGATGGAAATTAAAAGAGATCAAAGGGTTAGGGTTGATGAGGTCACGTAAAAAAGGCTTTTTAAAGTGGAAGCCATTATTAGAGTATCATGCTTAAGATGTCATGTGGGTTTGCTAGAGACAAAAGAAAATAAATTAAGGAGCTCCTTCAAGAAACCTTCCTAACTATTAATTTCCATTTTCCAGCCCCATGAATGGGAGAAATACTTATGCTGAATTGCATATCAACTCCATAACCTTCTCCTAACTGCATGCATGCAGCATGGCCGGATTGGAATAATACATTAGGACATGCCTGGTTCGGTTACGATTAGATAAGATGAAAGTTAAAAATTAAATAAAATATTGTTAAAATATTATTTTTATTTTAAAATTTAAAAAATTTGAATTGATCTCATGACTAATTAATGCCTCATGAATTTTCTTGGAATTAAGCTGGTTCATTCGCGTCCCCATGCAGTTCTAACATTTATTGTTCTACCTATAACTGACAACTGATCATGATGTCTTTCTAAAATTAATGCAATTACAATCAAAATAGCTATATATATATATTGTAAGGCGCGCAGGTAACTTTAAAAAAAAAAATTATCCAGCTTAATTTAAAAGAAATAATTTAAACAAAGAGATTCTATACAAATAAATTTATAAATTTACAGTATTATATTATATTATATTATATTATAAAACTATTTTTATTATAAAATAAATAAAATAAATATATATCAATTTATAGTTTTAATTTTATAAAAAGAAAGGTTTATTATGCATAGAGAATATAAAGTACAAACTAACGTGTAAAGTTAGAGAGAGAGAGAGAGAGAGAGAGGGTGTTTTAAGTATGAAAAGGTGAAAAGCGGTGCGATACCTTCGTAGAGGTTGCGTGTGAAAAAGCAGAAAATTGGTAGAGAGAGAAGAAAGTAAAACACTGTTTAGTCTCTAAGTACAAGGCACTGTCTGTGCCCAGAAAAACAAAAAAGGTTCTGTCTCTCTCTCATTCTCCCTATATTTATCTCATGCATTGAGACAAGAGACAATTCTTAGGATATGAAAGAAGAATAAAAAAATGTATTTATTATAAAGTTGTATTGTCAAAATATAAAATATAAGAAAAAGATGTAAGACACGAGAAAGGTTGCGTCAGAAAAGGTTTGCAGGTTTTGCACTGCCAAAGAAAGCATTTTCCAGAAATCCTTGCAAAGCTACTGACAGTACTTCCAACTCTCTCTCTCTCTCTCTCAATAAAAAAAATATCCTCAACACTATAAAAAGATTTGCTTTTTTCCTCCCAATTCAATATGCTTAAATTAGTATATGTGTCTATAGATAATCAATAAATCTTTCAACTTCTCAACACTCTACATTCTATTTTTTTTTAAAATTTTTTTAATTTTTATTAAATAATTTTTATATGAATAGTAAATAAAAAATTTGAAATATTAAAAAAAAAAATTCAATTTTTTTTTTTTAAAAATATTAAAAAATATGGAGTGTGGATGAATAGTGCAAAACCCTTTTTTGTTACTCATCCTGACACAGAGTTATACTGCAAGTTTAGCCTCAATGTTAACTGTACAGAGATTGCAGCCTACCTTTGTTGACGTAAAAGAGATAAAAAAGAATGGCTATTTTGTTGGATATCAAAAGAATTCCAATGTTGAAGGGCTTCTAATAAAACAGTTAAACTTCCATCGGTCCAAGTTGAAGCCTTTTAGCACCCATGAGGAGTATCATGAAGCATTGTCAAAAGGAACCCAAAATGGTGGGCTTGCTGCTGTCTTTGATGAAATTCCTTACATTAAGCTCTTCCTTGCAAAGTACTGCTCCAGGTACACTATGGTTGGTCCGACCTATAAGTCTGATGGCTTTGGCTTTGTGTTTGTGAGTCTCTCTCTCTCTCTAGTAATGCCTGAAGTGTCATTATTATAGTGTAACTCTTGGTGATTCCCTCTATATGTTACATAAATCTGAAGCAAACTTAAAAAATAGATATAATTCCCATTATAATAGTCATTTTGTCTATTGTTTTACTTATTTCTTTTAAATGTTGTAGTCTTTCTCGTGTGTTTCTTCAGGCCTTCCCTCAAGGATCTCCTTTAGTCCCATACATTTCAAGGGCAATCTTGAATGTCACTAAAGACAGAGACAAAATGGGAGCAATTGAGCGGACCTACTTTTCAAGTCGTGGTAGTACTATTTGTGAAGATCCAAGCGCCTCAATCTCATCAAATAGTCCTAGTCTCAGTCTGCACAGCTTCGGCGGCCTCTTCATCATCACCGGAACCGTTTCCTTGATCTCACTCTTGGTTTGCTTCTTCAAGTTCTTTGGCTCACATTGGCCAACTTTGAGCAACAGCAATCCTGAGAGCTCCTTTTGGTTCAAGTTGATTGAAATGGCAAAGCATTTTGACCGGAGAGATCCCTCTTCACATCTCATTGAAAGAAATACATCCATGGCACATCCCATTGCAGGTCCTAAAGAAATTGAACCTTCAACCTAATATTTGATCATAGGGAGAACCACTCATGAAATTCCGACCTTACAAGTGACGGGTTTGTTGGGAGTTCCATCTTAATTATATGGAAGTACTTCTTTCCCCTTTCTGATAAAATCTTCAGGCAAAATATATACCGCATCAATTTTTGGTACAGATGGTTTATATGCCATCAATAACATACCATTAATGCGGTAAAAAATTAATCAGATTTTTTTTTTAATTAATAAGATAATACCGGCAACATCGAGGATCCACAGATGAAATCTACTACCGTTCTGTATTATCAATGTCATCGTATTGAGGGAAAGAATTGGCATTAAGTCATTGGGCTTCCCAAGCACCTTACAGCAGATTATCAAGTTGTGCTTGCAGATCCTGTATAGAAGCCATATTGATGATGCTTTCTATCTCTTCAGCAGAATATTCTGCTTTTAGCAAGGATTGTACTTGTACATGGGCTTCCACAATGTTTGTCCTGCATTACCCAAATAGGGAAAAAAAATCATAGTGCTCTAGATTACAAAAAACTCCTGTTCCTCCTCCCACTTATCTAAAAATAATATATTCTTTAATTTGAATTGTTAGCAAGAATAAGAAAAAAACAGCATAAATCATAACGAACAGGCTCACAGACAGATTTGGATGATCATTAAGTTGACAACTATGCCATATGATAACTTACTTGATTGGTTTGTAAAGGATTGTTCGTGTTGACGGATTCTGCAGATAAAGCTTCATCTTTAACATTACTGTTGGTAACTCTTGTTGAATAGCAGCACCTACCTGTTCGAAAGTGCAAAATTAACATAAATAAACCTCAAACGGGGTTAAGATGATCCTTTTATATGAGATTTATCATGCATGTGAACATGTTGGAGAATAATTTTTCATGCAGCACCCTCGTGTTTAATATAATTCCCATTTGCAAAGCGAAAATGAGGAAATTTTTTGTTTTTGTTTTTTTACTGTGAAAGAGGACGACTCCATAATTTATTTAAAAACCCTCGCTTGTGGCCAAGGAATGAGGAAATTGTTTTAGAGAATGTTCCTCATTCAGAAAGTGCTTCGCATTACTATTGATCGAGCTGTTATAAAATCAATAAAAAGTGCGTGAATACCTTCTGAACGAGTTCAGCCACCTTATCTGGAGTAGCAAATGCTTGATCCTTAAGTGGTTTGGCCATAACTGACTCTAGCTTTTCATTTGGATTGCTAGAGGATTGTGCAAATTTGACAGCTGTCGCCTACAAAAACAAAATGGAAAAATGCACACTACAGTTTTTGTTTTTTTTGCAAGAGAGACTTTCTAGTTATTCTAAAAAGACAATAAGCCCCTCATTAAAATTCCATGAAACTAAAATTTGACGTGCATAAATGAGAATATTTAAACCTTTGTCGATTACTAGTTATCATGGCTAGGCAGTCCACTCATATACAGGTATTGCAAAAACTTTGTGCAAGTCTGCAACTATTGCCACACAAAGGAATTGTAAAACTCACTCCATCATAGTGGAGTTTTCATTATTTTTGCACATTTTAGTGAGCCAAGTTTCCCCACCTAGTAAAGTTGCGTCGTCAAAAGGGGAATGGTCTCTTGATAAGTATTGCCCCATTCCTGTGGAGTTTATTTTCACACATAAGCGAGCCAAATTTCCCACCAAAAGTCATCTTAAGAGAGACAAAAAAGAAAAAAGATATATCTGATTCAAGAGAACTAAGCCATAAATTTTCTCATGTCTGTCCCAAGAATTTTCCAAGTCACATCAGGTAATTTATTTATTTGCTAATTTTTTAAGAAGTGCACATTGGATGGACTGGACCTTCTCCCATATCAACCATTACTTTGATTTTTCTACTACCTCCATACTTAAAACCCAGGGTCTGGTCTCTCAACCTGCTAACTAGAAGTTTCTAGCATGGTATTCTGAAGCAAATCTAACAAAAAAATTAATGTAGAAATAAACAAACCTTGGTAACAAAAGAAAGCATAGGATCCACAATTAGCTTAGTAACTGACATAATGAACTCCTCACAAGTGGCTTTCAGGCTTTTCTCAAGTTCCTTCAAAAATATGGATTACCAAAGTAAGGGAAATAGCAGTAGATACAAAGATATATTGCTAACAAAAAATATCACAGTATTGACAGAATTTGAAACCAAACTGACAACTTGTCATCCTCAAAACTTCAGTTATTGTCAAAAATCATTACTTTGAGCAGTCAGGATCATAACTGTGAGAGTAAAAAAGCAAAAGCCATGGTCTATGTAGAAATTACAACTTGGTAGTTGCACATTTAATATCCGCAGCACATAAGTGATACTGAGTGATAAACAAAAGATGCACAAATTATTGACATCAACAGCTTTCAGTAACAGGAGCTTTCATAAAAATCATGACAGTATCACCATCAATTCTAATAGCATAATAATTTTTTTATATGTGAAAAAAGATTTATTGAATCAAGTGAAAAGGCATACCCCAAGTACAAAAGAAATATATGAAAGAGAACACCTAGTTAATTCTAATAGCATAATAATTAAACGCTCAAAGGGAAAGATACAGTGAAATTTGCATATAAAACTTAAATTCCAGAATTGACTTCACTAGAACATAAGTTATATCCCTTCATTTGGGGTACACTTACTCTTTTCAATAACCTTTTATCAGCAAACAATCTATTCTCTTGCTTTCAAAATACAACACAGGCAACCTCAAAAACATTGCAGTGTAGTCAAGTCAACCAAGGAGTATCCAGTACAACTCATATAAAGTTCGTGTTGTAAGGCAAACTCACAAACCTTCTTTGCATCAACTTGACTTTCCAAAACTCTGGGAGACAAGGTCCTTGCCAGTGAAGTTGATCTTGACCAGTCAAATAGTGATGCTTGGCCTCTAAGAATACGTCTTAAATGTTCCTGACAGTGGAATCAACCAAAATGAGGATTCCATTAAGGAGGTAGATAATAGATATTCTCTAATAAGAAAAAAAAATGTTAAAATAACAAACCTAAATGGTTCCTTTATATCTGATCTTAATGCACCACATTTCAGAAAATAGTCCAAGACACTTTGAATGACTATTATCTAATGATTTCTACGTTCTACCTTTTCCTACCGGCGTATAAGCTAACAACTAAACCAATTTTTTCCATTTTAATTCAAAAATTATTTTAGAATCAACGAAATGGATGGCAGCACCCTACTACAGCCTTTTTTTTTTACCCTTCCAATGTAGAAAGTACTCAAAAATTAAGCCAAAAAAAATGAAGAGAATCCAGATCACATGCAAGGTTCAGTTTGAATAGAACTAAGTAGTGGAATCTTTTTGCTGTAATGCAGAAGCGCATGTATTTACTTGAGATGGAAAAATGGAGAAATGAAAAAATATGCAGTTAATAAAAGCAGTGCTTGAGCATGTGACTTACTTGCATGCAGAAGCAAGAAACATTAATAATAGTCAGCACTCGAGATACTTACCAGCAAATGAGAGAAATCAAGTTCCTTGTGTGTTACTGAAAATTCGATATCAAAAGGTGCAATCTGGAAGACAAAAATTTAGTATTGATAATTAAATAATATTGTCAAGTAGAATAACAACCAGGGGAAAATTTGAGAGAAAAGAGACATCACCTGCTCCCTTAAAATAAGAAGATGTTTTACAAGGAAGAGCTGGCCATCCATTGGGGTTGATCTCTTTAAAACGAGTTTGCTTGCTTTCTGTAGCGGATAGAAGGAAGCACCAATTACAAAACAACACATACCAAACTGCTACATGTAAAATGTGGTTGCTTGTTGACGTGCTTCAATGGGAACCATAAAGAGTTGGCCAAAATATGAAGGCTGTAACCCCTCCTCTCCGCAGAAGATGATAACATAGTATCATAAAAATAATCACAACTTCCACCGATAGGGATACTATCACAATGTGTCACACAGTATCAATGCACAAACTAGTGCATTCTACTAAATAAATAATTATTTCTTTAACATACTCACTTGGATAGACATCGAGCAAACTTCTACAGCTTCCTGATAAAAGTATCAAACCACCAAACTTTCAAAAATAAGCAAGAAAGGGAATTTAAAAAATCAATAGCGTAACAAATTGATAATCCAGAGATGAAAATACCTGTGCTAAACCAGTGAAAACTCCAGGTTCTAAGCGGCGATACAACTTTGAAAGCAACGATAAAGTTTTCTCAAGTGGTGGATACCAAGTTTTAAATACATCTGGGTTTTCCTCAGCCTACAATTTCATAAGCAAGCATAAATAGATATATGAGATTTTTACTCGAGGATTTATGCTTTATTTCAGGGAGTCAACAAGTGAATATATGATACATGCAAACACGAACCACAAAAAAGAAAGGAGCAACTCCTGCAAATTCAGCACAACAAACACTCCGACAAGCTCAACACCCAGCAGATATACTGGTTCAGTTATCTCATGCTGTATTTCTTGATTACGTGAAGAAAACATCTCGCATGCCATGTGTGTGTGTGTGTGCGCGCGCGCGTGTCTACAGATAGGTTGTCAGCATGCCATAATACGTCCGTACATTCTGCTCGAGGGCATTGAAGAATAAATAAATGAATTGTAAAATTTTGAAATTAGATCCTCCAAATTAGCAAAAGACACTTTGATGCAGGACAACTGAAGCTGCATGAACAAATCTTTACTAAGCGGCATAAACTGTAAAGTCATACTTCTTTATATAAGCTAAAGAAAGAAGCAGTGTGAAGCACATTACAGCTGTAGTCCCCCATTCATTCTCAACAGACTGTTCCAGCTTTGCAGGGTAATCCAAGTCCCCATCAGAAGGCAAATAGTTCGCTATCTACATAAGAAGCAAGCAAAAGCTTCAAAACAAAATCCACATATTTGAAAGAAATGGTTTTGCGCAAATAGTTAGGACAGAGAAAGAGAGACTATCACAGAGCCCCAGAAGAAGAAAATAGGAATCCATTGTCCAAATCTTGGGCATTATAAAATTCACCAAAATATGCAAGTCACAAACATCAAGTGACATAAATAGGCAACAACAGAAGGGTAATACTAATCATTCTAATCACTGCACAAGCACATTTATGGTTTCTAAGCATAAAAGTTTGCAAACTTATTCGTGCATAGCTGCGTGGCATTCAGATGCTAGTTGCAATCAATCACTCAATCCAGAGTCGGAATTTTTCCCATGCAGAGAAAAATGTACGTTCTAAAACATTATCACAGAGATCAATTTAGCATTCAATTTACCATGATGATTTAATATGTACATGATCATATAGGAAGGAATTTAGTTTTCCATTTCCATTTATTTCCCCACCCATAACTGAAATATTTAGTGCCTAAAAAATGGAACCAACATCTGCGACCATCTTCATATTCGATTAAATAAAAAGAGTAGTTGTTAAAGTACAACGTCATTGTAGAAGAAAATCAATGCTCCCTCTGACTAACAAAGTGAGAATTTAATGTACTAAAGTCAAGTCAGCAAGCTTTCAGAACTAGTCAGCAAGGAATATCTTGCAAAACGGCAAGCATATGCACAGCATAATTAATATGAGCAGCGGCTCAAGAACTAAACATACCTCATCACGAATATGTGTTCGAACACGAAAAGTCAACCTCTCATGAACATCTGCTAGAATTCTTTGTAAGGTAGGGCGCAGCCCAGCTAACAGTTCGCCCCGCCTATTTAGCTGTTCTCCTAAGACTTCAGCTTTGAGGATATCAACAAGTTCACAGAGAAAATCGATATTTGTTTCATGAATAAGTTTTGGGCGGAGCATATCATACAAATATGTAGACCTGCAAGATAAGTTCTCACTGTCATAATTATATGAGCTTATAAAAAAGAATCTATATGACCTTATAATGAGAATAAACAATGAAACATTGGTTGAATGACTTCTACATTCCTACCTCTAATACCAAGAAAACCAATGGTGGGGACAAGGAAAGACACCATACAAGATTGAAAGCCAATCAGTTCTAGTTAATTCCAAATAAGTGGGTCTAAATTGAGAAAAAGAAAAGCCAAACAAATAAGCGTGTACTTGAGCTTTTCTATTAATAAAATTTCTATGATTACCTATCAAAATAAAAAAATTCCCCATAAGAATTCCTTTTGTCCCAGAAACATGTGAAAGGACAACCTCTTCCTAGAGTGATTTTAGCTATCATATCAGAGCTTAGCTCATCTTTGTCGCAAGAAAGCTTATGGAATTTTTCTCATTTCCATGGAACCAGGGCACCACTCCCACTCACTGCTTAGAGTTTAGCATAGGTAAAAACAGTAAACCTAAGACACTTCATGTTAAACTCAAAAAAAATTAAAAAGAAAAATCAGCTCCACGAGAACAGACTTGAAAACTCACAGGGGATCTATTAAGGGAGCCAAACTTGAAATGTCCTCAGAAGATGGGAAAAAATGATCAAAGAGCTGATGCTCAAGCTGACAGACCTGCAAATTATAATAGTGCCAATCAAAATGACCCACAGACAACAGAAGGGATATATAAAAGCAAACGGCTTCAAAATAAAATATTGAAATGTAGCATGGAACTCCAATCCAATTTTTAAAGTACATGTTGCTGCACCCTTTTCGTGGGGGATTGAGTTGAACCAGGTTCATCTAACCTGATGAAGGTAGAACCCTCGAAATTTTGCATAAGTCAAAGTTTAGATTATTTCTTAATAAGTGCATACAGACAAGAAAGTCAAATGAGAACAGTCTTTCCATATAGCTTGGCCAAAAGTTTCAAAAACCAAATATTGCTAAGTTGTAGCTTTAGAGGAGTTCAATCGACTGTTTAGATAAATTCAAAATAGAGTAACAACAAAAATGGCAATTACATTCTTGCTAAATATGCAGCTATGGTAGAAAATTTGTTGCTATTCACCCATCTAAAATATGCAATTCCTCATACTTGCTTTAATCAACAAGGACATATGGGGCTGACTACAACCTCTATCATCATCAATTCAGCAATTCATCAATGACTTTTATGCTGCTTCTCACAGCAATTAGCTTGTAATTAGGTTTTTCTCTTGTATACTTCCTGTGTACTTGGGCTTTGCCTAATTATGTGGATTAATAAATTCTTCTTACTTATCGAAAAATAAAAAATCAGCAATTCATCAAAATCAATCCTACCTGCATTAGATATGCACATCCAGATCTAGTTAATGATGGCAAGGCCTCTTTCTTTGCAAATTCAGATATCCGTTGATGCACTATGCCTCTTACCTGGATAGCATAGGACAAAAGAAACAAATGATTAAAACCACCTGGCCAGCTAAATGAAATAATAATAAAAATTTGATGATATGACACCTCACCAAGGCGGGGCCCTTTGGAAGTTGGAACCCACACATGGGAGTAAACCCTGGATAAACTGGCCCCACCCATCAAAATAATGTAACAGAAAATCCTGGGAGACTCCCAGTGTGGAATAGAACCCAAGATATCTAAGCCTACAACATATCCCAAGCCTGCCCTTTGACCATTAGGCTGCACCCGTAATGAAATAATGAATTTTATCTTCTGAAAAACCAATCATCAGCTCACCAAGGAAAGCCGCTGTTCACAATATAATCTGTGGCATTCTGCAAGAAGTTGAACATATTCTTTCCTCGATGATCTGCTTTCAATTCCCTCCAGCACTGGCTTAAGCTGCAAAACAACTAATCTTACGTTGCCACCACACAAATAAGATATAGAAAGGTCAAAGTTGTGGTACACATCCAATTCCCAAATCAAATGGATCCCAAAAGTGTTTAAAAGGATTTATGTTTTTTTTTTTTCATCTAATTCCAACTCCAATATCTTTAGTTGGTAATCTGTAGATCTCCCATCCATATAACACCCTTATTGTGAACCCAACGAAAATGGTTACCTCGCTCGCTGCAGCTTTGAAACGAACATATATAACAGATGCCTCTACACCTTCAGAAACAGCTGTTTTGCTGCTGCCACTAGATCGAATGGCTGTCTGGACCTGAAAAAGGAAATGACTACATGACTGAGGCGCAAGCCCTCCACTATCTTGCCCGTGCATCTATATTTTTTTTTTTTGATAAGTTAAAAGAGTTTTATTAATCATAATGTAATAGGCGATGCCCAAGTACACGGGGAGTATACGCCCGTGCATCTATATATATATGTGTTATTGTGTGTGTGTGTGTGTGTGTGTAGTTGTGGGTGGGGGTGTGAGTGAGCTTGACAAACATTCAAGTTCATACGCTCACTTCACCTGAGAAGAAGCACTTTTGAGGATAGAAAGTACAAGAGAGCGCATCATGCCCAGAGCTCGAGACTGTCAAACATGTAAATTTCTAGATAATTAGAAGTAAAACAAATCACACTGACAAACTCCACAGAATGGTAAAGGATGGAAAACTGTTGGCTTTCACTCAATCAATCACCTCACAAAATGTTAACGAGTCACTTGTGTACCTGAAGTTGTTGGAACTTGAGCAAGTAAACACTGGATTCTAAATACTCTGGATTACTTTCAACATACCTAAAATAGGCACAACGTCCAATAATGATAAGCACACAATTCCTGGTTACCACAAATACCAACTCAACCCCAACAAAAAACTTGCAAGGTTTTTATTACTTTTAACAAAACTAAAATAGGCCCAAAGTTCAGTAAAATGATAAGACCACAACTCCCTGTTACCACAAATATCAATAAATCCCAGCAACAACAACAAACTTGTAAGGCTTTTAACTGAGTAATGCCAGAACCAGGAAATTATAGATAATCACTGCTTTAGAAAACCATCCACTTACAAAATGCAGTCATCAAGCCGCTTGAGCAGTGGGATGAAGTTTTCATTTCCAACATTCATATTTGAAGAATAAAAATTGGAAGCAATCTGCAGAGTCATAAAATTGGATAAGCCATGATTTCCATGACATAATTCCAACTGCTATCTTAGGTACATAAATTTTATCTAATCACTTAAAAAAATAGATAGGAAAGATTGTAAAATAACCCTATCTGAATATTATGTAAGCTTATGGCTGTATAAATACAACTAATCCAACCATGAGGGATGGAACCCGCAACCTCACCCACCAACCCTGCTTTATGGAAAGTGGAGATGCATTTGGTTCAAAAACCACAGGCAAAAAAGCATATAGGTGCAACTTAAAGTGACTATATTATTGTTAGAATCTGAGATAAAAAATGCATATAAAAAAAGAAAGAATCAGAGATCAAATCTTCATGGACACCACATAACTCCTTAGAAGAACCTGATCTCAAATGACGTCATACTTGATGAAAAGCCCCCTTCAACCCTTCTATAATTTCTTTGCATATTACTTGTCCTGATTCTTACATAATTAATAAAGATGGTTCTTCCATAATCAATATTGCATTGACATAGCTACTATACATCTTGGCACAAAAGCTACATGAATGACCCCCTATTTTATTGATGACTCAAGAATCCCTAAGGGAGTACAGTTCTTTTGAACATTTTGGATGATTGGATAAGCTAGAGTGACTCTGGAAGAGGTTTCAACAAACAATCATGACTTAATAAGTAGACTGCTTGTTGCTACATATCAAAATAGTTTTTTATACGTAATTGTAATTTTTACTGATAATTTTTTTGATAAGTAAACAATTATATTGATAAGAATAGGCATGGCCCAAGTACACAAGAAAATACCAATAGGCATAGCCCACATTAAAATAAAGTTTAAATCTTTTCCATCACTTCATCAATATTTTTATATTTTAGGCCTTTTCAGTTGCATAATGTATAGTACTAGAATATGAATTAAAAGACTTGAAGCAAGCAGACAATATTTTTGTTAGATAGCATTAAAACCTTACATTCTCCAATTCATCAAAGTACTTGAGCCTACCACGAAGTGCTTCTGCAAACTCAATCAGTCTTTGCTTCTCCATTACCTGCAAGATGAACAGTAAAGTGAGAATAAAATTGACTTTTAAACTTGCTCTTTTGCTACATAAGGTAGTTTGTAAGATATGGCATAAATTACAAAGCCAGAATGACCATATCTCCAACATAAGAGTACAGAACCAACAATACCAATACTACACATGAAAGGTATCGCCTAACATTAACCTTGTTTGTGCTTTTTGTCAAATAACCAGAGAGTGCAGCAGAGCTATTGAATTATATTCAACTAACTAATGAATTTCCTTTACGCCTTTTAACTCTGAAAAAATATCCTGCTCACTCTATCACGTCAAAATGAAGGCATATTTGAGTTTTTAGGACTTGATACCATAAAATTCGTGGATTATGAAGTGACATTGAGATTTACACCAGCCAACAGTGTATGTAAGTGAAACATCGAGAAAAAAAGGGTAGGAAAGGAGAGAAAAACGCACCAGCCGATCACATGCATCATGAAGAGTTTTAGTATTCGTAGCTACAGCCTGATGCTGCAGCTGTAGTTCATCAAATAAGTCTAGGGTGTTATCCACCTGCACCAAAGGGAACTCATACATCTTAAAAATCCAAACAGGAACCCATTATATAATTAGAAAAAATACAATGTGATGGAATCAATGAGATATGAACAAAATTAGGAGCCCCATAGATGTCAAAATAGCCATACCTGTTTAAGTAAACCATCACATGTCTGTATGCGCTCTGTCAAAGTGTTTACATATTGTTGATATTTCTCATCTGTCTGAGGAGAGAAAAGAATGAGGTGCAATTAGCAATTATTCACATATATGACATAAACAAATATGTTACAATGAGAAATCACTTCTAACCTCTGACTTCATAGCTGCCTCAAGGCCGGTAAACCATTTGTAAAACTGCAGCATAAAGGAAAGGGTAGATAAAGCAAAGCAAAAGCTTCAGATCTTTTTCTTCTTTTAATGAACAGGCACAATCACATGGATTGATTTAAAATAAGTAAAATAGTTGAGGTGTATCAGCGTCTTAAATTGATAGTACTGATGTCAAAAGCTCGTTTGGGAAAAACAGAGAGAGGAGAGAGAGAGAGAGAGAGGAAGAAGAAGAAAGGATCGCCCCCCCCCCCCACCCCCAACCCAAAAGAAAATCTAAACGTGCTACATATAAATGGGTGTGGCGTTGATCTTGGGCATCACACATGACCAAGGTCTTAATGAGAGAGTAATCGAGAATACCGTCCAAAGTAGAAGCTTGAGCTTAAGATGCAGAGTCGCAGACCCAAAAAAAAATAAGGATAAGACATTACCTGGTTTGTATTGACCAAGAACGGTTGGATGGCAGGACCAGAATGTTGGAGAGAATAGTCCTTAGTGGAAACAGAGATGGACAAGGCATTATCCGGGTGGGAGACGTGGTCTGGTGCCAGATTGAGAGGAAAAGGCCGCTCCGCAACCGTATGAGACAGCGTTTGGATTGCCGCTTGTTGCTGCTCCGTTAGAGGAGCATTCTGCACCACCAAAGTTACAAGCAAACAGGAAAAAAAAATCCAAACCAAAGGCAGCGTTTGGGAATCATTCCCAAAAATTAGCAAAATTGAGATTCAAACATGCAGATCGTTAAACCAACAAAGCAAAGCTCCCAATTTTCCTAAATAGAGAAAAAGAAGAAATCTTCTGAACGCAAATTTTACCTGTTCCCAAGTAGAGGCGAAGTTGTAGCCTTTAGAAATGGCTCCCGATTTCTGAAGGGTGGGAGGGCTCGGCTTCGTGCTTGCCATTTGCGCACTCAGTTCTCAGCTTTCCGAGAGCGAGAACTCTAAAGAACGTTAGACGTTGGATTCTTTGTTTGGGAGCCGGTCTTCTCCCTATACATTAATGATAGGTTTGGAACTTTTATTTTTTGATTATAATTTTTTTAAATTTTTATATAAAATATAATAAATAATTCAATTTTTTTAAATTTTAATATAATTTTTTTAAATTTTAATTTAACTTTTTTAAATTTTAAAAATAAAAAATAATATTTTAAATTTTAAAATAAAATACAAAATTCTCATCTCACCCTTCAAATCTATTTTAAGTCCATGAACTTACCTTGGTGATGATGCTAACCGAGTGTCAAGTCGTTTTACCTGGCCTGCACATATAATGACAATGATGGGTTCCTAGATTTATGAAGGTATGGTGTTTAGTGATAGAAATGATGATGATGATTGATGAGTTTAGGTGATCTAAGTAATGAATATGCGTGTTTGATGCAATATGGAACGGCTTAAGGGTTGCACTTGATGTTGGGGCCACTTGGATGATGTTTAGAGTTTGTATGGTGAAGATAGGCTAGGGGTTGGATGGTGGCTAAAGGAAATTTCGAGATTAGGAAGAGTTGGCTTAGGGTTGGAATCTAAGATGAGATACTAGGGTTTGGAGGGATGTAGATGAATGAGGCTAAGACTCCTAAATTGATGGAGTCTATTTGGGAAAGATAGGAGTTTGGTTTAAGTAGGAAAGATGGAGATGGATGGTGTTTGAATGAGTTTAGGGTTATTTTTTGAGTTTAGAGATTGGCTATAGTAAGATGAGATGTGGGTATGGCAAGAGGTTGGAAGTCTTTGGTTGACTTGAGTGATTATAGGAATGATAGATTTGTGGGATTGGATATGGAAAATAGGTTTTGGATATGGTAAGTGTTTAGAAGTCTTTGAGTGTCTTGAGTGATGGAGTGATTTTAGGTTTGGAGTGATTTTATGAAAGTTCCTAAATCAAGGAATTGGTTGAGATAAGATAAAGAAGATATGATTTGTATGATTGGTAAGGTGGCTAGGGTTGGATTCTAAGGGATAAGATGCATGGAAGTTGTTGGGAAGTTGAAGTTTGATTAAGGCAAAGGATGTATTTCAAATTTGGAGTAATTGGAAGATGGAAGATGAGTTCCTAAGTTGTAGGAGATGATTTGGGATTGGTAGGATTTGGAAATGTGGATATGATTGAGGGAAGATTGGGTTTTGGTTTTGGTAAGTGAAGAAGGTATTGGGTTGACTTGAGTGATCTTAGGGATTGAGAGATTTTAGAAATAGGAGATGGAATGTAATTTCCTAAGATCAAGGGATTGGATTTAGAGATGAGTCAATGATTCCTAAGTGGTAGGAATTACCTTGTGGACTCTAGGAATTAGTTGGATAAAGGGTGGCTAGGGTTAGAATTCCTAAAGTTTAGAAGATCCTTATGGAAGGCTAGGCTAGGGTTTCCAAATGAAGCAAGACTTGTGTATGGCAAGATGGAGGCTTAGTGGATTCGGCTAGGGTTAATGGATATAATGGAGGCTAGGTCAAGTGGTTTTTAAGGCAAGATATGTGTATAGAATGTATATGGCAATAGGTAAAATGATGGAATGTATATGACAATGGTGAATTTCGGCTAAGGGCTAATGTGGGTGAGAGAAGGCTAATTTTGGTATGTAGAGCTTATGGAAATATGGCCTTGGAAAGATGGAGGTTCAAGATGTGTGTGGTATGTGAGAAAATGCAAGGAAAATATATGAACGATGGATGAATAGACTCAACAAAATAATATGAAAACTCCATTTATTGTTTATATGGATATTTTGAGAAATCAAATAATATTAAGATTAAGGCTTAGGATGTCTTTGATATGCAAGAAAAAATAGACGAACAAGATGGAAAATATAAGAACAATGTATTTTTGAGTTTTTGAATATAAAATGGAAAACATAGATAAGAGATTGACAAATTGAATGAAACAAAAGCAATACTCATAAGATTAATAGATAATTCACCATCGATTTACGAATTTCACGATGATGAAATAAGATAGATTGAATCACACCTATTCACAAATTTCAAGGTGATGATTTTCTACTAGAGATTCACAAATTCCACCCAAGTAGCCCAAGTGCTAAGCACCGAAATGTGATCTCAAGAACAATAATCCACCCACTTAGGGATTTACCAAATTGTCAAAAGATATAAAATGAAATGCCTAAGGGTCCTATTTATAGAGATTACAAAGTGAAAATTCCCAATAGGTCCCTTGAAATATAATAAAATAAAATAAATAAATGATATGGTCTTGCATGGCCAATGTGGCTCGTGATATGTCTTGGCCCTTGGTTGGCCTTGACTAGTCTTGATCCTGAAGGTGGCTCGATCTTTGTTGTCCATGCATGCCTAGGACCTTGTTCTAGGGCGGTTTTTTATGGGATCCCAACAATTCTTTAACGGTAGAGGTGATGTGGCAAGTAGTTAATCTTTGGAGTCGTTTCTTCACACGTGGCATCATATATGTGGCACCCTCAACCTCCACGTGTTATTTTAGTGGAGTTCGTGACACCGGGATGTTGACCACACGGATCACGCACCCCAACGACAAGTGAATCAGGATGTGTACAATATGCAATATGTGTACAAATATAACATTTCGCAGCAGAATAAAAAGGTCATTCTTTATTAGTACCAGTAAGATAAAAGATCCTTTACTAGTATATACAGTCATCCGACAGGTAATTTAAAGAAAACAATTAATATAAGGGGAAATAAATCCCATAATACCGAACAACACAAAGATAAATCATGCCTCCCGCGGAGCCGGTCCTTCAGGCTCATACCCAGTCTCTGCGTAAAAAATCTACGGCACCATAAGACGGAATCGCAGGGTAAAACACCACATGAGATTATGACATCTCAGCAAATATTTAACCAAAATAAATCCAAGAGATTTAAAATGCATTAATGACACCAATACAACCATGTACAATCAAAGATCAATTTCCTAAAAATGCACATTTAACTACTCACGCCAAAAATCCCGTTTCTGGCCCATATATATAATTTCATTATTTAATATGCATGCACTACGGTCTCCTCTATGGACCATATGTATACCCTGGCTCTCATCATCACATCATGGGTAAAGTCCGTGCATGAGACTTCGTAACAAGCGATGCCCAGTTCCGCGCTCAGCGCGTACATGGCCAAGCATTCTCTAACCCCGCCAGTAAAAGGCCACGGAATCGGTACGAGAGCGTTACCGTCTCCCCATTCCCGTCGTAGCCCTGTGACTACTCAGAGGACGTCACGTCAGTCTGTTACGCTCCCGAGTAACCAGAGAAGCTCCACCGTGATAATACCCTATCTCGGTTTGGGGTCGTGATACACACGCACCAACAATTAATTGATATCATAAATCCAATTTATCAAACAGACAACGCGATTTCACAACACAATTAATTTTAAGACAATAATTATGAATGATAACAATTATTGGATGACATAGTAATTTGCTCATTTATTACAATTTTACAGTTTCACAAATGCTACAAGTGTGATCCCATCCTCCAATTTGATCAAAAGCTCAATTTCAACATTTAATAATTTAAAATCCAACATTTTAATCAATACAATTAAATTCTAAATACGATTAGATTCTCCAATAAATTACAATTAAATTCCCAATGACAATACAATTTAATTCTCACACAAAAAAATATAATTTATTTAATGCGATTTAAATAAAATAAATTACACTTTGAAAATTTACTTACAATCGAAGATGGGAAAATTCTGAAAGATCACAAGGGAAAAATTGCACTCTCAGCAGATACAACAATTTCTCAAAAACTCAAATGAAGCTCACGGCTTCAACATCAACTCAATCTCAGATTTATCAACACAAATTCACAAAATAAAAAAAAACTAAAATCCTAAATTTTGAGATGATTTTCAGTAGTTCCCATCTCTTAAAATTGAATCAATTCGGTCCTATTTATAGATTTAGTGAGGCAGTTCGGATCTTGCAGATGATTGTCGGCATGCAGTGAAGGAGGTGGTCGTGAATTGCAATGGCTTGACACGATAGTTGTCAATTACTCCTCGGTCGACACGAGGAAGAAGAAGAAAATGCTGGCATCGAGAGGCACAACCGATTGCCAACGCGAATTCGGACTCCATTGCCGAGTGCCACGCAATAAAGTGAAGTGGAAGATGGAGGTGGAGAAGAGAGGTGGAGGTGGCCGATGATGCATGGCTAGCCGCGTGGCTTGAAGTGGTATCGGCAGCTGGAAGTGGATGAAGCCCAAAGAAGAAGACAAGAAGAACGAAGAAGAAAGAGGAAGAATGAAGAAGAAGAGAAGAAGAACGAAGAAGAAAGAGGAAGAATGAAGAAGAAGGAAGAAGAAGTGCACGTCGCTGGAAAAGAAATGATGAAACCCTAGGTTTCCATCAAAACGCACCACATCAATAAGGGAAGGGGCTGGCTGAGCGGGCTGGACTTTACAAACCGCACGGGCTGAGTTTCTAAAACACACGGGCTGGGCCATTCTTCGGCCCACCAGAGAAACACACATACTTACACACAAAATAAAACACTACATTTAAAAGCCCAACCCGAAAATATAACAAATAAAATAAAATAAAAATACACTCTTAAAATAATTTCACAACTAATGATAAATAAAATAAATTGATTTACTTAGCCAATAATAACAAATAAAATAATTAATAAATTTTAGGGATCTCACAATATAGTTAGCCAGATGATATATTTTGTTGAAATTTAAATAAAATATTATTAAAATATAATTTTTTAATATAATTTTTATTTTAAAATTTAAAAAAATTGAATTATTTATTATATTTTATATAAAAATTTAAAAAAATTATAAAGATGAGATTAGATATTTTGTATATCTAAATCGAATCTTAATTATTGGGACTAAATGGGAGGATCTCGAACCGGAGAGGAGCCACTTCCGACGCTTAAACGTCATGTCGTTTAGGTACATCAGCTTGGGTGTTCTTTATCATTATTTTATGAAAAATCTATTTATGGATGCAAGTAATACGCAAATGGGAGTTCATAAGAGGAAATGTAAATAAACCCTAAAGTACAGACTGAAATAAATTTAAAAAATATATATATATATATAAATCAAATGTAAAAGAGTGTAAAGATTTACAAATATAAAATCAAATGGTAGTTCTTAATAAATTAACAAATGCAAATAGACCAGAAACGATAGGCCATTGCAACTAATGTGCCTGCAACTCCAAAATATTGAACAGATGAAACACCAGATTCAAGCAGCGTGCCCATTTATTATCAATTAGTCAGCATGTTCTATTACTATACATGAGATCATTAAAAGATACAAAGGATTATTAAACCAGAAGAAAGAATCCCCGTAGATAGTACCACTCTAAATTGAGTATGACATCTAAAAAGGAAAGGTAATAGTTTAGATTTTCACTAACAATGGAATTGATACAACAACAGATACACTATTAAGGGAGGCACATAATTAAAATTTACAAAACCTCAGGGAAGATTTACAACCACCATTCCCAAATTGGTAGGCAAGTGATTGAAAAGGTATCCTCTTAATTTCCACAAATGTTGAGTAGTCCTTGCTCATTGGCTGTTTCCATGGCTCTCCATCCATCTGCATATATCCATCTTTCCATGACTATTGCCCTTACACTGGAAGGAAAAGGAAATATAACATTGTCAGGAGAAATAAAGTAACACAATAACAAAAAGGCAAGAGCATCCTACTCCTACTAAAAGCTTGTTATCAAGCTAAGTTCAACAATCTATCTTCGAGAAGAACGAAGAGGATCAACAAGAAGAGATATATGCATTTACTCAGAACTAGATGATGGTACTTGAAACTGATGCATGGAAGTAAACATTATTCTGATATTAAATAATAGTATAAGTTTTTTATAACTCAGCAAAAGATATATCATTAGAACTTTACCTTGACAGAACTGGAATCTCCTCCCATTATGAGCAATTGACCTTTTTGACATGTATCCTTAAAATGTTCCTTAGGCCCCTACAATGAGAGAGGGTTTTCAATTTTTTTTTTTTAACAAATACATATTACCTTATGAATGTAAGTGTCAATACAAAAATCTACTAAGAAAAAAAATAGTGTCAATACAAAAATCTACTAATGAAATTTTACTGTAAACAACTTTAGTGCAAACCTTTTACGCCACAAACAGGAAAGAGTGATTCATCTCTCACCATAATCAGAATAAATTAACCTGCCCCAAAAATTCCTATACTGAGATTTATACTTATTTAGACAATCGATTTGAAAACCATATTTGGTGAATGGCACTGCATGTAATTTCCTCACCATATCCTTATGTCTATGCTCTCTAACGAAAGAGAGAAGAGAGAGAGCTCTAACCTAAATAACTAATATTGTTGTATGCAGCACAAAGCTAATATTGTTGGTAACATATGTAATGATTTTTTTTTTTTTTTTGGCTGAATAACATCTCTAATGATTCATTCCCAATATAACAACCACAAAAATAACAAAATGAAGGAAAGAAGTTCACAGTTTTCGTATATAATTCAAAACTTCAGGTTTCTAACATATGTACTTAGAGGATGCTTAGGGAATGAGATGAGATGAGAATTTTTGTGAATAGTAGTAAAATAGTTTGTGAATAGTAGTGAAATGTTTTGACTTAAGATATTTTATTGGGTTTTGGGAAATGAGATAGAAAAAGATTGAATAAAAAAATTATAAAGTTAAAATCTTATTAGAATATAATTTTTTAATATTATTTTTGTTTTGAAATTTGAAAAAGTAGTATAATTTTTTGTGTTTTGTTTGAAAATTTGGGAAAGTTGTAATGAATAGATGAAAAAGTTGAAGATTTGAAATTAAAAAGTATTTTTATTTGAGTGATGTTTGGGAAGAAAATTATGAAAAATTTTGAGATGAGATGAAATGTATTTCCCAAACAAGCCCTTATTCTTTTTTCTGATTATAAATTATAAACAAAACAGAAGCAAAAATAAAAACAAAATGGTGCTTCAACTGAATAATCATGAACACTGATGTCTAAATGCATGCTCCATCCAGTCTATCTACCATCCTGGCTGCTCTTTTTCTAATGCCTCTCAGAAATTTTCTTTCACCTCAAGAGATTCTATATGTTTGAAATTTCAGAAAAACAGAGGAGTTCCTTAAGTTTGAGAAAAAGTGGCTTAGGAAAGAGGGTACTCATAAGAAAGTTCAAGAGCAGTGGAATGAACATAGTTTCAACAGTTGAGTCATATTTGTTCGGCCTAAATCAACCAAGCTTCATATTGTTCCAACAACATATGATATTTAACAGCTGAGTAATATCTACTTGTGTCCTGGTACAGTGTGCGGCTCATAAAAAAAAAGTTCCGGTGCAGTGTGCAGAAAGGAAAAAAAAAACTAATGCAGTAGAAAATTAGTTAGAACCAATATTATTCATCGACCAACATGTTTTCATGGGGGTTCAGGGGAGAAGGAACACAGAAATGTTAAAATATTGTAAGAAACCATTAAAGTGCTTCCCCGCCCCCTCATATATATTTCCTTGGAGTTCTAGGCTGGACCAACAAATAAATCACATAAGGCAAGTAGTAAAATCTATTGAGGAACTTTAATCAATAGTAAAATCTAATGTTAATGGTATAACACCTCAAGCTATATGAACTCAGAGATAAAGCAGTCAAGAGACTCAACCTGACCTTGTTTGTAATTGGACCTTGTGCAAGACAAGGTTTTTCATTGCGTAAATGGTGGAAGCCATAAGCAACTTGAGCATCCATTCCTGCATAACAAAATGATAACATATGGTAGTTTGTGAATAGTAATAAGATGGTTTGTGAATAGTAATGAGATAGTTTTAGTTGAATATTTTTTGAGTTTTGGGAAAGGAAAGAGAAAAAGTTGAATAAAAAATATTATAAAGTTAATATTGTTATAATCTAGTTTTATAATATTTTTTTATTTTTTATTTGAAAAAATTGTAATGATTAGTTTGAAAATATTGTATTTGAATTATGTTTAGGAAGGAGATGGGATGGGATAAGATAAGGATTTTGAGATGAGATATATTTCCAAACAAGCCCATAGGGTCCACAAAAACTAATCTAAAGTTCCATATAAGAAAGAATCTCAAGTGGATGCCATTTAGACCAAAGGCTAACAAACAAAACAAACTTTAGGAAACTTACCAAAAAATGCATCTTCTTTTGTAATTTTGTGTATGTGTGTGTCATGGCCTTCTCATTTGAGTGAACATGTTAGGTAAACTAAATGGTACCACTGAAGATTAAATTCTATCCATTCTTAATTAACCTAAGTGATTTCTGGAAACCAAAAGGAACCAAAACAGATGCAAACAGACACCAGTAAGGGATTGCTGGGCATACAAAAACTTATTTTAGGTTGACCGTTTTAATAAATTTTTGGGTAGTTATTCCGAAATCTAAGACATGCCAATAAGCTGAGAAATGGGCAGATATGATCATGTTATTATCTCCCACAAACCAAGTCAAATACTATGAGTGGATAAATTAAATTCAACCAGTCAGGTCAACATACCAATGCTAAAGTAATTGTAAAACACTCCTTCATAGCAAGTCACTCTATCAGGCAACTCCCCCTCAACTTCCAAACCCTGCATCAAAAGAAAGTTTCCACATTTGAAAAAAGAAAGACTCAGCAAGTTTTTAACCTAAGCACTTTGATTCTTCAAAGTTTCATCTTTACATATACAGTAGACATTTTTTTTATCAGTAATCAAGAAGTTTTATGCATAAGAGAAGAAGGCATAGACAATGTACACATGATATATACATGAGAAGTACCTAACTAGAGTTTACATGTACAATACACATAATTCCAACTAAAGCCAAAAAAAATGTAAATTTAGACTAGGTTTGGATATTAAAACCATCTTAACCCATCTCATCTCATCTCATCATTACAATTTTTACAAATTCCCACATAAAATATAATAAACAATTCAACTTTTTCAAATCTCAGAACAATAATAATATTAAAAAAAATATTTTAAGAATATTTTATTCAATTTTCATTTAAAACCATCTTATCTCATCTCATTATCCAAACCCCACCTTAAATGGTTTTAAATAAATTTTTACAATCATTATTATCCTGCCACTGAAGACTTTGAGTGGCCCATCTCACGCACCCCACCTTATGTTTTGGCCCTGAATGATTGTTTGCACCCATGAGGTGTTGAATTTTGGACCTTGAAGGGAGTAACAAGTATGTTATAATTTATTTTAAAGAAAAACTGAAGTTAATGGCAAACACACAAGACAAATAAAATTCCTGAAACCCGTTAACCACAACCGTTATTACCTTCACGAACATAAGTTCAATGTTAATAAGTAACAACAATTAGGGGTGATATCGGTCCGGTCCGGTCTTAGACTATTTTATGGACCGGACCGGACCTATTCGGTCCAGAGCATTTAAACCCTAGACCGGACCGAGTATAGATAGGTCCGGTCCGGTCCGGTCTCTCTCGGTCCGGTCCGGTCTGGGCATGCCCCAAATGGGCCATTCAGCCCATCTAAATTTGTCTTCTGTTGGGCCCAAATTCAATTTTTAGATGTCTTTTGTAAGTTTGTTGGGTCCAAATTTAAATATTTTTGGCTCACTTCAAATTTTCTTGATCTTGAAAAGTACAATGATAAAAAAAAAAAAAACTAATCTATATAAAAAACTAGAAAAATAAAATAAAATAATAAAATAATAATACAAAAGTTATTACAAATTATAAACAAAATAATAATACAAAATCATTATCCCTCTTCCTGAAAACCTAAAGCAAAATGATAGAAAAAGATTAACATAGAGGTAAGAAAGTAAGAAATGCATGCATGAAAACTAAAAAGGATCTAGAAGACCAGAGGTCCAGAACGACATCAGAAAAGAAAAAAAAAAAAAGAAGTAAACTGCATTCCAGCCTTGTGCGCCTGAGAGGAAGAGAGAAGTAAACTGTAGTCCCCTCCATGTGCTACTGCTACATGTTATTTGTCAGAAATTAAGATGTCATTAGCCTTTCATTGAAAAAACAAGACTAATGATCAATTATATATGTCAAATACCCCTCCAATTATATATGATCAATTAAACTGGAATCTTACTAAATTAAGCTGTCTAATTTATACCCAATCAACTCAATTAAAGTATATATATATATATATATATATATATATATATATATATATATATATCTCATGGTTTCTTTTTGGGTGGCATGCATGCGCTGTGATATATATCTAATTATATATATGAAGATCGAAGACTAACCATACATGATTAGTAGTAGTACTAATTATTAAAAGTTTGTGGCAGTTTTGTTCCTAAATATATAACTAATTTCAAATATATAACTAGCTGCATGCATTAATGGACATGATGATCATATGCCTCCAGTACTAATAAATAATAATAACCACTTAGCTAGCTAGGAATATCTTACTTCATGAGATGTATAAAAAAAATAGGTTATTATTATTAATAAAATTATAAACCAGCAAAACAGCAACAATCTTCTCACCTCTTCAGTCTTTAATCAAGATTGGGTGTAGGGCCAGTAGGCATTGAATTTGACGCCTCTACAGAATCAACAAAGTTCGGATCCCCAACAAATTCTATCCATAAAAATTTAAAACAAAACAAGTTAAATAAAATTACATAACATAGAAGATAAAACAAAATAAACCACGAAAAATATCAAAGGTAATTTATTACATACCCATATCTAATTGCTTCTCAAATTCCTCCACTTCATCCATTAAAGTCCTAAGGCTTATTGGAGTAGAAGAAGAACGAAGCCAGTTGTGTGCACATATGAGACCCTCAACACTCATTGGATTTAAACTACTTCGGAAAGGGTCAAGTACACGACCCGCAGTACTAAATGTAGATTCAGAGGCCACAGTAGATACTGGTATTGCAAGTACATCGTGTGCAACCTTTGAAAGTATGCGATATCTAGCTGAATTCACCTTCCACCAAGTTAGAAGGTCAAAATTATCATCTTGATCCTCACATCTTTCAGCTAGATATCTATCAACCTCTGACTTAGTTTCCAAACTATCTTCTTACTGTAACTGTTGTTTAAATTGGGCCATCAAATGTGCATTTTTACTCGTATTCCTTTCAGATAAAGGAGATACATCTTCACGTGGGGAACTTGTGCGCTGAGGAGAGTGCCCTTCTTCGTTTTCTCTGTATGCCTCATACATGCGGATAAATGTATTTCTCACCTTCCAACTAAAATCAATTTTTTTTGCATTATCATGTGCATACATTTGTCCCAACCCAAAATCAATATATCGCATCTTGTAGCCAGGATCAAGAAGAACACCAACATAGAGCAACATATTCTGATTTTCCAAGCTCTCCCAATACTTGTCAAACTTTCTCCTCATATTTATGGCCATTAATCCTACAACGGAATTTCGTTCTTCACACTCCACATTAATGGCATCTTTAATAGTAACTAACTCCGGAAAAAAAGCATTACAAGTTACATATTCACCTCCCGAGAAGCGTAAAGTTGCATCATGAAATAATGCAAGAAATCTCACAAACACTTTTACCTTCTCCCAATCGGATGCATTAGGAGGCCCTAACTTCTTTGACTTTCTCCTATTAACCACATGATCCACATCTTCATCGTCATCGTTGTCGTCGTCATCATCCCCAATACTACCAAGGAAGCACGGATCTTCTTCCTCCAACCGATCAAAAGTCCTTTTAAATTTGGAAGCCCTTTCCAACATAAGATAGGTGGAGTTCCACCTAGTCGGTACATCTAGGCAAACTTGACTTTTGGATTGAATATCTTCCAACCCCACACATTTTTTAAATATACTCCACCTTTGAGGGGAGGATTTAACATACTTTACAACACCCCTCACCTTCGCAATAGACTCATCATATTCTTTCAACCCCTCACGAACAATTAAATTCAAAATGTGAGCACAATATCGAACATGCAAGAATTCATGTTCTAAGACCGTGTCTTTCCTATACTTAGTTTTTTTTTTCAAATAAGTAACGACCCCATTATTAGAACTTGCATTATCAAGAGTGAGTGCAAGAAATTTTAGTTGCCCCCAATCAATCAAACACATCTCTATAAAAAGACTCCATCTATAAAAAGGACAAAAGGAGACTCTTGCACATCATTTGGGGGTGGGGGCATGTTTTGTGTTGACTCTTGCACATCATTTGTAGAAGACTCCATCTATAAAAAGGACAAAAGGAGAAGTGGACAAAATAATTAGAAAACAAACATTAATTTATGTACAATGTCCAAGACTCCAAACATTGATAAATGATATAGAGCAACAAGGACAAAAAAAAAACAAATGTAACAAAAAAACAAATGTATGGATGATGCACAACTGATATTAATTAGATTCAGACATGCATATATCTATATATATATATATATATATATATATCTATATATATATTCAGGCATGCATATATATATATATATATATATATATATATATATATTCAGACATGCATATAATAACAACACATAAAAAAATTCACAGAACCACAGAATCGATAACACAGAACCACAAAAAAATAACAACACAATAAGTTGATAACACATCCACCCCACATAATCGATCCACAGAACCACAACACACAAAAAAAATTCTCCAATCATCCCAAAATCCTTTACAAACGAGCTGGAGCATTTGAACAAATCGGAGAGAGAGAGAGAGAGAGAGTGTGTGTGTACCGACTATCGAACGGCTGCAAGCCTGCTGCGACGGAGGGGACGGTGGGGACGGAGGGTGGCCGAAGACGACTTAGGATTCTCGCGGGAGGAGTTGGGAGAATTGGGGGAAAAGTGAAATGAATCGGAGGGAGGGGGGAAGAGTCAAGACGCCAGGAACGTTCCTAAAACGGCGCCGTTTGGTTCTTAATTGGACCCAAACGGCGCCGTTTCAGGAACGTTAATTAAAAAAAAAAAATAGGTTGCGTGAAACGACGCCGTTTCACGCAACCCAATTTTTCTCTGGCCTGCAGTGACGTTAAATGGCGCCGTTTGGGACCCATTTTGAATCAAACGGCGCCGTTTCTGGGAAGGCAAACTTCATGTATTTTTTTTGTGATTCTTTTACATTTTTGACACATAAATCAATTAAAAAAATTATTTAAATTAGTAAAATTAAAATTAAATAAACTATTTAATGTGGATTATTTAATTAACTCATTAAGAAAATAATTAGTGATAATTATATTTATAATGTTAAATGTTAATTGAGAATTTGTTACTAACTTAAAGTATGTAAATTACTCAAATTCAATGTATTATAAATATTATAATTTATGATTCTAATACTATAATGACAATTATAGTATAACTATATAATAGTATTAGTATAAACTATTAGACTATTAGTAATATAGTATAGGCTATGGCTATATATTAGTAATATTAGTAATTTAATATAAGTAAAATTGCATAAGTATAACTATAGTCTATAGTTAATAGTTATAACTATACTAAATCATTATAATTTACACTAATATATAATATAATTATAATAAATCACTATAATATAGTATTATTAATTTATTAGTATAACTAAACTAATATAACAACTAATATAACTATATAATAGTATTAGTATAAATTTTAAAGTATTAGACTATTAGTAATATAGTATAGCTATATATTAGTAACATTAGTATAAGTATAATTGTATAAGTATAACTATAGTCTATAGTTAATAACTTAATAGTTATAACTATACTAAATCATTATAACTTACACTAATATATAATATAATTATAATAAATCACTATAATATAGTATAACTAAACTAATATAACAACTAATATAACTATATAATAGTATTAGTATAAACTTTAAAGTATTAGACTATTAGTAATATAGTATAGCTATATATTAGTAATATTAGTATAAGTATAATTGTATAAGTTGTATAACTATAGTCTATAGTTAATAGTTATAACTATACTAAATCATTATAATTTACACTAATATATAATATAATTATAATAAATCACTATAATATAATATTATTAATTTATTAGTATAACTAAACTAATATAACAACTAATATAACTATATAATAGTATTAGTATAAACTTTAAAGTATTAGACTATTAGTAATATAGTATAGCTATATATTAGTAATATTAGTATAAGTATAATTATAGTCTATAGTTAATAACTTAATAGTTAACTATACTAAATCATTATAACTTACACTAATATATAATATAATTATAATAAATCACTATAATATAGTATAACTAAACTAATATAACAACTAATATAACTATATAATAGTATTAGTATAAACTTTAAAGTATTAGACTATTAGTAATATAGTATAGCTATATATTAGTAATATTAGTATAAGTATAATTGTATAAATTGTATAATTATAGTCTATAGTTAATAGTTATAACTATACTAAATCATTATAACTTACACTAATATATAATATAATTATAATAAATCACTATAATATAGTATAACTAAACTAATATAACAACTAATATAACTATATAATAGTATTAGTATAAATTTTAAAGTATTAGACTATTAGTAATATAGTATAGCTATATATTAGTAATTTAGTATAAGTATAATTGTATAAGTACTATAGTCTATACTTATTACTTATAAGTTTATAGTTATAACTATACTAAATCATTATAACTTATACTAATATATAATATAGTTATAAATTTATTAACTTATAGTAAATCACTATAATATAGTATAATTGAACTAATATAACAACTAATATAACCATTAGTATAACTATATAAATATATAATAGTATTAATAGTCTATACTTAATTATAATATAGTATAATTATATATAAAAAAATATAAAAATAATTTATATTCGGTCCGGTCCGGTCCGAAAAACCGCCGGACCGTGAACCGGACCGAATGTGGTCGGTCAAAAAAAAATGGACCGGACCAATCCTGATCCAGTCCGGTCTGGTCTGGACCGGTCGATGCTCACCCCTAACAACAATGATTCACTAAAACGTTCATGCATTGTTAGCACACAACACTAGTGAGTGTTTACCCCAAGAAGTTTCTCAAATTAAATAAAGCAAATGAGGAAAGAAAAAACAAATATATCATAGTTGATCATCGATATGATATCATCAAATTAACAGATTTAACTGGTATAAAGTAGAATCTTTTTGGAACGGATAAACAACTCAACAAGCATTTGCACTTGAAATGCATTAGCAGCTAAAAAAAAATGTAAAAAATGTAAGAAGCCCCAATATAAAAAAATGTCAGAAGAAACTTAGACTCTGTTTGGATACAGAAACACTCTCAACTTATCTCATCTCATCATTACAATTTTTCTAAATTTTCATACAAAATATAATAAACAATTCAACTTTTTCAAATCTCAAAACAATAATAATATTAAAAAATAATATTCAAGCAATATTTTATTCAACTCATCTAAAATCATTTCATTTCATCTCACTATCCAAACCAGCCCTTAATAGAAAAAATACTAGCGTGTGAGTAGCCATCTAAAATAGTAGAATGTGGAGTAAGTAGATCAGCAACCTCATCAAGAGCACACTCTTCTGTAAGCTTCAGGGAGTAGGGTGGATTAGCAACTTCACCGACTGGCATTGACAGCAGAACATGCCAACTGCACCATCAAAAAACGATTTTACATGGCTTCCTAGCCACATCATTAAGCACTCATAGAAAGTAGTTTTACTAAAAACAATGGCGACCATAACAAAGTGACCCTAAGCTAAATCAGATGTTCATAAGAGACAAACAAGCATATCATTTGTACAGGAAAGTATAAGAATTGTTTGAAACATAAAAGAGCAGGGAAAATGCTCTCTTATATATATATATATATATATATATATATATATATAAGATGAGTAACGAAGCTCATAAGTACTTTCCAAATCCCTCTTATTATATATATATATATATATATATATATATATATATATATTTGAAACAGCTAATTATAAAATTCCTTCTACAAATTAGTTCATGTCTCTCTATCCACTACCATTAACAAGTAATCAATACATTATTTCATAAAATTATCGATGAGAATTTAATTGACAAATTAAAACAAAAAATAAATCAAAAAGGGTCTTCACTGTGAGGGAATGTGTCTCTCAAAGCATGCAATCACACTGATTAAGATCATGTCACCAAAATTATTTATATAAAAAATAATTGTTAATGATATTTTATTTTGTAATAGGATGGAAATAATAATTCTATTTGAATATTTTTATACCACACACTACGTGGCATAATTTTATTTAAAAAATAAAATTTAAAATTTAAATATTACAAATCAAATTATGGATAATATGTAACGTAAAAATCTTTAATTTTAGATTTTGTTATATTGAAGCTATAATTAATATAATTAGAAATTGATAACCTTACAACTATTTTACAATTAGTTTACAACTCTATATGAAATGGAGGGTAGCTTTGTAATATATATATATATATATATATATATATATTTTAATGGAGTGGCATGATTTCATTAATTGTAAACTAATTATAAAAAGTTATAATTATTTGGGTATAGTGGTGTGGTGGGAGTCGGGGAGGAACCATTAAAACAGCGCATGGGCTTGAAAACTGGCGGTTGATTTGGATTAGTTTGGATGGAGAAATATTTTTAATTAATCTCAATTCATTTCATTTTATCGTATTTTATTATTATAAATTTTATAAATTTTTACAAAAAATATAAAAATTTATTTATTTTTTTAAATTTTAAAATAATAATAATATTAAAAAATAATATTTTAATTATAATTTATTTAACTTTCATTTCAACTCATTTCATCCTAACTCACTAAATCTAACCTAAGTCGGTGGACTACCAACACCAGTAAACAAATGACCGAAGTTCAACGTTCAAAACTTCAATCACAGGATTTTTTGCAGTCTTTTTATAGCTGCTGTTGTTTGTCTAGAGCAACGATGCACTATTTTTTAAAATATTTTAGTATAATTATGTTTTAAAATAAAATTATTTAGATAAAATGATATTAGTTTTAAAAATTATTTTATAAAATTATTCTAAATTTAAAACATAACTATATAAAAAAATTATAAAAATAATTATGCGTTTATATTTTTTTAACCGTTTTTCAAAAGATGCAATAATATTTTTTTAAGAGTAATGATATATACACAATATATTACACAACAATATTATAAAATAGAAATATTTTTATAAAATGATATTATTTTTATAAGATATTTATAAAAATATTCTAAATTTAAAATATAGTTGTAAAAAATATTATTTATAAATCAATTTCCTTTTTTAATGTTCTGACCAATGAAAGGTATATTCAATCACATCAAACATTCGTTTTTTAAGATAATAATATATATTTAAGGAAGAGATGGACCCGATTATAGCTCTGTTGACACGTCCTGAACAATCCAAAATTAAAAAAATGTTCGCAACCAGAAACGGCAGAGCCCAAGATGCTCGGCCCAACCAGTTATGTCCACAAAAATAGTATCCTTCAGCCCTTCATTACCGGCCCTTGGAACTACAAACACTATACAAAGAATAAAGAGCAACTAACACACTCAACGTATAACGGAAACAACCTCTATAAAAAGATAACTTTCTATGAGAAAGATAATAATATTTCTAAAGGAATGATTAAAAAAAAAGGGTGGGGTGGTGTTCCCCAGCCATCACCCTTCAAATAACAGAAAAAAAAAAAAAAACATTGAAAAAAAAACAACTCTTAAAATGACACTAAATATTGTTAATTGGATGAATTGCTTCGAGTCATCTATTACTAACGAGACCCGAGGTATAAAGGTGTGTTCACATTTAAACTATGTCGAGACTATCTTCAAATATTCTGGATCCAACCTACCTACAAAATCAGAAGGGAATGGCTTAAAACATTAACGAAAAAGTTTAGGATGATCGCATGATATTGAGATGTCCTATATGGTTTAGGAACAAATTCATCATAAGCTTTATAAAGAGTTACTCCACTCCTCCTATTAGGTCTTTTATAGAGAGAAATAGATGTTTCTATATGATATCAGAACCTGCTACAGAACGAATGGAAACCTATACTATTTATCCCGTGACAAGGATCAAGAAAAATACTGACTTGCACATGAGGGAGGGTGTTGAGGAATAGTCACACATCACCTATGAACATGGTCTTGAGCATATTTATATGAAATGAGTAATCATCTCCTGTAGAATTAGTTTTATGAGATGAGTTAGGTTCATGAATTTTTTCATGGTATCAGAGCAGGTTAACCTATGACTGATGATGAGCTCATACGACGTATCTACCGTGATGGTACCAGAAATACCGACCCATATATGAGAAAGCGTATTGAGAAGTCCCACATAATTTAGAAATAAACTCATCTAGAACTTTATAAGGAATTAACTCACTCTTCTTATTAGGTCTTTTTTGGTGAGAAATATGTGTTTTTATATATGAGAGTTTGAAACTCATAAAATGGATCAAAGATGTGGTTTGGAATAAGGTGAATTGTAATCATTCCAACAATATTTGCTGATCAAAATCCTTTACAAATTTATAATCCAAAGCCTTTGATACGCGTATCCATCGCACTATAGACACTCCTTTCCTTCCAAGTATGACTTGTTACATCCTTTCCAGTGACTCAGAGCATCGAATTAAGGACTTCCCGACCATGAAGTCCGGCCGTCAACGAACGCGTTTACTTATTTTGGAGGGCATCCGAATGGATTAGGACTGGTCACACGAATAACTTCATGATTAATAGTTGTCCTTTGAAGCCATGTGAACACAAAAGCATAAGGTCTTCAAGAAAATGTAGTTAAATTCACCCACACAGGGGGGTCATATTAATATACCCTTTAAAAAGTCGTTTTCCTTTCCCATGCAAAAAAAATAGGAATCCATTGATTCGATCATCAATCCAAGGCAAGACTCGGCACCATTTTCGGAAGTTGCCTGTGATAGCCCAACCCTGACCACTTTTTGCATTTATGTTATGTCACCCTCTTTCTTCTTTCTCTCTCTGTTTTCTCATATCTTTTCCGACCCATTTAATGTGAAAGAAGAAAAAGGAATCCAAAACTTCCCAAACAAGGCAAATCAAAAGTCAAGGAATGGTACCACCTAGCATTATTAGCATAAATGCCTAGCAATTCCTTTGGGTTATCGTGTTGAAAGAAAGAAATTTTGGTTTAGTTTCTCTTCCATTTCATTTATATTATTGATAAAAGATATGTTTTATCCGTAATAATATTTTATAAAAAGAAATTTATAAAATAAGATGATTTGATATGTTATATTAGATTGTAAAATTATTTTTATTATAAAACAGATCTAACGTATCATATCAAATCATGTCAATTTATTTTTTAGATTTATTTTTGTAAAATATCTTTGATGTAGATGTAGCGCTTCTATTTTAATTTTTTTTATTTCATAATAAAGTTTTCTTTTATATGTTATATTAATTTATAAATTTATTTTTATAAAATCATTCAATTAAATTTATAAATTAATTATTTCTCCTTTAGTTTTGCTTTCCTGTGCAATTCAAAGGTGTTCAAAAGGTGTAGTTAACAAGTTATCGACAAGTGAGGCATGCCTTCACTTGTTCCTGACGTACTGGAAGTTCCTGGGCAAGATCATCAGCTTTCCTGGGAGCAGCTAGCAGGCGCATGAATCAACTCTGAAGCTTTTTTCTTACTCACAGAAACACAAAATCTGAGCTCTGGATTTTTTTGGGTGACTTTTGCTTTCTTCAAAATGATGTCTTTCTTTTCTTAGGGGTTCTGCGTATTTGCAGGCTTTTACAACATCATAAGGTATTTTGTCTTTGCTTTACAGCATCTGCTTCACCTTCAAAATTGCTGAGAATTAGAATGTGTCGGTGTTTAATTAATAGAATTGTATTAAAAATGCATCTAAGCATTTAATAATTTGTGTTTTCAATGCTTTCCATTAAGCTAAAATATGTAATTGAAATTGAATTGACAGCCATAAATCACATGAACATATTTAAAAACGAGGATATATATATAGTTTCTTTGATATATATATCAAAACGAGGACCCGTTTGGATACAGAGGTGTCCATCTTATCTTATCTCATAATTTCACTACTATTCACAAACCATCTCAACTCATTTTATCTAATTTTATCTCACTATTCAAATAGTCCTTAGTGTGGGCCGCAATGTTTTTGTACCTTATGTTTATCATATGAGGTGCTTGCAAATAATGCTCACTAAAAAACTATAAATGTGAAATGCTATATAATGTTGGCACATACTTTAGTTAACATAAATTACCATCTTGAATTGGTCAATCATGATATCTCACGTTAGAAGATGGTTTATAATCAAGATGAATTAAGACAAGAGGTGTACATATTCAATTCATCATCAGAGGACCATGTTTCCCAAAATGTGATCTGATTGTCTTTTCAAGACCCCCTTTGTATAGAACATGCCACCTAATAGTTTAACTTATTGAATCATGGGGATGATGGATGAGGGAAGATATCTAGTGATGACCCAATATGCATGCATTTATGGATGTAGTTGAAGGTAGGGCTCTATTCGAGTTATGTCCAATGCATCATGTGTTGATATGATTTACATACATAAAATGGATAGTAATGATATGCATGGTCATCTCTATTATGGTAAAAGATGTGGAGCCGGGGTTTAAAAAACTGGTACATATTTGGTTTTAATTTGATCTAATTAGTTCTACTTGGAACTAAATAATATAGCTAGGGAATTCCAATTCCAAACAAAATTAATGGAATGCCTAGCTAGCTAGTTAAAAATGGAACATATTTCATTAAGCATATAATTTTTGTTTTTTGTTTTTTTGCTAGGTAACGGGATGCTGGGGGATTTGAATCTTGGTTCATAGATCAAGGCTAATGCCATCTGGGGCCATAGGCAACTGACACTAGCTCCTAACGGTTGGATCTAATTATGCATATATATATATAAATGGTACTACGTACAAATTGTAAATGGAGTGATAATTTGGGGGCTAAGAGATAATTTCCTTCGTTTGATTGTCATATTACCAAATGAGTGGTAGCTTGAAGTTGAGGAGTAATAAAGTGCAAATTTTCTCACTATTTTTTAGATTGATGTTGGATATAGTCATAAGGTGTGCATACCGTACCTCACATGTTTTCTTTAAAAGAGTGAGATCTACTTTTAAAATAACGAATATTTCATATGAGTCACAAATCTATCTACTTTTTTAAAGAGATTATGCAGAATCGACTTGCATGTTTTAAAATAAGTAACTACTAATTCCATTTTTTGTAACTTTCAAAAAGTTCTATACATGATGTATATCATTTTTTTGAAAAAAGTGAGGGTAGAACAATAAATTTGAAGTTTCGTCATCTTTATTAAAAAAATAACAGCGATATATATAACTCCCATTGATCTCTAGCTAGCTACTTATATATCAAATATTTTTAGGGAGAATATTCACATCTGATCATTATAATTAAATTAACTAGCATATATATAATTCGGTCCCTCTAAAGATATTTTGAAGTTTTTTCTTAATTAACTTTAAAAATCGCATTTAAAAACCTGACTTTATGCATGTCTTAATAGATCAATCTAATCAGCACTTCAATATTCCACTGATATATAATGGTAATGCTCGAGTGTTTGACGTACGCATGTGATCTTCCCTTTTAAGATCGATCGATGTAACCCAAAAGGTTTAGTCATTCTTAGAAACTTTTTTGCTAATTTCTATATCAAAAGTTGAACGCTAGCTTGTGTGTAAAGTATAAGGCTAGGGATTAACTATTAATTAGTGGTTGATAAAGCCAAGTTTAGCTAGCATGATTAGTGGATAAAAAGTAGGTAATTAATTTCATCTAACTGGGATTTTCTATAGTTAACTATTAATTTGGGTCCAATGTTGGTAACTCTTCAAGGATTCCAAGAACTCCCAGAAAAGTTTTAAAAAGAAAAGAATTAGCTAGCAGATGCCATGCATGTTCTTTCGGCAACAGCAGATAATTTGAACAGTACATGGAGTTTTTGCGACGAATCAAACGTATTAGATGCTATTTTATCGCAGCATAAACCTGATAAAAAATGTAGTGACAACACTGATCATATAGAATTAATTGTAATTTTTTTTTTCTCTTCTAGATAAATAAATCATTTTTATATATATTTGTTTGATTGGTCGGATTATCATAATTTAATACAACACATTCAAAGTACCTCTCGGCCTTTAGTTTATTTTAATTTCTTCATATTGATAAATAAAACACTAATTGTAGTACTCATGTGAAAATGGGGAATTACTAAATCATCTTTTGCTTGATTGGTGCTTCTCCTTGCTGAATTCACCTCACCAAATCAAAAGCAAGACCAGTACGCACGCTCCTTTATTCTAGACGAGAGAAAAAGTGATGGGGAAAAAAAAGGCAAAAAGGGACTAGGGGGCTTAAAAGTCTACTTGCTTTGAGTGCAAGAAGCTACCGAAACTTTTTAGAAGAAGAGATCATGATCGATGGCATATTGCCCTCAATTTTTCCCAGCTGTGAGTGATTGCTGTTATATTTTTTGTGTTTGCTTAAAGTTTGACCTAGATGACATGATTAATTTTGAACATGTATATATCCGTGACAAAAGAGCTTGGTGGGGTACTGAATTTGGCTAGCTTGCACTAGTGAAAAAGAATATATTTATGGGACCTACTTCTGTCTCATAATATTCCATCAATTGATATATATATATATATATATATATATATATATATATATACTACTTATATATAGTAGTATTTGATCATAGTTTTCTCCATTTCCCATTTGAATTTGTGGGAAAAGGTGACCTTTTGAGCTTCTAATTTGTCAAATAAATGGATATTTCAGAAAGGAATTATTATTATTATGTGATCAGGGAGATATATATATATATATATATATATTTATATGGATGGGAGAAGATCGATCGATTGATCTTAGCTATATAATGAATATATATATATAGCTGGGGTCAATGGCTGATCTAGCAATCCTTGCTTGCATGAAAATGTTTCTTGAATTATGGTTCCTCTATTATTGGTGGGGTTAGGGGGAGGGACTTGAAAAGTTTTAGCGAGGAAAAGAAGCTTTTTCCCTCGTGAAGGAAACCGAATACATGAAAACACACCACCTTTTGGTACGTACTACTACTCATGCTAAAAGGCAAAATAATAAAGAAACAACTTAATTCAGATTTTCAAACCCAGAGAAGAAGTAGAATGATGGAAATTAAAAGAGATCAAAGGGTTAGGGTTGATGAGGTCACGTAAAAAAGGCTTTTTAAAGTGGAAGCCATTATTAGAGTATCATGCTTAAGATGTCATGTGGGTTTGCTAGAGACAAAAGAAAATAAATCCTGTAAGAAACCTTCCTAACTATTAATTTCCATTTTCCACCCCCCATGAATGAGATAAATACTTATGCTGAATTGCATGCATGCACCATGCCAGGATTGGAACGTACAATACTGTTAGAACTTGATAACACATATAAGATAAGACGAGATGAAAGTTAAAAATTAAATAAAATATTATTTTTATTTTAAAATTTAAAAAATTTGAATTGATATCATGACAAATTAATGCCTCATGAATTTTCTTGGAATTAAGCTGATTCATTCGCGTCACTATGCAGTTCTAACATTTATTGTTCTACCTACTGACAACTGATCATGATGTCTTTCTAAAATTAATGCAATTACAATCAAAATAGCTATATATATTGTAAAGCGCGCAGGTAACTTTTTAAAAAAATTATCCACAACGATGAAAGATAAAAGTAATGACCCTAGTTATATGCACATGGACTTCAGGATGATGGGAATTAGCATTACTTTTTATATAAAATATTTGTAAAAATGATGATGATCTATCTGTTCGCTATTTAATTCATTTTGACATGAAACTATATGTATGTATAAGTACATAAACTGTTTCCATCGATATGGAACATTTACATGAAAAACAAAACAAGATACTAGTGATGTTGCCCTGATCATGATATGAAAAGGGCCGTCGAGTTTGAGAAAGGAAAGTGCTTGGATGCACACCTAATGTGCATCCCAAATATGCCCCTCTTGTATTTTATTTTATTTTATTTTACTTAATGGTTAAATAATAAATTATTAGTGAATTTGTATATTTTTTTCTTAATAATTAAGGATGTTTAAAAAATATTTGAAAAAAAAAAATTGAAATTGCACTAGTGTGCATATTTAGAGTGTGTACATTTGATAATCACCCTGTCATTGTCCTTGGAGAAAATCGGTTCATATCTACACGAAATGGACACGTTCTCATTTGGCATTTGCTTAATTAGTTTGAATGAAATGCAGAAAATGAAAAGAAGAAAAAGGATTTCAAGGAACATTCGATGACTCAAACAGATAATCTCAAAGGTCATGCGAATGAATGATTTTATGAGTTGTTCAAAGTCAAACAACTCCTCACTTTGAATCCTCATCACAAAGTCCAGTCATGGATATAGATAAGCAAGTTAGGATTCATGGTCATACTTTTCATGATCCCACCCTAAAGCAGGCCAGCCGATTAATTACTTTTGAGTCCATCAACAAAGCTAGCTACAAGCAGCATACGACTCTTCTTCTAATTGCCATTTTTATATGAACTGATCTTTTATTGGATAATATCTTTCGTTTATCGACTATATATGTAAATAGTGTCACTTGTCAAAGTTTCATTTCAGTCAGTAAATAATGACCTTGATTGACCAAATTAAGGGATATTGATCGAGTATCCCATTTTACCTATGGAAAATTTATCAACTTTACCTTGACTAATGTGGAGAGAGAGAGAGAGAGTGGGTGGGTGGAGGATTATAGTAGGTAGGGAGGACCAAAGGGTGTGAAAACTGAAAATTGAGTATGAGGTGAGGTGAGGTGTGAAAAAAAAAATTCTATTTATTATTTTTATATTATATATTAAATATAATTTTTATTTTTATTTTCTTATTAAATATGTTGTGAATTGATGATAAATAAAAGAAATTAATTAGTTTAGAGAGAATAAAATTAAGAAAATTAAGAAATAAATAAATAAATATAATGTATAATATATGAGATAATGAATAGCAGTGTAAAAAGGTAGTCATAGCAGTAGTTGTAGGGCGTAAAAGGCAAGGGAAGGGTGAGAGGGCGTGCGTTATCAAAAGGGAATATGATGATGATGATGATAATAATATAGTACAAAGTTAGGAATCCCAAAAAGTTGCAGTAAACTATCATTTCTCATGCCTCCCTTTCCTCTTCACACTATATACCATCCCTGATGAGCAGCGCTAATCATTAGGGCACCCCACCTCTCTTTTCTCCCTTTTGTAATTTGTAGCCATTTTTAAAAATTAAAAATTAAAGACCATAAATGATGCTGGTTAAGATTTGAAGAAGCATGCTGTTTTGGGTCCTAAATTTGCTTAAAAACAAACCTCCTATATGCTTCGGATTGATCTTGTAAATTATAAGTTGATCAAAGTCTAATCCATCCTTGTGTTTATTACCCCCATATTTTGCAATTGATCTTGGTATTGTGCTAGGATGGATTTAAAATAAGTTTTAAAAATAAGTAATGTGAGATATAATTTTAAGTTATACAAATTACGTGCATTTCATTTAATTAATTTGGAAAAAAAATATGATTTGCCATTAAAAAAATTGATTCCTTCGTACGGATCATAGATTTACCTAATATTTTTAAGAAGTGTGTGAGACTTACACACTCTATAACTAGAAATATCATTTTTATAAAAATAAGCATTTCTTATTGAAGTAAATAATATCCCAATTATGTTTAATGATCAGTAAATGTGATAATTAGGAAACTGAATGCATTTTACATCCTAAAACTATCACTAGCTAGTTATTTATTTTGGACATGAAATTGATAATTAAGAATGCAAAATGATATTTAAGGTGCATGCTAACTGAATAAAGGTGACAGCTCAAGGACCCTTCTGTGCTAGGCGGCGGCATATATTAAGGTCTCCTATACACGATGTTTGAGTATCGGAATTATTCTCCTTTTTCAAAATTTTATAAAAATCTTAATTAAAATTATTTTATTATTATTTATAAATTTTTTAATTTCATCTCAATAAGGTAAACAAACGAGGCGTTAGAGCTTCCAACAGATATTGAATCTGTTATTCGTAGAGCTTCCAACAAGTCAAAGTTTAGACTAAGTTAGCACATGTTTTATGAGTGTCTATAACATATTATAGGTATTTAATTTTGGAATGAATTTATAGATGGCGGCTAATTATCCAAATTAGTTTTAGATTTTAAGCAGTTATTTAAAAGGGTTTTTCATTTTTCTAAGTTTTAGAATTAAAAAAAAAATCTATTTATAAGTCTTATTTTTTACATACTCAACACATCGCTAGCGTAAAATTAAACTTCCACATCAACTATTATAAAAAAAAATAATTAATATTTTAATTTTTTTTAAAATCATAATAAATATCATTATAAATAATATACTAACACACCAACTTATCAATCAAAATTAAGCAAGAAACAAAATAGAAACAAAGGTCATAGTCAAATTAATTGAAGCCTCGATCTAAAAAAACATGTTTGGTCCATATCAGACTCAATTAATTGTTGGAGTTTATTAGGCGGTTGTGTCCCGTGATGGGTAGGATAGCACCATTTTTCAAGGCATTAAATGAACACTTCTCCTTTCAAAAGAAACCAAACAAAACAAAAAACAAATCAAATATAAAAATATCCAAAAAATATATATTCATATTTTTCTTTCTTTCTAAGAAAGAATTGAAATAATTATTATATCCAGCAATATATTATCTACACCAATGACACAAACACGGTGATTAAAGGTTTTTTAACAACTCATTACAGAAGAAAACACACGAATTCCCCCTAAATGAAGATCATGATGGTCCTTACACTAGAAATCTGAAAAAAAAAATGAAAAATTGTTGATTGTAGTTGTCAAAGCACACAAACTTTGAAACTTACCAAATTACAACCATTAATGCTAAGGTTTGAAAGAAAGATGCTTGTTCTCGTTTTCCCTTCCAATTTTACCATTGTTTCAATCTTCCAGAACAATCTCTCTAAGTACAGATATTTTTTTTTTAAATTATCTTTTTATTTAGATAATGAAAAAAGATGAGATAATTTTAAATGAAAGTTAAAAATTAAATTAAAAATTATTTTTTAATATAATTATTTTGAGATTTTAAATTTTAAATTATTTATTATATTTTATATAAAAAATTTTAAAAAATATAATAATGAGATAAAATCATTAAACGTCATATACCAAGTACGTGAGAGGTGAGTACCTTATTAAACGAAGCAATCAGTCGTATTAATACATGAATGCAGCGAAAGTACATTTCAACCAACATCTTGTTGTGGTTAATTACATGTCATTAAAAGGATCAGCAATATTGTAAATTATTTTACTTTATCAAAATATACAGTAGTTTTAATAAAAATTATTTTAAGAGAAATAATTTAATCACAAAAGAGATTCTATACAAATAAATTTATAAATTTACAGTGTTATATTATATTATAAAATTATTTTTATTTTAAAATAAATATAATAAATAATATAAATATATATCAATTTATACTTTTAATTTTATAAAAAGAAAGGTTTATTATGCATAGAGAATATAGAGTATAAACTAACGTGTAAAGTTAGAGAGAGAGTGAGAGAGAGAAAAGGTGTTTTTAAGTATGAAAAGGCGAAAAGCGGTGCGATTCCTTCGTAGAGGTTGCGTGTGAAAAAGCAGGAAATTGGTAGAGAGAGAAGAAAGTTAAACACTGTTTATGTCTCTAACTAAAAGGCACTGTCTCTGCCCAGAAAAACAAAAAAGGTACTGTCTCTCTCTCATTCTCCGTATATTTATCTCATGCATTGAGACAAGAGACAGTTTTTAGAGAAAAATAAAATGTATTTATATAAAGTTGCGTAAATATATAAAATATAAGAAAAAGGTGACACGAAAAGGAGAGTTGCAGGTTTTGAACTGCCAAAGAAAGCATTTTCCAGAAATCCTTGCAAAGCTACTGACAGTACTTCCAACTCTCTCTCTCTCTTCAATAAAATACAAACATTTTTTTCTCTTCTCCTTACTTTAAAACACCCTGTAAAGAATTTAACACAATTTTTTTTTTTTGGGGGGTCCATTTTTTCCACCTCCTTTTTCTAGTTTTCTTTAATCTTTTCGGCTTTATAGAGTTTTTATTGATGTTGGGTATTTTGTCTGGGATATTGATTCAGATGGATAGAGAAATAAACGAGCGAGACACAGAGAGAGGAGAGAGAGAGATGGGGGAGGTTTCATGTGAAGCAGGGGATCTGATCTCTCCTTTTCGCGTTGAATTCTCTCATGTATAGCTTTTTGTGTGTGACACACCGAGAGAGTGAGAGATAGATAAAGGGAGAAACAAAGAAACAGAGAAAGAAGAAATAAGAGATACAGAGATCCCTAAAGGAAACTAAAAGCTCAGTGACAGTAGGTGTTAACTTTCTTGATTTTGTTCGTGTTTGTAAAAAAGCTTTCTTTTCACCGATTCATTTTTCCTCCCGAAAGTCGCGAATTTGTCCATTTTGGAATCAACCTTTCGCACTAGGACTTTTTCATTGCTGCTTCGTGTCTCTGCTGTCTGTGTGTTTCTGGTTTCTTCACTGACTCAGTTTCACGCAATACACATAGCTTCTCCTCCACCATCACCCAATTCGAAGACGCGAAAAGCGATCATTTGGGCTTTTTCTCGACTAATTATCCATACGCAAAATCGTCTGGTGCTCGTGGGGGCGTTTTGTCAAATTCGTTATTTGGAAATGAGAGCAGGACTCAGCACGATCCAGCAAACCCTAACGCCGGAGGCGGCGAGTGTGCTTAACAACTCGATCGCCGAGGCGGGTCGTCGCAACCACGGACAGACGACGCCGCTCCACGTGGCGGCGACCCTATTGGCCTCGCCCTCTGGCTTCCTCCGCCAGGCCTGCATCAAATCCCACCCCAATTCCTCGCACCCGCTCCAGTGCCGCGCGCTGGAGCTCTGCTTCAGCGTCGCCCTGGAGCGCCTCCCGACAGCCCAGAACATGAGCCCCGGGATGGAGCCGCCCATCTCCAATGCTCTAATGGCGGCGCTGAAGCGTGCGCAGGCGCATCAGCGCCGCGGCTGCCCCGAGCAGCAGCAACAGCCACTTTTAGCCGTCAAAGTCGAGCTGGAGCAGCTGATTATTTCCATTCTCGACGACCCCAGTGTGAGCCGAGTCATGCGCGAGGCCAGCTTCTCCAGTCCGGCTGTCAAGGCCACAATTGAACAGTCTCATAGTTCGTCGGCATCGGTCACTAATTCTTCTCCAATTGGATTGGGATTTAGACCTGGAGCAACCCCGGTGCCATCGGCGACGAACAGGAATCTATATTTGAATCCCCGGTTGCAGCAGGGAAGTGCAGCCCAATTGGGACAGCAGAGAGGTGGCGAGGTGAAGCGGGTTATGGATATTTTGTTACGAACAAAGAAGAGAAATCCGGTATTGGTGGGAGAGACGGAGCCAGATGTGGTGGTACGGGAGCTATTAAGGAGGATAGAGAATAAGGAATTGGGTGCAGGGCCTCTCATGAACGCTCAGGTGATTCCTTGGGGGAAGGAGTTTTCTTCCGATAAAGCCCAAATACCAGCTAAAGTTAAGGAATTGGGGGATTTAATTGAGACCCGGATTGCCAATTCGAGTGGTGGTGGTGGTGGTGGTGGTGTTATTCTTGATTTGGGTGATTTGAAATGGCTGGTCGAGCAGCCGGTAAGTTTCGGGGCGGTGGGTTCAGGTGCGGCAGTGCAGCAACAGGTTGTTTCAGAGGTGGGGCGTGCGGCAGTGGTGGAGATGGGGAGGCTGTTGGGGCGGTTCAGAGAGGGGACTGGGGGCCGGCTTTGGTTGATTGGGACTGCTACTTGTGAGACTTATTTGAGGTGCCAGGTCTACCATCCATCCATGGAAAATGACTGGGATCTCCAGGCAATGCCAGTTGCTGCAAGAGGGCCTTCGGCGATGTTTCAGAGGTATCCTTGTTGTTCTTCTTTTTATTACAACTCTAAAGCTTATTTTGAAATTATTAAGTTGGCACTTGATCGTGAAGGTAATAGTTATATTTTCAAGCACATCGATCATGTCGATCTTTATGTAGGGTGGATAATTTGCTTCAGATTGAAGTTAGAAGGAAATTTTTTGTGCTTGACGTCCTCTATACAGGGTGACCTTAAAAGTGTTTATAGAACCCATTGTTCCTTGAAAATTAATCATGTCCTAAAATCAGATTCCGTTTCAGCTCAGAAACAACCTTGGTTTTTCGATTTTCGTGGATTTTCTTTCAGCCTTTGAAGCTTCAATAACTGATGAAATTCCATAGTTTTTACAGTATATTGTATAGGACTTCATATCTTACTTTTGTCTTCGTATCATATCTGATATGAACCCTCGGGAATGGAATCCCTTGAACCCACAATCAATTTGAAGGGGCTCCATCAATATCTTAGGTTTGAAGGCATTCTATTTAATTCTGTTATTCTTGACATACAGGCTTGGCACTAATGGGATCTTTAGTAACTCTTTTGAGTCTTTATCCCCATTGAAGGGGTTTCCCACAGCAACAGCTGCTCCACCAAGACGTCTCTCTGAAAATTTGGATCCTGCTAGAAGAACAAGTTGTTGTGCACAGTGCTTGCTGAATTATGAACAAGAACTTGCCAAACTTTTACCCAAGGGGTTTGAGAAATCATCTTCCGAAGTTAAATCAGAAGCGACTCGATCTCTGCTGCCGCAGTGGTTGCAAAATGCTAAAGCCCATGAGGGCGAGTCCGAGACAATAAATCAGACACAGGTAATTCAGCACAAACTGATCCCCCCACCCCGTCTCTCTCTTTTCATTGTATCATTTGGGTGGGTACAAGACTTGTTATATTCAGATGAATCATATTGTCATTCTTCTTCTTTACAGGCTAAGGACCAAGAGCTGATGTGGAAGCAGAGGAGTCAAGAGTTACTTAAGAAATGGAATGATACATGCTTGCGTCTTCATCCCAATGTCCATCAGCCCAATCTCAACCCCGAGAGAATTTTTCCTATACCTCTCTCGATTACAGGCTTGTACAATCCAAATCTGATTGGTCACCAAACCGTTCAACCCAAATTACAGCAGAACAGAAGTCTCGAGGAAACTCTGCAGTCCAACACCGATCAAGTGGCCGCTCAACCCTCTGATAATGCAGTTTCCTCACCAGGAAGCCCCGTGAGGACAGACCTGGTCCTTTGGCAAACAAAGGTCACTGAACCCGGCCAAGATCAAACCCCTAAAGAACACATCAAAGACTTTTTGCGCCGCATGCCTTCTGAACCACAGAACAACTTGCATGAAGTGCAGACCAATAAACTACTTAGCACATTAGATGCTGACTCATTCAAGAAGCTCCTCAAGGGTCTGATGGAGAAGGTATGGTGGCAGCGGGAAGCAGCATCAGCAGTAGCTGCAACCGTGACCCAATGCAAAGTTGGCAATGGAAGACAACGTGCTGCTGGATCAAAAGGTGACATGTGGTTATTATTTATGGGTCCCGACAGGGTTGGCAAGAAGAAGATGGCATCAGCTCTTGCAGAGCTGGTATCTGGATCTAATCTAATAGTGATTTTTCTTGGCTCTCAACGCTATGATGGGAAATTGGATACGAGTTTCCGTGGAAAAACTGCCCTGGATCGAATTGCAGAGGCAGTTAGGAGGAACCCCTTTTCTGTAATCATGCTGGAGGACTTTAACGAAGCAGACGTGCTAGTTCGAGGGAGCATCAAACGGGCAATGGAGAGAGGACGGCTTGCTGACACCCATGGACGTGAAATTAGTCTCGGAAATGTCATCTTCATTCTTACTGCACATTGGTTGCCAGATGATCTCAAGTACTTGTCCAATGGCATTACGCTCGAAGAAGAGAAGCTTGCCAGTTTAGCGAAAGGCGGTTGGCAGTTAAGGCTGTCTCTATGTGAGAGGACTGCAAAACGACGGGCCAATTGGCTACACGGAGAAGACAGGCCAGCAAAACCTAGTAGGAGGGAAAAAAGTTCAGGTTTAGCATTTGATCTAAATGAGGCTGCCGATGCCGAGGATGACAGGACGGATGGATCGCACAATTCAAGTGAAATTACGGTGGATCACGAATGCGAGCATGGCCTCAACCACAACCTGCGATCACCCACGACTTCATCGACGGTACCTCGGGAGGTGCTCGACACGGTCGACGATGCCATTGCCTTCAAGCCGGTGAACTTTGGCCCCTTTTGCAGTGAATTCAAGAGCTCCATTACCAAAAAATTCGCCACCATCATGGGCGACAGAATTACAATGGAAATACAAGAGGAGGCTCTCGAAAAAATAATGGGTGGGGTATGGCAAGGTGGAGTGGGTTTAGAAGAATGGACAGAGAAAGTATTGGCTCCGAGCTTCCACCAGCTCAAGGCATGCCTTCCCAGCACCGCCCGTGACGATGCGATGGTTGTTAGGCTCGAAGAGGACGGCAATTTGGATAGCCGGAACAGTGGAGATTGGCTCCCAAGTAGCGTGAAGGTGGAGACGGACGCGTTGTGAGAGGGTGGCGAAGGGGAGAGGATGCAGCGGGAATTTTGACACTTGTGTCGAATAGACGTGTAAATATGGGGAGATCAAATATTTGGCGGGTGTTGAGTAAAGATGGTTGAAAGGGTAAAGGGGTAAAAAAACAAAACGTTAGAAGATGAGGCGTGAGTAAAGTTGGTTAGATTTGACGGATCGTCTTAGCAAGTCAGAGCCAGACTCATCATGTGTCGTCTCACCCTTTTCTTTATTATTTTATTTAATTTCTTTTTACGGTAGTTTTATTTCATATACATTTATAGAAGAGTAATAGTATTTAAAAAAAAAAAAAAAAAGAAGAAAATAATCGGAAGCAAATGCAATAACTTGGACGTCGGACGTCGGACGTACGATGATCAATATATGATATGTGACTCATGCATGCAGGATGATGTTGGCTTTTAATTTGAAGTTTTCCACCTTTAAATAATAAAAAAAATGGGTGTACGTGCCTCTTGTTATTCTGGGATGAATTTAATATTTTGAAGAGATGCTTGCACGCAGGAGGGATCTGATTTGGTCACGATCCAAGACGAAGAGTTCACGTAGTACTGGATGATGATGCCCGTTGAAGTGTTACGGACAAGATCATTATTATATGCGCATAGATCGCATGTAATATTTATGCGCGCGCGCTAGTCTGTGCACGCACGAATCTGCGTTCCTCTTGATCTGCCGTGACCCGTTCTCTTCGGGGCCTTCAGGAGCCGGCTCCTTGCACGCATGTATCCACTTTTTAGAATAAGACACTACTTTTTCATTTTGGAATTATACGTTACAGATCATATATATATATATATATGTGTGTATGTATTTAATTTGACCAGTTTGGTATCCCATGCAATATTAGAATATGGATTAGGGAAATATTTGGTAATTAAATAATACTGGCAAAATATTTCGACATTCCATTCACACACACACAGAGATGCATGCCAAACAAAGGAGGTCTTGATCATCGATCAGTACAAGGACCACAGCCACAAAAAGACAATGGAGCTCTTTTGTATTAATGTTACAGCTTGCTGCTGATGATCAATGGCCAGATAGATGTTAATTATCTCTCTTTTTAATTAATATATAGAAAAGGACCATTCTTCTTCTTTCTTTCTATCTACTTCATTTTCTTTTAAATATATATATATATAAATATAAATATAAATGCATGCCTACCTTTCTCTTATCTTTTGATCCTTTCTAGATCTCATGATCTCCTTTTGCATTATCGTGTGTGTTGATGCCGTGCTATCCGAGGCCTAGCTAGCTACAACAAGTTAAGAGGCGGTCCAGTGTGAGAATTTTTTAGATAGTAAAATGCGATAAGATGATTTTAAATAAAATATTAATAAAATATTATTTTTTAATATTATTATTATTGTTTTGATATTTAAAAATTTTAAATTATTTATTATATTTTATATAAAAATTTAAAAAATTTGATAAAATAAGATAAGATGAAACTATTTATCTATCCGAGATTTCAACGCACTTATACGTATTAATATTATTATTACAAAAATTCTACTTAACCTCTTACTATTCACACCACACTCTACACTCCATCTTTTTTTTTAATTTTTTTTTTAATTTTTTTTATCAAATATATTTTTATATGAATAGTGAATAAAAAATTATAAATAGTTTAAAAAAAATAAATTCAAAAAAAAATATTAAAAAATATTAAAAAATGTGGAGTATGGAGTGTGGGGAGGATGAATAGCAAAACCCTTATTATTATTATTGCATTCCTAATTCCTACGCCGCCTATATATAAGCCACTTTTTCCTTTTCATGAATCTCTGCAAGGAGACAGATTTGCCGTAACCGACTCGAGGCCTTTTATTTTTTTCTGAAGGACCTTTCAATCTTATCTCATTAACACCCTAAATTTACATTATATCTGTCATTATTTCTCGCTTTAAAACAAAAATAATTATTGTAAGAAATAAAATAAAGATAAGATTAATGTATAATTAAGGAAGATAAAAAGTGACATTTCCCAGTCTAGCTAGCCAGTTACTGCATGCATGCATACGTATTCAATGACATGTTAAATATCTTTACTCTCCATCGGTAGCTTACATTACGTACACGCATGCATGCATGTCTTGTCATTCAACTTGATCTATGACTCGATCAATACCTATCTCTTTCTTTAATTTTTACCGATCATGACTCACGTACGTACGTTAATTGTTCCAACATATATTATTATATATGCCATTTTTTTCACATCTTCGATCTCATTTATATTACATGCAATAAGCTGCATGCATGCATGCATGCATGCAGCAACGATACTCCTTAATTTCTTACCGTCAATCCTTCATATTAAGATAGAGATTAATTTTGAAGATTAATTAAGGGATGGGTCATTAATTGTGCCGAAGTCCGATCTAATTACCTTTTTCAACCTAAAAAGAAAAAGATATTAATAATTTCGTCTTTGCAATTAGTTTCTGACCATATTGCTAGATATATATTGCCATTGCAAGAGTTAGCATGCATGATGCGATCTCTAGCTATATATATAGGTAGCTAGTAATTAGTTCTTTTGAAAAATATTTTGGACGTACGCCCACAAAACACACCATTCAATGTAACAAGATCAATATTATTGCAAATACAAAGAAAAAAAACATGAGATCAGTGTCCAAGCTAGCGACCTAAAGGACAAAAACGTAGCCAAATCCAATACAAGTAAATGTTGGAGGTCTATTGCATGTTCACCCCGCGCGCGCGCCGTCCGTTCAGTACATGTACTGTTCACATTTATTAATTTATATTAGTTCTTAATTAATTATATACTGAGTTAAATATATATTAGTTATTTTTACGCAAATAAATCATATCATTCTAATTCCCATTATTCTATACGCCATTTATGCAAATTGCAAGGATTTCAATAAAAACATAAATAAAAGGACGATGTATTTAATAAGTTATAATCAGGAAGCATTAATATAAGTGTTTAGTTTTTCCTAAATTCTCTTTTTTTTTTCTTTTTTTTTTATGAATAATTGAAGAATAACACGTAACATTCCAATATATATATATATATATAGTATCTTGATAAAATATCTAGATAAACAACAAGGACCAATTATAATTAGGAAGGGAAAAAGACGTACGTACGTTAATATTAGGATTTTGCTATTCATCCTCCCCACACTTCATACTCCACACTTTTTAATATTTTTTAATATTTTTTTGAATATTTTTTTGAATTTATTTTTTTTAAACTATTTATAATTTTTTATTCACTATTCATATAAAAATATATTTGATAAAAAAAATTAAAAAAAAAGATGGAGTGTGGAGTGTGGTGTGAATAGTAAGAGGTTGAGTAAAATTTTTGTATTATATATAGATCTGTATGTATACAAACTTGTCGAGAGATCAGAAGATAAGGTCATGGATATATCCTGATCTCCTCGCAGAATATACTTTGATCACAAACCAACGCTGCACTTTTTGTCTACATGCAGAAAAAGGAGAAGGAAAAATTAAAAAGGGAAAAAAACAAAGGGGCAGACTGGGTTTTCAATCTCTTCTCCAATCCATTCACATTTTACAGCTTTATACTTATGTCCCCTTCCTGGTGTCATATCAACCTTTTTGGAATAAAAACAAAACCCAACTACTCTCATCGTCTCTCTTTCCCGGCCACCAACTAGCTACACCACCTTTCTTTTATTTAACTAACCTACCTAGCTAGCTTACCCATAAAGCTATAAGTATTATATATACATAAAAAACCGGCCTTTTCATTCTTCAAAGCCAATACAACCACGCGTCCTGCATGGATGACTTTTTATACTAATTGAACATGATTTATATACAAAGTTTTGTTATATACAATCACTTAATTTTATATATTTTATTAATATAATTAATCAAAATAATTATTTTATATTAAAAAAAATAATTCAATTAATTATATTAATAAATTATATAAAAAATACGTAAAAGTGGCTACACATAAAATTTTTATTATATATAACATGCAAGAAGACGCACATATATGTTGGCTAGCTGCCGAATCCGAAGGAAATTTCTCACTAAAATCCATAATTAAAATGCATTTGTTAATCTGTATATAGGCTTACAAGGGTTGATACAACATTATTTAGCATTCATAGGCCACGAAAAAGGTTATAGTGTTAATTAACACTTAACGTACGAGTCACTCATATATAACGATTGCTACCTAGATTGTTGGGTTACATATAGTACCACTACTTCACGCGTTACATCCAACTTGTGTATTCCGCGTGAGAATGTGTGCATATAATATAGAATGATCCTTTATCACTCTTTTACTGGGAGGGTTAGGATCAAAATGTGTGACAAGTAATTTGGGATATTTAATTTGATCTTGATGTCTCATTTTTTTTTTCCTTAATGGCTTGTTTTTATATAATTAAGGATGATTCGGTCTTGCATTAGCGATACTTATTGACAAACTGGCACAATCTATTTCTATAAGCCTGATGATTTCATAACCATACATACATACATATATATAATAGAAATGTTTTAGCCATAACGAAATTATACTAAAGTAAACTCATAAATTAATGTGGCTTGATATGGTACATCAGATTATAAAGTTAGCTACTTTTATTAGAAAATAGATCTAACGTATTATATGAAGTTATATCAATTTATGAATTTATTATTGTTAAATCTTTTTGTGGTTGTATCAGTTGTTTATATATAATATATAATTAGCTAGCTAGGGCTCACCTACTCCACAAGTCAATTAATGTTTAATAAATTCACATTATTAAAATGTTGAGAAAATTATTTGGATCTGGCCGTACTGATCACGTTGGACATTTTTTTATTTTTGTCTCTATTTGCATAATAGATATTTCCAATGCATGAAGAGATGATCTACACCCTCAAATTAATTTAATCTCGCAATCATATTGACAAGTGGCCAAACCATTATGATATTTAATTCCTTAGTGGATGTGAGCTCTAAATTATACATAATAATAACACTAATAAGATTTGAATAAATGATTGGACTTTGACTTTTATTATTATTATTTTTTTATCTTTATAACAAAGATTAAGTTGTGTTTGAATACAAAGTTTAGATAAGATATTTTGAATAGTAGTTAAATAAAATATTGTTAGAATATATTTTTTAGTATTATTTTTATTTTGAGAATTGAAAAAATTGAATTATTTATTATATTTTTGTATGAAAATTTTAAAAAATTATAAAAATAGAGATGAGATGAAATATGAGTTTTGTATAAACAAACGTAAACATTCGTGGAAAAATTATGACAATATTTAAGTTTTCATATTCTAGAACCGTTGAACAGAGTGCGCGCGTCATTATCAATCTCCAATTACTTATTCACACAAATAAAACACCATCGATTGTGCAATAAATAATTGAAGTTTGAGGGTTTAAATATACTAGGTACTATATATATATATATATATATATATGTATACGTATTCGGTGTTAATTAATTGATGTGTGCTAGCTAGCTAGCGGAGCAGTGTAGAACAAGCAGCAATACTAGTCTACTAGACGATCATCGTGTGTAGAACAAGCTAAACACGCGTGGTTAGTTGCTAGCTAGCTAGCTAGGGTTTGAGATCGATCCAATGCTAGTACGTACCCCACCTGCATTTAATTTCCAGAGAGATTTTGATGAGTTTTCATACTTGCTTACTTGCCCGACACACTTATTTTAGGTGTATGTGTCGAGCCAGTAAAAAAATTCTGTCGTTTGAGAGACAAAAAAGGTACAAGTACGATATATATCACTTCAATTAAATTGGTTGTGTCGTCTGGGGTTTTGGGTAGGGTCCGGTGCATGCATGTATATATATTATATGCACCGTAATTAATAAAGGAAAGTACATGACCTCGAGCGAGGAACACATGAAGAAACAAACCACAAAGGTCCATGATCATCAGGCAGGCAATTCACGCACCAAAAGCAGAGCCAACGCGTTTTAAGCATGCACGTACGTACGCACGCACGGCTTTATAACTCTCTTTGCTTTTATTGTTCTCGTCTGTACTGCGCTTGCTTCATGACCCCACTCTCACCAGCATTATTGCTAATAAATTCAATCACCAATTAGGAGTACATGATCATTACTATTGATCAGTTTTTGTATTTTGATTTCAATCCATTCCTCGGTTTTCAAGGAAAATCCAGATGATCAATAAAATCATGTGGGAATATTACATGATACACATATGAGTTACATACATTTCTTTTTGTCTTCTTTAAAGCTAGCCATGGGCCATGCATGCATGCATGCATGAGAGTAATTATAAAGTATTTCCGGACACGGCAAAGTCTCATTTTAGCTTAAGATATCATGTTAATTAAAATTAGTATTTATATATATAAGAAATTTTAATTATATGACATATTATGATAATTAGATAAGAGTATGATCATGTCATATACTGATACATACCCTACTAGTACTTAATAATTTTTTAGTTCTTAATTCTCAATTAGTTAGATTTAGCTCCGTTTGCTTATACAAAACTCTCATCTCATCTCATCTCAATTATTACAATTTTTTCAAATTTTCATACAAAAATATAATAAACAATTCAATTTTTTTAAAATTTTAAAATAAAAATAATACTAAAAAATATATTCTAACAATATTTTATTTAACTATTATTCAAAACATCTCATCTTATCTGAAGTATGTATCCAAACCCAACCTTATTCGTGTAAGATCATTCCTTTAAAACAGTTTATTCGTGAAAATCTATAAAACCCAATAATATCTAAACTAAAAGGAAGATGCATACTACAAATTCAATTTGATCAAATATGATATATTAATATTTTTACAATACATCAGAAATGATATATACAAGTCTCAAATGCACAAATCTTGTTAAAGCCTTTTATAAAAAAAAAAAAAAAGTATAGTCCACTATAAAAGGTTTGTACATTTGGGACTAGCTTGTACCTAGCATCAGTACTCTTTTTCAATACTCCTTATGTGTTTGGTTCCAAATGTGGGTTTGGTTTGGATTGGAAATTTGCAATATTAAACTCATCTTAAAGTCATGCACCTGATCATTCTTTCGCGGGGCTTTAACTCATGCAAATGTAACGTGACCTAAGCATGGCACTCATTTCCAACTACGCATAGTACTAAATCCAGAAGATAAATAACAAACACGATGGAAAGAATCATGTCTTGAGTAATCAAAGGTACGTACATATATATATGGTGCTACTGCACGATTTACTTCAAAGCCTATATACATGGCTAGTTCAATTCCACCCACTATAAAGGCGTTTTGAATGTGCTGAAAACAGAAAAAGAAAAGTGGTTTAAAAGGTAGATTGGTCGGTACACTTAAAAAGGTAGTGGAGAGCGCGCGGAGAGTCGAGACCATGCGCGCGTGTCGGTGGCACAATTGAGTGGGCAGGCATGCATGCAAGGGAAAGATTCACGGATTCAGATGACTATATATATAGACCAGATATCTCTTGATTCGACCCAGTAACCACTTTCCCACGAACCAGTACCCATCCTAACCCTTGAAAAGGTTTTCCCTAAAAGCCTGTGCATGGCTTTCCCACGCAATTTCCATGCTTTGAATAAGATCGATGCCTTTCCGAAAAGCCAGACCCCAAGGGTACTACTACTAAAGCCGGAACCATTAATTCGTTTCTTTCCTTTGAATTAAAGGCTACTGATAGAGACCTCTAGTTGTCAACTTTGGCTACTGATAAAAGGTAAAAGATTAATAAAGAAAAAGCTACAGGCCTCCGGCTTACCGTTTCGGTCACTTTTAAAATAATATTGAGTACGATATTGTGACTCAGGTTTTCTGGCAACATTATTGTCAAAATTAAGAGCGTGCATAACGATGTTTTTTACATGCATGCCTGCCATCACCTGCAGGCTGCAAGCAGTATATATCTCCAATCAGACATGTTCAAGTGCTAGATGAGAATGCTTGCTCCAGTCCTTGCTCAGAATTTCACAATTAATAATTGCATTTTATGGATCGAAACCCTCCAAGGATCATAAATCATCAGAGCACAAAATCTTCCAAAATTATATATAGATATCGACTGTAACGTGACTATATACCTAAACAAAACAGATCGATCGAAGACATTGAAAAAAATAAACAATCCCTTTTGTTTATCTGAGGCCGTGCACACTAGTGGATCAATGGGACATTAGTTTTCATATCTAAAACCACTACTTTTGGTCAATGCGAGATCATTTGACCTCATATATATATATATATATATATATATATATAGTATCAAATATATTATGCATTAATTTATAAAGTTAAGCATGCTCTTGCTTAACCTTATAACTTGGGTGGCCTTTTCCCTTTGACATGTCTTTGATTTTTCCACCAATGTATATATCCTTTCAACCATTATTTTAAGTGGCGCTTGAAAATAAAATAATGTAGGTCCAGCTTGGTATACCTAAACCCTTAAAAAGAAAAAGGATTGTTTTGGAAGGAATGCCCAGATCATCGATCGGTACCCTTTTTCTTCTAATTTTTTTTTTTTTTTTGAAAGAAAAGTAGATGCTGACATTTGAAGGAAAGGAAAAACAAACAAAAAGGTTGGGAGGTTGGAAAGGTAGGATCAAATATTCCTTTTTCATTTGTTTATTAACCACAATGCTTTTCCTTTCCATCCATATCTCATGTTTTTCATGACTACTGGGAGATAGATCAGTCGGGAATAAAATATTAGGTAGAAGTTGCTGCAAGCATTGAGTTTAACTATTACAAGTAGATTTCGGGAATCATCGATTGTCCAAATTTTAAGTTTAATATAAATATTATATAAAATGATTGTGATTATTTAGGGTAGAAACTAGTTTGATGTGCCCTTTATTTAAATATTAGAAATATATGCAAGAATGGAGGGAGGTACGTACCTTCCTGCAACTACAAGCTAGCTAGGAACAGGTAGATGACAATAATTTTGCACAAGTTTGCCTTTTAATTAGTTGCTCACCTTTTCATAGGTACTATATGCAGGCTTTTTGAGCACCATGCCTGCTTACCTGTTCCCTCTGACCACATGACTTGAATTATCAATCTGCAGCTAGCTTGGCTTTTCTCTCACCTTTTTCTTCACAATGGATTAGTACTGGTGATGACTCATCTTGGGGACATCCTCCATGTTTTGGACCGCCTGGAAAAAAAAAGTTCAGTTTCAAACAATTTTAAATCTTAATTCATGTAATGGGTAACATGTGTTGATATATAGACTTATGAAATTGTAATATTTTTTTTCCTGTAGCAGATTTCGTGAACAGAATTTTAATGAATTGCATGCCAAGGGAGCGAAATCTAATGGAACAAGTTGCTCCAAATCTTGTACAGCGGTGTGTACATGTTTGGGGACAGTCTCATGCTAGAGCTGGCACAACTTGACCTGACCAAACTTGTCAACTTGTAAGATTCCTTTTGCTTTTGCTTTTTTTTTGTTTTGTTTTTTTATGGGTATTGTGGTAGAGTATAATTAAGGTATTCTCATCCCAAGCAAAAACCACTACTTGAGCTCTAGGCCAGAAAAGAACTGGGAGTGGTCTGACCCAGTTGAAATTGCGGGCACCATGCATCCGGCCCACAGTCTATCCAAGGTCAGTGAGCCAGCCTTTAGTTTTGTGGGAAAAGCTACTTGGGAGTTAGGGGTGGTCCTCATGGATGAAAACCCAGTATAAATTGGGCCAGAGGTCTGTCATTTCAAGTCCTTGTCTAGTCCATTATGGTTTCAGTTTTCTTCTTTTTTAGTCGTATATTCCGTTTTGGCAATCCTGGCTGCTGCTGGTCCATCCTTGATTGAACAAACCACACGCCTGGCTGCATGTCGGGGATTTGCTGGGACGTCTTTTTCTCATTCTTGTTGGCTGTGCAACGGACACAGCAAGAAAAAGTTCAGGGTGAAATTTTATCCCAGAACAGTACAAGAACATAGAGTTTTATGACATTGAAAGGTATGGCCCATAACTTAATTGCAGAACTTTTAATGGAGAGATCTGAGTCTGTTCAAGTGTTGATGGCATGTGATACTTTCCATTTCAGATTTGGCTCTGCAGTCTGTCATATAATTTTTTATATGCCTATTGATTTAGGCTTGTACATAGCGCTGCATAATTGTCAGTCACTTTTGTGTACTCCATAAATTTGATTGGTTGTCGTCGTTTTTTTTAATAGAAAATAATTGATTTAGCTAATCACATCAATAGTGTAAAGAATACGCAAAAAATGACTTTATATAACAGAACTCTTTAATCCGTTCTGTACGGAACACAAAACAAGCCCATCAGCACCCTCACTCAATCTCTCACCCAAATTCCTCCCTCACATTAGGATTTGGGTTGAACTGTAGACCTGGGTTCAATACTCGTTAAGAAATAACAGAAGTACTAAAAACCTCGTGTAACTGAATTCACCTAATACATGCAGCATGATGGTTAAGTAACCCCCATCTGAAGCCTCTAGAGATATAATTTCCATTGATCCCACAATAGGTTACTGTACCTAGAAAAGTTATAGTATAAAATTTAATGTCCTTTTATTTGAATTTAAACAGTTCCAAGTATCCTTCTAAACAGTTTGACTGAGCCAGGTCTACAGCTCGGGGTTCACTCCACTGAATTTTATCAGCTTACTCTAACCAAGATCCCAATATTAGACCTGACATTAATTTACATACAACACAGCCCCAGCGTCTGTCTCCTATCAGCCACCCTCCCCCTTCTCGCCCTCCTCTCTTTCAATACAATCTTGTCTCTGACTCACCCCCAAAGGTATAACCAAGTACACCGGAACATTCAGAGGCATCATGTGAGCCTTCTGGCAATCTGGAATACCATATTCCAAATGGAAGTACTCTGCAGTGTCTTGGTGACGGATTTCAGAGAGGTACATCAAACGTGTAACACTAGCCTAATATAAGTAACTACTTACTAGTCATCAGGTTCAGTAGAAAAGTCAGGCTCTTCAGGTTTTTTAAATTTTGGCATCTCATCCTTCATCCTATGAGCTCCTCTTCTTGTGTTTGCAGCAAACCTCGAAGCCAGAATTTTGACCCTCAGGTTCATTTCTGGCTGAGAAGGATTTGTACCAACAGAAAAATGTTCCACTTCCTCTTCGTCTGTCTCATTGTTTTCTATGGCGTTCGAAGCAAGAGATTCCTGCATGGTGAAATCTTTTGCAGTCATCCTCCTCTTGTACCGACGCCAAGCAGCCTGTATGAAGCAGGCTGCCCATGTCCTCCAATGGTGAGAATAAAACCGGAAGGTGTGCTGCAGCTTCTTGCTGTGAAGGCGTCTGAATTGATTGGCCACAAATTTCAGATCTTCAGCTCGCAGTGCGAAAGCTTCAACTTCATTCAGTGCTTTGACTGTTCTAGTTGAGGATGGCAGGTTGACTGTAGATTTGGGGAGCAAGGCCCATGCAAGCAACTCCTCTCCACAAAAATCTCCAGGTCTCAATGTGATCGAATTGAAGAAACCAGTTCGACCACCATTGGTAGTAGAGCTGTCCAATCTACCTCTGATAATAAAGAGCATCTCCGTCACAGGGTCACCCTCACGAACAATGTAGGTACCTGCAGTGCTTAGGGAGGACACCAGACGCTCGCATATTGCGTCGAGCAGCTGATCATCCATCTGTGAGAAGAAGGGCACCTGCAAATGAGGAAAGCAAGAGTTTATATGCTTCTAATGATGTAACTTTGATATGGTAAAAACAAAATATAGTAAAAACAAAGCTATCAGCATTCTTTTTTTTCCCTCTTCTAGCGGTGCCCGCCCAGGGAGGGGGGGGACCACTTCACAAAGATACCAGTATTGAGTTATTTTAATGACTTAACTATGGACATGCAGAATAGCTGTAGCAGTGTTGCCTAGGCCATGTGGGATGGACAGGTATCAAGTATACCAGAGATATTAAGAAGTATCTGAGCGAAAAGACATGCATGCTGGTATCCTATATAAATTACAGTAATTATGACATCTAAAGCCTGGTTCGCTTGGTAGGCCATAACATTTTATCATTATCTAAAACATAATCTGTGAATTGGAGGCTACTGACAGCATTAGGAGCGGAGTTATGCTCAAAATGGATCAAATGGCTTGCTTCTAATATATTACTGTTGGGCTGTCCTTCCAAGGATTTCACACATAAGCCTAGGAGGTTAGTTTGAAATGACACTGCCAGGGATCTTTATCGCTGTAAGTCCCACATGAGAATTCCTCCAAACCCATTATTTTGGATAGATTATGACAACAGATGACCCATGAGTGATAACTCTAGAAATACTTTGGGAGAACCATACTCGTCGAACAAGGTCCAAGCATAGATGGCGCTGGATATCACGGCGAAGATCAGCAGGTAAATCATGGAGGATGGCTTCTTCATCAACTCCTCTAGTTGCAAGCCACTTATATTGAACAAAGCGTCGAACTTGTTGCTTCAGATCTTCAGGGAGTTGGCGATGCCTCATCCACTCTTCAGTGTCTCTTCGCTTGAGTCTCCATTCCTCTAACCTCACAGTGAGAGATTGCAAGTACGTCTACACCAGAAAAATATTGTACTAAAATTCAAATTTTGGATTGAGATAAGCTGTAGAGTGGGGAAGAAAGAAATAAAATGGCACCTTATAACTTTTTAATGAAAAACTTACAAAGCAAAATGCATAAAAATTATGTAATCAAAGTTTACAAGACTTCACAAGAGCAGAGAAAAAAACATTTAATTGAAATATTTGCCTCAGCTGTTTCTCTTGCCTTCAGATTTAATCAGGACTCAAGTTCGCTTCTGGTATTTCAAGAGTTTGTCTTTAATTGACAAAAAAAAGTACTTAGAAAGTTATAGTGAATAAAGGAAAATCATCTTTCAAATACCTGCATGTTCCCAATCAAATGGGCAAATAAGACAAGACCCAAGATGGCAATAAGAATGGCAAATGAAGTCTCTCCAATAAAAGGGCTGGTAGACAAATTCTGCCCATATGAACTGATACAGAAAAGAGAAAGGATTAATGTAAACAAAATGCTTTCGGGAAGACTGGCAGTGTGTCCGAGAACATACTTTCTCAATAAGAATGTCAACAGTAGGAGTTAGGGGTCCTGTATATCATTTTCCTTACCTGTTTTTAATTTTTCCCTTACCTGTTCATGCTGAATATTATCATTTTGAGTTTTCAACTATCACAAGATAAGTAAATCAAAAGAGAGAGGAAAATAAAAGGAAAAACTACACTTCTGACATCCAAACTACTATCACATTTGCAATCTGACCTCTAAATTCCTCGTTTGTTTTCAGAGATGAGATGAGATGAAATTAAAGTTGAAAAGTTGAATAAAATATTGTTAAAATATATTTTTTAATATTATATTTGTATTGGGATTTGAAAAAGTTGAATTGTTTATTTTATTTTGTATGAGAATTTGAAAAAGTTGTAATGATGGGATGGGAGGTTTTCAAAGTTTTCAAAGTTTTAGGTTTTGGTCTTGAAAACAAACAAGGCATTATTGATGGTGTCACTTAGTCCCCAATTTGAAACATAAATTGCAATGTGCTCCCTCCATTAAATAAGATTGTTCAATTTGAACCCTTGTTTTATGTGTTCCATTTTAACCCTAGTTAAGATATGGCCATCAATATGAAAAAACACGTGACAAGGTAAAAACTTAACAATCAAATCTTAATGGAGGGAGCACATTGCAGCTTGTGTTTTGAATTGGGGACTAGGTGAAAACTTTAATAGTTTAGAGGTTATATCACAAAATGGGCGGTAGTTTGAGAGGCTAAAAGAAATTTCTCCAAAAGAAAATAACTATGGTCAATCCTCATGCAGTGTTGCACATAAAAAATGTCATAATTTTAAAGTCTTTCAGTTATGGATCATGATACGGGTCACAAAGTTAAGGCATGGCACCTAAACAGGCATTTGTTGTTACAAATTCTGGTCCATTACATAAATTATATTTCATATAAGAGCAGACAGCAAGACATGCATTTAAAAACTTATACATTACATATAATTGGTATGAAATCATAACTAAGACTCCACTAATTGGTAACAGAAAGCATACCTCAGATTCTGTAGGCCCCACCATAAACAGTAGAAATACTTCCTGATAAAGTTTGAGAAAACAACATTTTTCTTCACTGCATTTTCAAATATGCCATACTTGAACTCAATTTCATTACTAGGATTACAGTTCTTAAACAAGTCTGCAGCATTTTCCCATGTCTTGCGAGATGAACTGCAATCTAAATAGCTTAGTGAGCAACCTGTAGATCGTTCCTCTTTACAAAGTTTTTTCCAGCATGAAGTATAACGGTCAATAGACAGCAAATACCATGCTGCCCCTAAAACCTGCAATTATAGAAGTACAAACCCAGCTTCACATCCCCATAACTCATAGAAAAATAAGAAAAAGAATATTTAATCACATGTAAATAACATTCTAAATTGGTCAACAAGATTAGACAAATGGAGAGAGAGAGAGAGAGAGAGAGAGAGGATAAAAAAAGCACTGGAAGTACATACGTGGCTAGCCAGCATATAAAGCAGCAGATTATATGCAGCCCCCGCCCAGGCAGTTTTGGTGACCAGTCCGGTTGCTTTAATTATTTGCGAACTTAATGGAAAAATCAGATATAATCTTGGAACATATTGAAGCAGAACAATAAGTGCAAGGGTATTGTTTTTGTGATCAGCTTGGGGACTTCTTGTTGCTGGTATAATAAACCAGATAACTATCTGCATAAAATATTTCGAATCAACTATGCTTCAACCTTCTCACCTGGAAAAGTTTTGGACCAAAGCCAGGACAATAACAAAATTGTGACAAAACAAACAGCTAAGATCAAAATTTGCTAAACATGTTGGACTACTGAAACTAAATCAGTTATAGCTTCCCACCATACAAGAAGCAAAATTTTGGCCGTGGTAATCTAAACTGGGATAAATTTTAATGCTAGTTCTCTTTTAACTCATTTATACCTACCAACAGTCCAAAAAGAAACAGCACAGATTTTCCAACCTCCCCTATTTTTTTTTTTTTTTTAAAAACAAGTAATTTATTGATAAAACCTCACTTCTGGCCAACCTCCCATATTTCAATCAACTTTCAGATCCACTTTTCACATGATTTGCAAGCCTATCATCGTGCATGAATAAAATTTAGCCAAAAGCTCCCACAGGTGTGCAAATGGATATTTACATTATTTTGCCTATCTAATTAATGATACAGTGGACCTAGCATAAACCAAAAATCCAAGCTCTCTTGATGAGTTGCCATCATTAGATAGTGTCTCTTTGCTTCAAATTTAAATTATATTTTAATAAAAAGAAAACTCAAAAGTGAGGTATATTTACAGGAAGATCTATCATGCATAGAAGGGTGAATAACACTTGCAACAAAATACCTGAGGAAGGGGCAGTGTGGCAATGAGATCTATCAAGAAGTCAGATCGAATATACCTCTGCGCAATCTTCTTTGGATCCATGACAAGTTCACCCCTGCCGAACACCCGAGAGCTAGGTGCAACATAAGCAGTCCGGAATTTTATAATCACATGCAACAAATAGAATATATCTGCAATTGTCCGGAAAAAGGTCACAACAATTCGCAAATTCAAGTCTGTCTTTACACATGAAGAGTCAGCATTTCCTCCCAGCATGGGCAAGTAAAAGTACAATGGGTCGACAAAAAGTGCCACCAAGCAAAAAACAATGAAAACCCGGTTCCATTGCAACACAATCTCACTACCGGGGTCCAGTATTCTCTTGCGCCATGGCTCATGGTCCTCTGGAAACACCTTAGACTTTCCAGTTCTGAGATTTTCAGTGAATCTATTTCTGCCCCCAACTAGTCCATTATCAGATTTTGGCAAAGATGGTGGAACCTTATATGCAGATGAAGACCTTTCTAGCTGTGATGGTTCAGTTCTTCCCCATGGAGACTCGTTTTGTTTTTTGCCATCAGAATAAAACCTGCAACATTTTATGGGAAACAAAATTGTCATAATTTCCAAAAGCAGAGTTTCAACTAAAAAGAAAATTCTAAAAAGCGTAATTTGATGTGCAGAAAAATAAAAATTTTCATGTAAAGGAACTTGATAAACATAAAAAATTTCTCCCAGAAGGCATGCTCTAGTAAACCCTCCATTAGGTTTACAAGAGAATCGGAGAAAAACAGAAGTGAAAGTGGAGTTCAAGTTTTCTTGGGTTTCAAACAATGAAGATTCACAAATTCTTGTAACATATGTCTCATCAATCGGACGGACCATTTGAAGAAATGACAGATCCGTGATTTTGTTTTCAGAGAATCTGATATTTTATGTTATCTTTCTTTCGAAAAACTAAAAACCTGCCACATTTATGCCCGTCAGCTGAAATTATGTATTAACGACGGGCTGGGTAGGATTGTAGGATTCGAGCTTCTAGGAATCTAAGATCCTGATTTCTGTACAAAGAAAGAACATCTAAGTAGTAGGCAATTTTTTTTTTCTTTTCTTATATAAAAAACTCGTTTTCCTATCTTTTAGAGAATGGCGTGCTTTGTGCTGTTCAGGTCATAAAGTATCCAAAATCCGAGCTCATTTAAGCCATAGAGTAGCATGGCTCTAGTTCAATAGAAGTTTAGTTTCACCAAGCAAACAAAGCATAAAGAGCAAAATAGGCTTCCCCAGAAACTATATTCCAAGAACCAAGCAAAACCCAGAAGAGAGAACATGAAGAATAGACGCTTACCTGACAAGCTTTTCCTTCTTCAGTTTCATACCAAAGAGGAGGGAGGACAGAGCTGAAATCCGATCCGCCTAGCTTTCCCCTGCTTTCACACCCTACTCCAAGCCCTCGAGAACTCACTCTCTTTGAGACCAAATCAGAGTTCAAGGAGTAGGAGAGTAGCGTGGGATGTAGGTGGAGGCGAGCGAAAGGTAAAGGTAGCAAGATGGGATTTTGCAAGGTATCGCAATGTTCACGAGGTGTTTACTGGACGAAATGGGAACGTGTTCAAGAATGTAAAGATACGAGTTAAAAGCAAACCAAACATACTTACGTAGACATAAATATTGACCTCTGACAAATCTAATTGGACCGGTTCCACCAATGGTTGGTTATGTCTGAACCACAGTTTAGACCCGATTTGAATTTTGTGACATCTTGACAACGCACCTGAATCGCCAGCAGGACGTGGAGATTTGTTTAATATTTTGTTATATTTTACTTATGAGCGGGTCATATTAAGAGATGTTGATAAAATGATAATAAATTAATCTTAAAAAACAATAGCCAGACGTATAAATAAATATTTACAAGTTTGAGCTCAGAAACTAATATATATATATATATATATATGAGTTTAACATAGATCATCTATTATCCGAATAATGCTTGAACTCGTGTTGTTATATGTAAAAACTAGTAGGAAAGATTTGAGAATTTTGAAATTTTGGTGAAGATAACCACGAGTAGGTTGGAACATGCCTAATATTATTGACACATTTACACCAGTTTGTGAAATTATCTCATGAAAAGTTCGTACACTCCTTTGTCGGGTCAATCGGAGCATTTCGCATTTTTATCACTTAGTCATTTCTTATTAAGAAATTAAATGATGGCAAAGTGTCAAAGTTATGAAGTTAAAGTTTTTCGCTTGTGGTCTTCTAATAGTACAACCATGACCGTATGGTATGTATGCTCTATCGCGGACCAATCGGAACACGTCTTATTTTTATTACTTTGATTCACTTGGTAGAAAACCAATTTAGATAAAGTGACAAAGTTATGAAGTTGGAATTTTTCACTTATGGGCTTCCAATGGTACAACCATGATCGTATGGTATGTATGCTCCATCACCGAGCCAATCGGAACACCTTACATTTTTACCATGTAGTCCTTACTTATTAGGAAATTAATTGAGATTGTAATAAGGTAACACTATTCCTCAATTTTTAAATTTTTCCTTAAAAAAAAATTGTTGATCTAATAATGATAAAAAAAAAAAAATACTATATTTTGTATAGCAAGGTAGAAGTGGATGAAGAGTGTGGCATATATTATTAAAAAAAACAAGAATTGTCTCATTTCACTTGACGCAAAAAGAGATAAATGCAACAGGACTGGAAGATCCAATTTACCATCTTTATATACATCTGATGTTCGATTTTCATCCACTGCTTGGAGTTATTTTCCAAATAATACAACACTACTGTTTGTGTTTGAGAAATGGATGTCATTCTCGGGTTGTGTACTTGTATCACCTTCTCTTTCCTTTTTTATTTTATTTTTTAATGCGGAGGTCAATAATTTAACCCACTATGGGTGCAATAATTGTTGGAAACGTGAACGATTCATGGTTCCGCCCAAAGGACAATTGTCAGATTTTGTTTTGTACTCACAAATAGTACAATAATCACAAAATTTTTTTATAAAAATAAAATTATAAATTTACAATAACTAAACTTGACATAGCTGTACTCATAAACTCGTAAAGAGATTTTCAAATATTTATATGATGAGTTAAATATATTTTATAATAAAAATAGTTTGATAAATTATTATTATTATTTTTATTTTTAATAAGATGGAAGTCAGGCCTCCTTATTATTCATCCTCATCAAGGCTGAGGAGAAACCTTGTTAACAAATAAAGAACAAGAAACCTTCCGACCAATACCCACAGAAATAGAAAAGGACATAATCCAAGCAAAAGGACATATACAAAGTCCTTAGGACAGAATGCAGAAACATCCCCCCTTATCCAATCGAGAAAGACGTTTAAGATTTGAAGGGAATTCAGAACTTTGATGCCAAACCCCTGAAAGTGGCGCACAATTATCCCAACCTAACCCATCAAATTATATCAATTTATAAATTTATTCTTTTTTTTGATGACTAAGGTATTTTTTTTATATTGGCAAAAGATTTTTACTAGACATAAATTGATGTACCAACACACCCTTATAGTGAGACTTATTATAATTAAAAAAAAAAAAATACAAACACCAACTATTTTTTAACGAATACTAATAAGTTTACTACCTTCCTAATACTTTTTTACTACTATATAGTGTATTTGAAGTTTTTATTTTCTTTTAAGTATCTTTTTAACATCCTTAATTATTAAGAAACGATTTAAAATTTTAAAAAATAAAATAAAAGGAGTAGTAAGTGAGTTGTAGGAAGTAGTAAATCTATCATTATCCCTTTTTAATATTGTTGATGTGGAAAACTTGTACATCTACAGTGTGTTGGGTATGTAAAAAATAAGGCTTATAAATAGATTTTCTCATAGCAAAATTGTGAGTTTATGATTCAGATCCCTGCAAGATGCATATCACGAAGCCTTTAACTCCTAATTTCATCTAATAAATCATGAGTTATTGAGAGTAACAGCTACCCCCACCAAACTCTAATTGCACAACCAGAATACAAGCAACTAGTTTATAACTCTTGACATTTTTGGATTTTTACAGTCTTATTTTATTAAAATTTCTTACATTTAAACTAGAATGATAAAATAATTGTAATTCTGTCCTTTTTCAAGAGAAATGGTATGTATGCAACCACCACACAATATTTATACAACTCACTCTTAAAATATTATTATTTTTTAAATTCAAACTCATCAAAATAAAATGAAATTCAAATAACTTCAAAATATATCAATACTTTTATAAGATAATTGTGTGCAGGATTTTCATTTTCTGTTCCATGAAATGGACATGTAAATGTGTATCATGGCTCCCGAAACTACAATAGTGAACATCTACCCCGAATGTGAAAATTGATAACAAGAATTCACTCTAACCTGAACGTTAAATCATGATGGGTGCTATTATTGTAATTAACAAGTACGACTTAAAAACCAGAACTTTCACAAAAAACATGTCATTTTCACATACGATGAATGGAGCTCTAACAGAGCGGTAAGATTTAGGACATTGTTTTGGCATGTTAGAATCTGATTATAGAGTGCCAGCAGGAAGAATTTTTACAATGTAATGAGTAGCAAATAAAATAAAATAGTATAATTGTGGACAGAATCACATTATTGGAAAGAACTCACAGGCTCACAGCATCAGTTTTAAAGAATTATCTGAGAAAAAATCTGCAATTTCTCAAACTTTACAATTACTGCCCAAAAAAACCGACAACAATGCTCCAGTATCCTGCCAACTGAACGTGAAAAAGGTTAATCATATATGCAGTAACTCCAAGTACCAGTCAATTGAAGGCTATCAATTAACCAAATTCAAATTATTGTCTAAGTGTGTGAGAGAATGAACCACATACATGGGAGCATACATGGAGCTAATAAGTTTACCTGAGCCAAAATACTTTTTCCAGTCTGACCTTCAATTACCAAACCTGCTGTAAGACCAATCATTGCCCAAGCTCCGTTAATTGCTTCAATTTGACATCTCCTCTGTAAACACAACCAACCAGACTTATAAGTAACTTGAAGTATGAGGACTTCTTCTGCATTGTTGACTGATGCAGTCCATCTTGCATTTGGGAGCAAAAAGAAAAACTTGCTCCTCTTTTCTTATAATGAAAATTTAAGCTTCCTTCAAAATAAAACATCTAATAAAGAATATAACCCATGAATGCAAAAATCATGCTCTGAAAATAACTTCCAGAGTTCGCTAGACAAGTCAATTCATAGTCATTATCTGCACCAAACATGGAGTTTCCTTCACCTTGAATTTCTGTTTTGCTTTAATTTCTTGCATTTGTTTGGCAGCCAACCGCTTGGCTTCCAAAGGATCAACCAAGATCACTTCATTAACCGAGCCTCGTTTCCTTGAAGACACCTGTACACTTATTTATTTTGGTTAGATACAGCCCATAATGGACAAGAAGCAGAAGTTAATCTTATTGGTACGGCTGCCAGTTTATTAATTTGCATGAATGGAAATTCAATAAAGAAAAAAAAATTTCTTCATGTACGCTACAATTCACTCAAGAAAAGGAAAAGGAATAGAAAATCTGCGAATTGCAACTTCATTGAATCTTAGTGGCTAAGAATGTAACAAAATTCCTTTCAAAAGATCAAGTGTAGGCAAGTTTGAACAAAAATATGCTGATCTGGTTCTCGTATGGAACCATGATCAGGAAACAATAAAGTCATCAATTTATTGATGACCATGTTTGCCTCTAATGGAAATTTGAACCAATTTCAGAACTGGAATGTATTGAAGTGGGGAAAAAAGGAAGAAAAACAAATATGCTACCACCACTGCAAAAGGTAGATTACATAAACTTATCATACTATGCAAATCAAACAGTTAAACTGAACCATATAACACACAAGTAGAGTCAAAACATTTTGCTCCCACAAGGCACTAATTATATCATCAATGACATACCTAAAAAACCTTCGATAATATTTAAACCAAATATATCTGCATTAGACATGTGGGAGCCTTGGATTAAAGCGTACATTGGGACTAGCCAAGATTTGAAATGCTTGTCCTCTGGTTCTGTTAATGACCATGCTTGTGTCTGGGTCTCTTCTCAATCCCCGCCTACGAAGAATAGAAACTTAAGAATATTAGGAAATCAATAAATCAAAAGGGTAAGGAAATTCCAGGCTCTATCTCACTAAGTTGAGATGGTACAATATGAACTCATAAAGCTCATTGGAGTTTTAGGGCCAGATTCCTTTCCAAAGGAGGGATGCATACCATTTGACCATATTGACGATGAATGGCTCAACCATTTTTGTGAATTCCCCCGCCCTAAGCTCATTTATACTTTTTTATAAATGTTTAAGCGATTTATAAGTAAAGGTCAGTACAAGAGTACAGGTTTTTCAACAAATCAAAGCAACGCTCATGGCAAGAATGAAAACTATTCATTTTTCTTTTATTTCCATTATTTTTCTCAGCGAACAAACGAAGGCTAAAAGAAAAATTGAAAATTGGAACAATGTAAACCATCCACGTATTAGAGAAAATGGAGAAGTGGATATGAGAGAATCAGAGATCCATAGATATCTCTTCAAGATTACGATTATTTCAATAGTTTACCTAGAAACCAAAATATAAAATCCAAGAAATAAGCAGAGCAATCCATTCATTAGTGTATGTTACTGATAAAAAAAAAAAATCCATTTATTAGCGTATGTAAGGAGGGGAAGATGAAATTCAGGGACAAATATTTTTAAGAAGAAGTACATATTCATATCAGCAATTTGCTCAGCGACTACACTTCTGGAGTAGAAAAAATGTCAATAAATCAATTAATAAAGTAACTGAAGAGGTGGGTATCCGAGATTGAGGATTTAAACTGCGAAATATATATTTAAAAAAAAAAATTTCTATCTCCAACTCAGTCTCAGGAACCAAACGAGGAGTAAAGAAAATCTTAAAAGAAATAAAGAAATACAGTAACGAGAGCAAGGTTGAGAATTGGGTGCGTGAGGATTGGACTTACTTGAGGGGAGTTGCGGAGTTGTGGTGTTTGGAAAGGGATGAGTATTGAGAGGAGAAAATGATGCCTCCATTGATGAGTGGCAGAGATGTGGAAGCCATCTACAGTCCAGACTCTAAAGGACTTCCTTGCTTGTTCCTTGTTTTCTATCCGTAGCGTTTAATATTTTTGGTCCATGTTTTTTTTGCATTTGCAAGTATTTTTAGTTCGTACGTCAGTAACCAAAAACAAACAAACAAAAATGTCCTTTTTCTTTTCCGGGGAAAAATAAAGAAAAAAGGTTGTTTTTTATTTTTAAACTCTAAGATCTTGTTTGTTTTCAAAATTAAAATTTAAAATTTTAAAATTTTTTTATCTTATTATTATAATTTTTTTAAATTTTCATATAAAATAAAATAAACAATTCAAGTTTTTCAAATCTCAATATAAATATAATATTAAAAAATATATTTTAATAATATTTTATTCAACTTTTTAACTTTAATCTCATCTCATCTAATTTCTGAAAACAAACGAAGCCTAAATAGACAAATCCTCTTGTAAAAAAGTAGACTACATCTTATAAAAATATAAGAGAAAATATTTTTTATTAGTGAGATCTATTATTTTATAAAAGGCTTATATGTAGATTATGTAGTTAACATTATTCGAAAAAATAGTTTTCATTAGACAGATGGAGAACCAGAAATCTCTTTTAAATGGGTAAAATTATAAAAATATTTTTTTTTTAGGAGGGAGCAAAGATGAATTTTTGTAGAATTTATTTTATTAAAAAACCCTTAGGACATGTCTGATTAATAGTTATTCCTATTTCGGACTTTTCCAACAATTATCGACATTTCACACTACTTTTGTTTTTTCTTTTCCATGAGCTTTAAAATGAATAAACAACAGAGGAGATGGTTAGCTATCTCAAATAAAATATCATCATAATGATTACTGTGTTAAAAAATATGTCGATAAAAAATAATCATGGACTAAAGATCCAAACTCATGTTTTTGGACATCAATTCTTCTACATACAACCGCCGATGCGGAATCAGCCACGTCAGCTGATTTAATAATTAAAAAAAAAAAGGGAAAGAAAACGAATGAAATCTGTAAATGGGAGGAAAAATGAAACAAAAAAGAAGCCGAAGCCCCGGGTATAGCTGTTGAACCCAGAGACCCATCCTTGAAAAGATTCCGTTTGTGGTCGCCACTGTGGACTAAAGAGCTAGTTGTTGCGGTCGCCGTTTGTCACACATTCCAGATTTAAGTTGCCGTCGATGTGGGTCTGTTCTTGATTTCTAGATCTGCAACGTTCCACTGCCACGTTGAATTCTTGACTGAAGTTCTTGACACCTGATGTTCCAAACGATGAGATACACTAGCTAGTATTGCTTTAACAAACTGGGTATATGCTAATGCTACACTGTAGAACAAGATATACAGTACGAGAGTGAGAATTGGTATTTTCTTCTCTATTTTTCACTTCAAACTAGTATTGATTTATCTTCTTCTCTATTTTTCACTTTTCAACCAAATATACAGAACGAGAGTGAGAATTGGATCTCAAAATGGTAGTACTTCGATCTCCAAGATTTTTGCACTCTATTGATGTCCGGGAATGCGGATGATTGTCTAAGATTATGGGAGATAAGATGATGTGAATGAACATGGACACAACTTCCTAGATGCTAATGCTTCCAAAATCCTATATTGTACTCAGATGTCTGTCTAATATTAACAATATTAGACGTGTTTGGTCCTAGCGTGTAGGACAAAAGACTAAAACATGAATGTAGAATGTCAAGAGCCATCAAATTCTTATCATAGCTTTAAAGAGAGTAACTCACATTAAAACACCAGGTTAGTATTGCCTTGTTTGCCATGATAGATTTGTTCCATACTTAAAGTAAAGGCAGTCACGCTTTGATGGCCTCTCATTATTGAAATTTCTATCCATGTAGATAATCATTTGGTGAGCCGGGCTTGTGAGAGGGGCAGTCTCTATTGCATTGGCTTTCAAACAAGTAGCTATTTTTCTGTTCATTACAGTGCAAAACAGTTGCAAATAATATTCTATGTAGGACTTTGAATTTTATAATTGTTAGAAATCCTGTGCTAATCTATTCTCCCCTTGTTTGTGAAGTTCACATATCAACAAGTTTTTAACCTCGAAAGATTTGATAATATCTACTATACTGGTTGCAGGTGTTTGGTTTTCTAACTAAACCACATATATAAGCTATCTTATTCCCCACCATGGAAATATCAAATTTGGGCATCGAGAATCATCCTCTCCGAGAGATCAGGACTTGAAAATGCCTTTGATCTCCTTGGAAGAGTCAACATAACCCGTGGATATGCTAATCATTAATGATGTGCTTATATGATATTAGTTAAATTTCTAATCAACCCCCAAAATGAATAGAGAATTGACTGTCGCACACAGTTATCTACCATGCATATATATATAAATATATATATATACGCACCTACTATGTGCATAGATCTACATTTCTCATTCTAAAAACCATATAGTAGACATTTTTTGTATATTTTACGGTTATAATACTCTGAGCTATTCTTTTTAAGTGCTATTTGGTTGGGTGATGGCTACTTGAGACACCAATTAATAATAGTAATACTATAAAATAAACCTGCATTGCCATCCTTTTTTATAACTGTACTTCAAAGTCAAGAAAGCGTAAATGGATCCAAACCAACACGATATTTTAATGATCTATGTCGACATCATATTAATATATGAATTAATATTTTTTACAGATGCAATTTGGGTTGGATGGATCATAACTGCTGCATGTTGAGTTTGATGGATCACAACCACGGCAATGAACTGATTATTGCCGGTATGTTTATATAATATTATTCTTCTTCTTTTTTTCCTTGGTTTTGGGTTTTATTGAGATTCAAAAAAGAACTTTAAGATCATGTTTGAGATTGTTATAACTGTATGTATTAGTTATTTGCTACAAGAGTACTTTTAATAAACTTCAATTAGAACTACTTCTAATATTGAGAGAGGTTTTAGTTTATGCAAGAGTACTTATATTCTGAAATATTCAATTTGTCAAAAATATTCAATTATAGAAACCGATGCTACCATTTATGTTGTAGGTCAAGGAATCAGTTTCGGAAGGTACAGTAAGAGGCGTTTTAGAAGCTCTAGAAGATGTTATTAATGAAGCTCAGATATTGAAGGACAAGACAATGAAAAGTGGTTCCTGAGACACAAGCTGATTGAGCTCTGATAACGCATGGTCTTGGTTCTGGGCAAGATTTTGAATCAACTATAATTGTTATTGGATGCGGGAGGAAAGTGATATGTATGCTATGTGACAATGGGACAAAAGGAAAATATGTTTAGTAAAATGTGAAGGATCTTGCAGTATCACTGATTGTATATGAATTATCGTATTTGTTAAATAAAATCCCCCTGAACTTTGCCTGTGGAATGTTTATGGTTGCAGTTCATGTATAGTATTGTGTAATCAGGAAATTGATTTTTTGTTACCAATTTTGGGGGGGTTGGTGTCATGTGAATTACCCATGGATTCACCTCATTGCTATCTCTGATTACATAGTATTCTATGAGGTGAAGTCTGCATTTTCCAGTGTTTGGGTTTTGACCTTTCAGTTGGAATAGACCTCTCGGTAATGTACAGATCACCAACGCTTTGCCCTGCTTTCTCTAAATCGTATTGGATCTAATGCAATTATTTTTTGGTCTGCTAAAACTTTAGTTAGTCACTTATGCAAAATTAGTTAGTCACTAATTTAATGTACAGATTTTACACAAGCTGGCAGTTACTCAACAAGCTAAGTTAAGAGTGAGTTGGACATTCTTGCCTTTCCTCTCTTTCAGTTTCTTTGTATATAAACAATACAAAACATATAAGCAAAGTTTCACTTTTTCACAATAGCATATAAGCAAAACAGAAACAAACCCCAATAGATGGTTACTTAAACCAACCAAAATGAACCTCTACAATTAATCATCTAATTCAACAGAAGGACTTTTTACATGACCTTTATCCGAGCCAAGCAAAAACTATTACAATGGTGACAACCAAATACAAACACAATAACTTTCACTTTTCCTTTTTTAGGTTCTTCGCCATCTCTGTTACTTTCTCTTCCCTTTTGCGAACGGCATACTCGCGCTTTAATACATCATCCCGTGTCTTCCAACCCTTATTCTCTCTTACTTGCCTATTCTCCTCTAGCAATTGAAGCATATCCGCCCATACGAAGAATTCACACCTCGCATCTCCCTGCACATAATACAAACTCCCAATTAACATGATAAAGTACACCCAACAACCAGCAAATCGATATGCAAATCTGAAAAAAAAGAAGTTGGATTACCGTATTATAATTTGGACATGCAAAAAATCTCATTCTAGGATTTTTCTTAGTGTAGGACGTCTTTAGTGATGTTTTCAAACCACACCAATAAGTTGGTGATTCCATGACAAAATCATTAATTAAAGATGATGATTGGGATGATGACATGCGTGATTATGAAAAATGCAAAAAAAAACTAACAAGAAACTAAAAAATTATTCCTATTCCCTTATCTGTAATTGAAATATAAGTTCAAACACTCTAAATAAAGTGGTAATACATTCAACAAATAGGACTACTTAATCAATTAAACAGAATGTAATGCATTGACCTTTATTAAACTTGTACACTATCAGCCAAAGAAAATACCATTGATTTGGTTGAAAATAAGGATAGTCTTGAAGTGGTGGAATTTTAGGCTATAAGAAAAATTGCAGTAACATAATGTAGCTACCAAGAACACAATCTTCTTAATTTTACTCAAGTGCGGCATGATGGTTGGCTTCAGTTCATACAAAGAAAAAGGTTGTTAATGAAAAACAACTCGAAAACAACCCCAATCCATATGCATAACTAGAATGTCTTTTTCATAGTCTTATCTATTTTATTTCAGGCATTTAGTAAACATCATCTGATTCTTTGGTGTTTATATCAAGAGCTCTACATTGATAAGATCAACTAATATTATTAGATTGTGAATACAAAACAAGCTGAACACTGAATTGAGTACATAGTTAATAAATATGTCAAGATCTAACTTTTGGTTATCACTAAAGCAAAAGCACTCTAATATCACCCAACAGAGGCACTGTCCACAACATTACAAAGAGCACTTTTCACTAAAGTGTTGACTGTTTTATAAACATTAGAGGCAACCTAACATTATTAAGACTTAAGTGGGAGTACATTATTTACCAGAGGAAACAAAGTTGATAGGAGCAAATCCAGAAATACCATCCACCAGATTGTAATTTACTTACCACCTGCAAAGGAAATGCAATAAAGGGTACTGAGATTTAGTGTTTTCACAAAGAAGAAAGTGGTTAAAGAACAAAAAGAACAAAAGCCAGAATCGAGAATGTTCATATGCTTTTACCTTTTTCAAAATGCTTATTTAAGAAGGAAAGGAATATTATGAGCAATCCAACTGTTGCTATGCCTCCAATTATAATTGCAAGCGTCCTGTCCCACTCATCATCATCATTGTTTTTATCATTCCCATAATCATAATCTATATATCGATCAAGAATATCAAACAATTAGAATTCATCTGGCAATATTATTGTACGACGAAGTGTTATGATTGGAAACTAGAAAATGAAAGCACTCTAAATTGCAGCAGTTTGAGAAAATGTTTGGAGTTGGCATTGAATACTACTTACAGATAGAACTTTTTTTCATGGAAGGACATCAAGCTGTGTTTCAATAAGCTAAACATAAGGGCAGCAATTCCATTGAATTGGGATGTTGTTGTAATGCTAATTACCAAGCCAATAGCAAGACTCTGTTTTTGCTTTGTTTTAATTCTAAAGTTTAGAACATATAGGACATAAATGCAATGTTTTTCATCATAGAGATCCTTATTTGATGGAAAACAGAGTGATTAGTTGTTCCCAAGGCACCAATTGCTGAAGCATCATCAGAATAAACCATTCCAAGGATCAAAAAATGCAAAACAAATGATTCAGTAAAACTAAATATGCCTAAATTCCACCACTTTACTAATTGAGCAAAGGATGGAAATGTATACCAATAGAGAACAAACAAACTCACTAAAAACTGGATACAAGACGACAACATTCAGTCTCCCAAACTCTTGATACACAAACACATACCAAAAGAAATAAAATGAATAACTACTATGGCCTTGTGAGGGTGGCAAGGAATGAAATGGGAACACAACCATATGGCCTTGTGAGGGTGGCAAAATCCCCCCAAATTTTTTAATGCAGATCCATGGTTTCCCTCCCTACAGTCATGACCATTCCTTCTCACCCATGTATATTCCTAAGCACGGCTCCATTTCCTCACTACAATAATTGACTCGCAAAGTGAGAAGGAAGGGAAACCAAAACCAAAACACATTAAAAGGGAGAAAACTAACCTGATTTTGCAAGGGCATACTTTGCAACTCGGCCCGATTGAAGAACATAATATGATAGCAAGTGGTTTGGTGAAAGATTGTTTTGATTAGGATTAGGGTTTCGGGTTAGGGTAAGGGTAAGGGTTAGGGTTAGGGTTAGGGCTATGGCTACAAAAAAGATCTGGTGTTTGAAGACGACAGGGCTTCGTGGGTTCGTGGTTCGGTGAAGACGACGGAACTCGTGGGTTCGTGGTATAGATTTTAGATATGGTGGAGGGGATGAACCAACTTTGTGGATCTGGTGAAGAAGACCAAGTGGTGCAGTGAAGGGGCTTCGTGGATTCGTGGTTCGGTGAAGATGACAGGGCTTCGTGGTTCATATTTCCAGATTTTAGATATGGTGGGGAGAAGGGTCTTGGGGTGGGGGGGAGAAGGGTCTCGAGCGGGAGAAAAGTTAATGTGAAAACAAACTAAAATGAAAACGTTTGATGCAGGAAACAAAGCTCACGCACACGACGCCGTTTTCAAACATGCCACGTAGGACACGGTTCCGCACCGGTTCTCCAAACCGGTTGTAAGTAGATTTTTTGTACTGCATGTGTAAGATTATTGGTTCGGACTGAACAAATTGATCGGAACAAATAATTCGGTTTGAATTGGATCGAAAGTCTTATTAGTTGGAGTTGGGATGTAGTTTTTTTGGACCAGATTGAGACCGACCGAATATACATTTATATTTTAAAATATTTTTTTATATTATAGTTGTATAAATTAATTATATAATTTTCATTCAATGGATCGCCAATGACCATATATACAATAAAATTATTTAATATTCATTAATCATATATAAAATATTAAAGAGATCACTTAATTTTAATTTTATGAATTTAATTAATTGTTTTGTCAAAAAAAGAGAGAAAAAATGTTCATGGACAGAATGGAACCAAATGGACGGACCGGACCTATTGCTAACGATTCGGTTCGATAAAAATGATAGACCAAAATTTTCGATTCATGACCTCTCTAGGACCGAACCGATTACACCTCTAACAACATCTATGAAGGGAAATTAAGAGGTAGTACAAGAGCCTCACATGCTAGTCCGATGACAACAATTTTAGTGTCTTCTTTTAGATCTATAGTTGCAGAGTTTAGTGAAGTAGGGCGTATAGATTTTGGATGGCCAAAAGTCAGTAGATCATAACATTTCCAACATAGAAGAAAAAGAATTAAAAAAAAAACCCACGGATTTACATGCAATAATGGGATATTAGAGGAGAATGAAGAAGGCTGCTACTCCATATATAGGGGATGAGAAAACCTGGAGGCTGGTCGTCTTCAATAAATAGCCCTCCAATAGTAGGCTCCATGTAAGCCTTTCATTTTATATGTTTTGCATTTGGCAACACCCAATCACAACGTCTCATACAACCCTCCCGTGCCACTTTCTTCGTCTTCCACTCCATCCCAATTCACACATCCCACGGCATAGACAAAGCTTAGAAATTTTAGTCTGAAATTCAGAATAAAGATTCTAAGGTTCTTCAGTTGCAACAACAGATTGATGAGGCAAACTAGAGGCGGGTGAAACTGGAAAAGAATCTTAAGCTCAGGGGCTTGTCAACAAAAGAATCAGAAGGTTCCTCAGATTTATCCCCTGATTTGTTTACATCTGCAGTAGAAGCTACTTTCAAAGCCATTCATGATTTTTCTAAGCCGTTGATCAACATGATGAAAGCAACTCAGTGGGATCTTGATGCTGCTACAAACTCAATTGAACCTAATGTCATTTATGCATAAAGAGCTCATAAAAAATATGCATTTGAATCCCATATATGCCAAAGAATGTTCAGTGGGGTTCAACAAACAAGCTTCTCTATCAAATCGGACGATCTCACGATCACTAAAGACAACTTCTTCCACCAATTTCTTTCTCTAAGGAAGATGGATCCATCGGACATGCTAGGCCAAAATCCAGATTCCATTTTTGGGAAATTTTGTAAGAGCAAGTACTTAGTGGCAGTTCACCCAAATAAGAAGAAACGAGAAATCCTTTTTAAAAAAGAAAAAAGAAAAAAGATTTGAATTGATAAAGACTACATTTTTCAATCGAGCCTAATGAGAATTTTCAATGCCAAAATACTCGATTTTTAGATAATTTCTAATGAAAAACAGATAGAGATTTGAAGTTGATATTTTACCTAGTTAGATATCTCGCCAAGGTAAGACAACAACATAGCTGTAGGGGTGAAAGCTCCTTCAATGTTTAACCTTTTGGTTTTAATCACCTGTATCATTGTGTATTGTGCTAATTCATCACTTTCTTACATGTTTGATGTTTATTGGAGGACTATTTTACTCCTATGAACAGTAGGGCTGTTTAGAAGTGTTTCTCATGGGGGATTCTCTTTCGTTTTAGAGAGAGAGAATATTTTAGGGAGAGAGTCGGAGCAACTTTGCAAATTAGTTTTTTTACATTACAGATAAAAAAACATAAAGCATGCTTGATTGTCCTTTGGTCGAATATGGTTTTGTTGCAACATGTTAAGAAAATAATAAGTAACCCCTTTAGATTCATTTTCTTTCGTTATACAGCCGGTGGCATTGCCACGCATTTCCACTTAATAAGGACATGCTTGAATGGACAAAGAATTCTTTAAATTTCTCATAATTTAATTCTCAAATATTACTAAGATTCGATTTGGATAGACAGTTCAGATGAAATGAGATATTTTAAATAATAGTAAGATTTTTTGAGTTAAGATGAAATGAAATAGTTCGTAAAAAACTGTATGTTTGGATAGTAAATGAGATGAGATCATTTTGATTTTTTGAAATTTGAAAAAGGTGTGAGTCCCACGAGATTTATAAAGTACTCGAATTGTGTACTGTTCAGTCACTTTTAACTGTTCAGGATTTACGTTAGTTTTGGCACTGTTTATGTCAGTTATCATTGTTTTATATTGTTCATTTAAATAGATGTTCAAAACTTAATAGATGAAATATTGTGTTTAGATAGCTAAAATTACTGTACGGTACAACTCCATATGAGATTTTTTCATCTGTATTGGATAACCAAAGTGGGCCTAAGATAAAACATTTTTCGACTTCAAATTTTCAAAATTTTCATTTAATCATTATCACATAAATTAATGCAACTGTTATGAATTTTAAAATAAAAATAATATTAAAAAATTACATCCAAATAATTTTTTAATTTTATAAGATTTTTATTCAGTTTTTTCTCATATCTCAAAACTTAATAAAAATTCTTCACTCAAACCATTTTGTTATTATTCACAAAATTCTAAAATCCTCAAGCATCCATACATGTCCTAAACTATCTAGGATCACAACATTCTCTCAAAAAGTCAATAAAATATGCAGACAAACGATTACCTATGCAATTAGAAGAAGTCCATAAAGAAAGTCTCAAAATACCCATTAACTTTTGGCAGACTAGACTACTTTCAGTGGATAGCTAGAGCAATGCACAATGACAATGCTCCCAAGCCTCCCATTGAAGAATGCTTTGCAAAGTTTCTTTTAGAGGATTAACTCATCAAGCACAAAGCTCATTAAAGCAGATCCATATAATAGGCTTAATAGCACAGCCTAATCTCACGAAGGGTGGATTATGTTGACTGCCCTTCAATCCCTCTTATACCAAAAGGAATTACACATACAGAGTAAAGTCAAACATTTTAATATGCAGTAGAAAAGAAACGAGTACGAAATCATCCAAACAGCAAACTTCTCAAGTTATTAAGTTATATTTCCTACTTTCTAGCAAATTATCCACACCAAAAACCATCACCCCGAGTTTCTATGCAAGGGAGAATTGTAGTAGCAACTAGATATTTTAATCATACGTAATTAATGGAACCTGATACACGTAAAGAAGACTCAAACCAATCCCTTTCTCGTAAACCCTCAAGAAACTTGCACCAGGTCCCTACGAAAGACATATATTTTGATAAGTTGAAGTCAGTATTCCTTCATAATGTTTGCTTGGGGCTTTTAAGTACAGTGTTAAAAGGTCCCTACGAGATAATAAAGGAAATATGTACAGTGAACTATACACAGCTTGAAGTGCAGCAATATAAAATAAAAATACTTTAACAGAGATCATAAAAAGATTGAAACAACATGGCACAACGCAGTCAAACACAATGCAAAGATTGAACCATTCGCCCTCCGGTCCCTCCCTATGAATCTTGGAAAGAACGAGGGCATAGAAAGAAAAGGTGTAACTTGCTGAAGAAAGGAACTCGATTTGCTAACCAATACAGCACTTTGCTTTCACCTATTTCTTTCCTCGTGCTTCCCTTACATCTCGATAGAGTTTTACACAGGCTCCAGTGTAGACAACCCAATATTTTTTCCAACTTCCATAAGAGCAATGACTTCAGGAATATATGGCCTGAAGAAGTGCGATTCACCAGTATTAGCCCCCTACTTTTCCCCATTCATCCTTTTAAATTATATCCAGCAAGCCAATTAGCTGGGACGAACGGATTTGGACATAGTTTTATATCTGAACTGGTAAACTGCAACAAGAATGTAACTTTATAATCTCAATTTACGTTGCTCGGCAACTAAACAAAACCCATCATAGGAAAAACAAGAGAACAGAAGCAAATATAAGTCAGAGGATAGACATGCTGAAGAATTTGTAGGCCTAACTCATCTTATAAAATCAGTTTTTACAAGAAATGATTATTTATTCTAAAATTTTATTCACAAATAATATAACAAATAATATAGAATTATTTTTCATCACACTCCCTCGAGTACATCAGTATTTTGTTTTTTTTTTTTTTGTCATTGTCGCATGGTAAATAAGTATGGCCCATACATCACATTCTAATATTATGAAAAAATTCATAAATTTAAATCATTTCATAAAATTAATTCTATTAAAAATATTATTATTCAAAGAGGGAACAAAAATTAATGCAGTACAAAATTTCGGAGTTACAACTTACAATAATTACAAGCCTACTAAATCCCCCCAAAGCTTCTTATCCTCATCCTCCTCCAAACCCTCCATGGAACCCTTCGTTCCCGCATTTGATTGAACACGTGCCCGGCACATCGGACAGGCGGCGACCTTGATGAGCCACGAGTCCACACACCGCTTGTGGAACAGGTGACCGCAAGCCGCGAGCTTCCTGCAGCACTGGCCGTCCCTGAAGGAGTCGAGGCAGACCACGCATTCTTCTTCTTCAGCGGCGCCGTTCTTCCCGGCGTGCCGCTTTAATCTGAAGTAGGGGAGGGTTTTGAGGTCTCTGGAGGGTAGCCCAGAAGACGAGGTGGAGGGGAGAGAAGAACGGCGGTAGCGTTGGGAAGAGAGGGAGATATGGAGGAGAAGCAAGGCGGCGGAGGCAAGGCCGAGGAAGAGGAAGAAGAGAGAGGTGAGGAGGGTCATGATGATGGCCTTAAGGAGGAGGGATAGGAGCTTTGGATTCGGCTTTGGCGGTGTTGGTGGTGGTGGTCGATCATGGGCAGGCATTGTGAATCCTCGGATTGTTTGTTTAGAGACCGGAATGATCCGCGAGAAACGAAGAGAGGTGCAATTTCAGATATTAAGGAGCGACACCGACGTTAAATAGGAATCGACAATCATAGGGATGCGTACCCATGAGCCATGGCTAAATGGCAAATCTGTGGGCTTATTTTCCGGGGTCGTAGACTTTTTTTTCCGTCTTTCTTTTATCTTTTCAAATTATAAATAAAATAATATTTGTTAAAATATGAATAAATATAAAATTTATATAAAAAATTAATTTATTAAAATAAAAAAATACACGACTCTTACGCTTACCTAATTCATAATTATCTAAAATTACTCAAATCAAATATGAGAAGACTAAAAGTAGGAACATGATAAAAGTCGGCATAAATAAATAGCACTTGGCTACAAGTGGTTATCATGTTTGTTACAGGTCATGTTTGTTACACGAAAATTCACCTTTGTCGTGCATGCGTAACATTATTAGCGTCTTTTTTATGACAGGTTTGGTACACACTTGATGTAGGAGAGGATTACGATGATGTCTATATTTGTTAGTATAATCAGGGGCGGACCCAAGTTAGTGACTGGGGGCTTTAGATCCTGGTTACGCCCCCGGTACGAGCTCAATACTATAAAAGCATATTATTATTATACACTAACGAATGAACTCAAAGAGCAATCATTATTTATTTAAAAAGAAAAAGAGACAGCTCAAAAAGATATTTTTGTGGCTGGATGCTCTGTTTCGGAAGAAACGTGATTTATTCATATTTTTTTTTAATTCAATTCATCTTAATTCGTCTTATTTTTATCATATATTTTTATTAATTTTTTTTATAAAATATAATAAATAATTTAATTTTTTCAAATCTCAAAACTACTTTTTTAAATTCTTATATAAAATATAATAAACAATTTAATTTTTTCAAATCTCAAAACAATAATAATATTAATAAATATTATTCTAAAAATATTATTTTTTACTATTCACAGACCATTTCAACTCATCTCTAAATCCAAACTTCCCTTAATCTGTTTTAATATATTTTTTTTCTCAACGAGCCAAATTCCCGCATTTTATTCGTGAAATGAATTTTCTCTCTTTTTCCAGGTTCTATAAGATTGCATGCGTAACCAACTACTCCTCATAATGATCGATTCTAAAGAACTAAGGCCTCTCTTTATTGCAGCACTGAACTGAACATATATTGCTTGCATATACAGTGATTTCTACATCATGTTGGCATGCATTGAGCAGATACAAGTTTCTTCCATGAGCTAGCCGCTTATTTCACTGTTTTAAAAAATCCCTTGTTAGGAGGCCATGTTCTAGGCCAGAGAACTTCAAGCCCTGCAAATGGCAAAATGCAGAAGCCACCATGAATTACACTATACATACATTCTTTAGGCATATATAGATATATATAATCGGAGAGAGAGAGAGAGATAGATAGATAGATCTTACGGAAAATACTCAATTTTGACTTTTCCGGCATTAAGATCAGCTATTTTGGAGAAAGCATCTCTAGAGAGATTTATGGTTCCATTGCATCCCGGTGACGAACAGTAATCCACGATTTTAACCACAACGTTGCCAGGCTTGCAAGGATGTGGCGCCAGGTTTGCGCCTCCGATGCATCTGACTCTGTAATTTTTCCCACAGGCTGCTCGATTCCTCCATATCTCATCACTTACTCCAGCTACCATCACACCAAGGTTCTGTCTTCCATAGCATGCAGAGGCTGTCAAATGGATTTTAATTGTTAAAACTCCTACGTTAATTAATAAAATTTTACACTTATATATATATAGAGCATTAATTTTACCATTCATTATATATAGTTAGTCAAACTCATTAGTCCTACATATATGGATTCAAATCAGCTTAGCTATGGTTTGCTGATCTAGAAGATCTCGTGCCTTGACCAAACTGTCAATTTTCAGGTCAATTTATATATATATATATATATATATATATATATATGTATGTATAGCTAAAACGATGCATAAAAGTAAGCATACTCACGAATATAAGGGGGATCGTAGAAAATAGCAGTGCCCTGTGCGGCATTTGCTGCCTCTGACATGAGACATATGGCTATGATCACCATGATGAAACCGTGAATAACCACTCCCAATGCTCCCATTTTTTCCCTTTTCTTTTTCTTTTCTTCTCTCTAGGAAAAACTATCTAATGGGGTTATTACGCTTACTAGTTTGTGATGCAAACAGGTAGATTTGCCTCTAATTTATAGAGGTCCGAGGAGCTCTAGAGAAATGTATGATCTTCAATTCTTCATGTGTTTTTTTGATAGACTAGCAACAGGCCCCAAAGACTAAAGTCCACACCGTTTCAGACTTCCTTCATGCTCAATCGTAGACATCGAAATAATTGAGCCGCCTAGTTTGAGGTTTCATTTTCCTTGGAGTGTAACTTTAATTCTAGACTCATTATTTTTTTAATATTAGACTCTAATTTTATTCAAAATAAGTGCACGAGACTTACAGACTTTAAAATTGTATATAGCATTACTCGTAATAAAAACATGCATATATATATATACACATATATATATATATATATATATAGTTAGTTTAAAATAAGAAAAATAAAATTTACAATTTTAAAGCGCACTTATTTTGAAAATGTTAGATAAATTTAAGATCCATATGATAAAAATATTTTTTTAATATAAAGTACATGAAACTTACATATTCTGTAACTATATATAGCATTACTCTTTAAATAAATAAAATCTTTGATTTGAATAAGAACAAATTCTCATATTCCTGGGAGGACTGTTTGCCGGTCTCAATTTGCAACTAGTCCATGGAATAATATTGCGAATACTCCTTCCGTAAACAAAGCAAAAGCTTCGACCATAAACATTGTTGTCTGACTTGGCTTCTTTTTCTACAAAAAGAAGAAAGTTGAAAAGAAGACATAAAATGCAGGCTTTGTTTTTCAACCAAAGAGGCAACAATGATGCCTTACCTACCAACCTTTTACCATTCTCTATAGCATATTTAAATTTAAATTTTATTATTATTATTTTTTAAATATTTTTAAATATCCTTAATTATTAAGAAAAAATAAAAAAAAATAAAATTTTATTAATAATCAATTCCTTAACAATTAAGTAAAAAAAATTTTAAAAAAATTTTAAATAAATAAAAAGAGTAGTAAATAATCAGTAGTAGAAAGTAATAAGTCTATCATTTAGGAGAGGAATTAATTTTTTGCATTGCATTTCACACTTAAAAACATAATAAAAATTGTTAAATCCACATTTTCTTATCAATTTAAAATTTTAAAATAATTGATGATTACACATAATATTAGCAGAAATTTTGTTACTCCACTCTGATAATATTGCGAGTATTCTTTCCATTATAAATAAGGCAAAAGTTTGGACCATAAACATTAAAGAAGGCTTCTTTTTCTACAAAAAGAAGAAAGTTTCTTAGAAGACAACAAATGCAGGCTTTGTTTTTCAACCAACAGGCAAGAATGATTCCTTAGGCGTGGAATTAGTTTATTGCCTTGCATTTCATAGTTAAAAATATATAAAAATTATTAAATTTACATTTTTTATCAGCTTAAACTTTTGAAAGTTTAGATTTTTAGGATAAATAATGATTATACATGATATTAGAATAGAAGTTCTGAATTTGAATCTTGACTTATCTACACCCTATTCTATTAAATTAAATATTTCATGTGTTGGACCTACTAATTGAGAAAAGTCGAACCCACATGTGTAGAGAATGTTAAGAATATAATATAAATAATTAAATATATCTCTTCTTATTCGCTTAAGCTTTTGAAACTATAATTAAGTGACTTCTTGAAACCACTCGGCTGATAATCCCTCCAGCCACTACTTCTTGTACAATGACTGATATAATTAGATCGCAACTAAGTTCAAGTACTACGCATGCATGTAATCATGTTAGTGTACAGGTCCATATATGTCCTCTTATTCAAACGTTAGTGGAAGGCTTTGACCAAGTGATATTTATAAGTCAATAAAAGCCAATTGTCCAGTAGTACGCACTAGTTCAGTGGTTATAAAATATCAACTATGCGACAACTTTTAAGTAATTTTATATATCAATTATTAAAAGAATTAAAATGTGATAGATTAATTGGTATGAATGCAGATGACAAATTAAATCTAGCATAAGAAATCACACTTCTATATATATAAGATATTTGTTACAATATGAGAATTATACGTGTTACATTAAAGATGTTACGAATAAGATCAAGACTTTTATTTTACTATATTTTTAAAAATAATGTGAAACATGAAGATATTAGTTTAGGTAGACATAGATGACACATACGAGTATATATATATATATATATATATATATATATATATATACAGTTTATAGAGTTGTCCATGTATAGCATGGTCTCATAAATTCATACTACTTGTTACCCCGGACGCGCGTTTGCACACATATATATTCTATTTGAAGACCTTTATATTACACACATTTTTAAAAATAAAAAGAAAAATTTTAAAATTTGAATCTTACAAGTTAAATTATATCATGTGCAGAGCCAGTTCAATAGATTTTGAGGCCTAAGGTGATAGATTAAAATGCATTTTCTTGTATCAAATTAACTAAGTTATATCTAAATATATTTTCATTTTAAAATTATTCTTATTGTTTTTTGAGATGCAAAATTGCTAATTATTTTTATATTCAAGTTCTTCTAATATCTCGTTCCCAATTGATAATATGGCTAGTTCATTTAATATATTCTAGTTTTTTAAATACACTAGCAATTTCTATCACGTTCCTCCCCGTTTGATAAGTTTCGTATATAATATGTAGTGAAAAATTGTCTAGAGTTCACATCTTTAAGAAAATTTATATCATTATATCTAATTAGACCATTTTCTATTAATAAATCTCTTAGTTTTGAATCAACATATTTCCATTGAGCATGATCATAAATATTTGAAGGATTAATAGATATGTGTCCTTGGCATTTTTATTTTTTTTCTATGCTTTTCCCAAATTCTCTAGCAAGAACGGTAGCAGTACATGCTTAAGCACTATTCTCAGATTTCTTTTGTTGGATTTGTTGTGTTGTTTCATTATCCCCATATCCCTTATGTTTTATTTATTTATTTTGTTATCTTTTGGTCCTATTTAGTGTATTTCTTGATCATCTACAAGTGTTTTACCTAAATTTCCTAATATATTTTGTTTATTGTTAGGAATAAATTTATTTAAATATCTTTTTTGGGATTCCATCAATTTTTCTATTATTCACTCACTCACTCTCTCTCTCTCTGTCTCTCTCTTTTAAGTTTCTCATATCTAGATGCATATTTTCTATTAGACATATTTTCTAGTAGAAATTAAAAAACAATATCTACTATATAAAATCTTACTATACTTATTAATATTCTAAAATAAAATAAATATTAACATAAAACAATAGAATCTAATTTAGCAAATGAGTTTCACTTCTATATAACAAATGACCTTCACTTTTATATAAAATTATTAACCTACACAATAAAATAAAATATCTTAATATTAATATCCAAATCAAGAAATAAATTATATAGAATTGAAAGAGGAAGAAACAAAGTTTGAAAAGAAGTCCAGGCATAGGTGGCCCTTGAGCCATGTGAATTGTGAAAGCTATATATGGTCGGGGTTGAAGTCTTGAAGAAGAAGACAAAAAGCAACAAACAATGTTCTAGATAACAAGTCATTTGCGTGGCTCTTTTATTGTCACAAAACTTCACTTTATATATAAAATAAAAACTTCACTATATATACAAACTACATTACTTATTTTACCTTCATCGCCAATTCACGTGGCTCTTTTATTGCCACAAAACTTCACTGTATGTATAAAATAAAAACTTCACTGTATATACAAATTGCATTACTTATTTTACCTTCGTCACCATATCACGGTAGAGTTGCTCAACATCTACCAGCGCGATTGGAGACAATTGGAGAGGTTGCTAGTGTCAAATATGAGCAAGATGGATACAACAGAGAGATTAGAGACTGAAGATTGGGGAGTGGAGTACAAGAGAGATGAAATAAAATTTGTCAAGTTTAGGTATAAAAGGAGAGTTTTTGAGATGTTTTGTTGAAATTTTTTCAGAGTTTGTAGAGTTAGATTGGGACCATTGAATTTACAGTCATTATTGTAACTTTTAGCTACTTTCTTAAACAAAGTTGCAGAGTGTATGTAATTAAATAAAAATTTATATTTTTTTTTACAATTGTTAATGCCTTTTTTTCTTCAATGGAGTTGAGATTTTTTTTTCAATGTTAACGTCTCTTTGTTTAGTCTAGATAATTTAACTTTTTTTAGAAGTTTTTTTAGTAATTATCTTTTTTGTATTTTTTGGAGCTTCTTTTACTGTAGCTGCCTAACTTGCCTTTTGGGAGAGCCGGTTGAGGTCATGTGGATGAGGTGTGGTATTATTTTCAAATAATACTACTCAAAATAGTACCCAAAGAATAGCGATAGTAGGGAGTCAATAGCATAAATCATATTCCTATACATTATACCCGAATTGTTGAATTAAAGAGCGACAAAAGCACTAGTATGTTTGGATGGTGAGAAGTATTGAAAAGAGTTGTGAATAGTAGTAAAAAAATAATAATAAAAAAAATAGAATATTAAATAATAGTAAAAAAGTAATAAATAATAGTAAAAAGTAATAATAGAATAATGAATAGTAGTAGAGCATTATGAGAATACCGGTTGAGCTTCGGTTGACTAACACCACTCCAGTGATAATCATTTCAATTAGCTACTTGTAATACTAAATAATCTCAAATGGAAAATATTAAGATCGAGAAAGACAGCAAAAAGAAAAAAAAAAAAAAGGGAATATGCAAATCGTGATAACTAAATTAATGGGGTTCAAAGAAATAGAATTTATTGCAAATTATTTCATTTAGAATAAATAAATAAATATATATTGATGAATAATTTTACATTACTTGTGGACAAAGTCTTGGTTATATTTATAAGGAATAAACAATCATCTTTCTTAGAACTAGTTTTATGATATGAGTAAAGTCCATGAATTTTTTCATAGTATCAGAGACAAATTCAAGATGAATGAAGACCCATATTACTTATCCCGTTACAAAGATCAGAAAAAATACTGGTATGCACAAGAAAGAGGGTATAGAGAAATAATCTCACATTGCTTGTGAATAAGGTATTAGACCTGTTTATAAATAATGAATAATCTTCTATTGTAGAATCGATTTTATGAGATGAGTTAGGCCATCATGAATTCTTCAATATATAAGTCTAAGTTGTTGTGCAAATCTCGAAAAAAATAAGTGAGATTCACCGTATAAATTTAGATTTTTTTATATTTGGAATTTTTTTTTTCAAAGAACTTGTACACCAGCCCTAAGTATGCACAAATATTTTTTTTTTTGGAAAAATGCAACTCAGGATTTCCACTTGAATTGTGCAACTAAAATTCTAGCAATGTAAGGATCTTAGAAATTATTACCTCATTATTTTATGGCAAATGGGAGTGAAAATAAATCGAAGGCCCAAATGGCTTAGCACAAACAATGGTATTGCTTGGCGAGATAAGCTTTAGCTGAGATTCTGAACGAATTGGGCAGTTCGTACTTCTCAACAATTGGCTGAGCTGCCTCTGGTCTGATTATTACGCCTATGTATCTTCATATTCATTTTTATATTTACATAATATCTCTTTAAATTAGTCTATATTAGATTATTTATCTTTAAAATTTTACATAACTATAAATAATATTTCTTCAAATTTGAAAAAATACTATTTACTTTCCAAACATTATTTTACTGTTTTTTCTCTATCCTACCCATTAAATCAACTTTTTAGAATTTGTATTAAAATGATTTTGATATATGAAATTGATATTAAGTTGATGATACAAAGTGTTTTTTAGTACATGATATTAATATTTATTGATAAAATTGGTCATTTTGATATAAGAAATTGGTAATATTTAGATATATGTAATTGATATTTTTGAGCATATGTTGCTAATTGTAAAATATATAAATAATAATTTTATGAAAAAAAAAATTTATTATTATTTTGTAAAAAATGTATAATTTAATGTGAAAATTTTTCTTAATATACAAAATTAATCTTTAAAATATGTGATTTAAAAGATACATATAGAAAAGCTAATGCTAGTGATTTAGTTGGCAGATAAATCGACTTTCATTCTTTAGTAGGAAGCCATCTTTAAATTCTTTCCAGCCGGCGATCAAAAAATTATTTTTAAGATTATTTATTGATACATTGAGTATTATATTTAGGCTTCGTTTGGTTACCCAACTAAACTCAACTCATCTCACTCATCATTACAACTTTTTCAAATTTCAATACAAAATATAATAAACAATTCAACTTTTTCAAATCCCAAAATAATAAAAATATTCAAAAATAATATTTTAACAATATTTTATTATCTAAACTCAACTCAACTCAACTCATTTCAACAACGAAACACACCTGTATCGATGGCTTCTCACGTCACTTAATATAAAAAAATAATATTATTGTTTTGATTTTTGATTTTATTTTTCGTAACAACAATGATTCTCACAACAAAAAGTACAATCAACTTGTAAGTATATATATAATAGATCAACTTGCAGGATAATTTTTATTTATTTATTTTTATTTTTCTGACTCCTGAAAAACTTGCAGGGTTCGATAAATGAGATGTTGACTAGATTATTGAAGTTAATTGTCTGAATTATATAGTTTAAAGTGAGGTATAAATTAAGATATGTGAATCTTTCCAATGTTATTGATCATTTAGCATGACTTATCCCCTACTCTTTTTTTTTTTTTTATCTGTTTTAGTATATTTTGTAAACCGGGCCAAATTCACACATTTTATATACGTGGATTTTCTCTCTTTTTCCAGGTTTTAAAAGATCACCTAATTAGTAAATATAATGATCGATACCAAAGGAGTAGAATCTAGAAAGGCCTCTCTTTATTGCAGTACTGAACAAATATCATCGCATGCATATACATGATCGAGTAGTTCTTTTTACGTAATTTTACATCATCTTAGCATGCTTGGAGCAGATAGAAGTTTCGTTCATGAGCTGCTTATTTCAATATTGTCACAAACTCCGTTGCTAGGCCAGGCCGTGCATGGTACTCTAGCTAGGAGAACCTCAGACCCTGCAAATGGAAATACAGAAGCAGCCATGCATGCATGAATAACATTCTTTTTTCGCGTAGATAATTTTAGGCATCTTAATTAGCAATTGAGATGTTATATCAGAGTGATCAGAGATATATAGATCTTACGGAATATACTCAATTTTGATTTTTCCAGCATTAGGATCAGCTATTGAGGAGAAAGCTTCTTTAGAAAGAGCAATGGTCCCGGGGCATCCTGGTGGTGGACAGTAATCCACGACGCTGCCACCCCTACATGGTCGTCGCAAGCGCCCCCGGTATGTAGCTCCAATGCATCTCACTCAATACTTCTTCCCACAACCTGCTTGATTATCCCATATCACATCACTCACTTTAGCTGTCATGACACCACTCTCTTTGTTTCCATAGCATGTAGAGGCTGCATGCAGTCAAATATTAGATATTAATTAACTGTTTAAACTCAAACATTAATGGACGAAAATGTTAACACAGCCAACAAATATATATAGATCAGTAATCATGATATTCTCATCTTATTTTGGTTGATATGACACATTTTAAATAATTTCTAAGATATGTATCAATGGCATAATCTACTGATCACGTAATAAACCTTTAATTAGTACACTTGCTAATTAAAACATCTGATGAAGATATTAGTACACTTGCTACTCTGTGATGCAAAGATGAAGATTTGCCTCCAATTTATAGAGGAACCAATTATCTAGCCAACTGGGACTTTAATTAATCGTGTCTTGATATTTCATGAATAGACTAGCAACAATAATATTTAAATGCTTTCGTTATCACCTCATGCCCCAAAGTCACAAAATTCCACTCGGCCGTTGAAATTCCCTCCAGTTTCACTCATAGCCATTGAAATAACCAAGCCGCCGGGCCAGTTATTTGTGGTTTATTTTTCTTGGAGTCTTCCTCATAATTCCCTTTTTATCTGCCCCTTTATCTTCTCAGTGGCATAAAAAGTTTGATACTGTAAGGGGATGTGGACAGCCCCATTTCCTCCACGCTCTCAGCTCTCTCCATTCTTATTTTTTTAATATTTTTTATACCTTTCAAATTATCAAGAATTTTGCACTTTGTACTCAAATTAACAAAAAATGATGTTTTGCACCCTCTATTAAAACTTGACAATCAATATTGCCACACGTTCATTATTATTTTTATTTATCTCAGAAATGTTAATATATTTTCAAGTTTGAAAGTGCAATGTCTTGTTTTGAAAATTTTGAGTGCAAATTCATCTCATTTTATTTAATCTCATTTTGTTCACTTTATAGCCTTGTCTACTTTCACATTGAGAGTGGCGCTGCTGCTCATTTATTTTCATAAAAGTTTTTATCTTATTTCATCTAATTATTATAATTTTTTTAAATTTTTATATAAATAAAATAAATAATTTAATTTTTTTAAATTTTAAAATAAAAATAATATTAAAAAATATTTTAATAATATTTTATCTCAATTTTCAACTTTTATATCAATTCATCTCTTCTTATAAAATAAAATTGATATGCAATTTTTATAAGTTGAGGGTACGAAGATTACTTTTTTTTTTTGTCCTTCACTGTTTTGTCAGTGAATTTCATCATGACAACACTAGCTAGGCTTTTTTTTTTTTTTTTTTCTTACAAACTATGAAACCTTGCATTGAAGAAATATAGTTCATTACGTAAACAATAAAGACAGAAGCAAAAACAACAGTATAACATAGAAATGCCAGATTACAAAGGGGGTGGGTCCTTGCCGCTGTGGAATTCCAGCAAACAATCTAGAATCTTGATGATAGGTATATCTCCAAATAAGTTGTTTGAAGATGCCCATTGGGCCAGTGTATGTGCACACCGATTCTGGGCCCGGTGTATTTTGACTGCCTTCCATTTTACAAACCTGTTGAGCATTACTTTCATATCTCTTATCCTTCCTTCAATGGTCCAGTCTGTGCTTTGATGTTGAGAATTATTTATGGCTAAGATTACCACTTGTGAATCTCCCTCAATGATGACATCAAGCCAATTCCTTTCTACTGCCATTTTAATACTTATGAAAGCTGCAAGAGCTTCCCCTCCATTTGGATTACTCATTGGAGTAAAGTCCACGATACAACCTACAATGTTACCCAAATAGTCTTTACAAACAGTAGCTGCAGTGCTACCAGACTCCCTCACAGCTACATCAAAGGATATGGATATCTGACCAGGGGTAGGAGGGTTCCAAATAGGATGATTTTGAGAGGATTTTAAGGCCCACGCATTCCTATGCTCCTGATAGGTCTTTAAAGTTCTAGCTACAAATAGTTCAATATGGATGGGCAGAGAACCATGAGTTATTTGATTCCTATAAAACCAGACACAGTCCATAGCTAGAATGGCAAACAACTGGAAATTTTGAGCCTCTTGCGGTTGAAACTGAAACTTGACAGAAGGGTCTAGGATAATCCTAATCCAATTGGAGATATCAAGACCTGCTAAGGTTTCAATGTTTAATGGCCAAGGAGATTGCCTCCAAAGAATTCTAGAGTAAGGACATCCTAGAAAGAGATGAGAAGCAGATTCCTCAGCCGATTGGATAATAGAACAAAGAGCTTGGTCATTGCTAAGAGAAAAACAAGGCTTTAGCAAAGATTTAGTAGGAAGAATGTTGCACATAATTTTCCAGGTTAGAAGTTTTAGCCAATCCTGGACCTTGAGAGACCAAATCATTTTCCACAAGTGGGAATCATTATTATGACCATTGGAGTTCATAACAATAGCAGCATATGCAGATTTTACAGAGAATTTTCCACTGGAGTGATGGAGCCATTTAAGGTTATCTCTCAAATTATGAAAGTTATACTGCATAAGAGGAATTTTGGGAATCTCTCTTACCGTAGAATCCGAGAAGAGAGCCTGCAGAAGGAGAGTATTCCATCTCCTAGGTTCTTCCAAGGTAAGGTCAGAAACTCTCAAATCCGGGTCCTGGAAGATTTCAGGTGAGGAAGGGGTTGGGCGAGTTGGAGAGATAGAGGGGATCCAAGGATTTCTCCAAATAGAGGTGGTGACCCCATTGTTTATTTGATAACAGAAACTGTTTGCTATAAACTCCCTTTGTTTGGCCAATCCTTTCCAAAATTTTGAATCTTTATTCTTAATGGGGACTTCTAGCCAAGAGTCTGTTTGCAAATAAATGCTAGAGATCACCTCTTTCCAAAGACAGAATCATTTTGGAGGAGAGTCCATCCTAATTTGCTAAGAAGAGCTCTATTAAAATCCGATATGAGCCTCAATCCCAATCCACCCAAAGATTTTGGTTTGCAAATGGAATGCCAGGACTTAGGGGTGAAATTATGAGTCTTAGTAGGGTTAAAACCCCACCAAAATCTCATAAGAGATTTGTCAATGCTACTTGCAATGTTTTTTGGGATGAGGATACTAGACATCAAATAAGCAGGAATGGAGCTAGCTACAGATCTAATCAAGGTGGTTCGCCCAGCTTGGGATAAAAGCTTAGATTTCCAACCAGCTAATTTTCCTTGAATTTTCTCCTTGACTTCCTCAAAAAGCCTCTTGTTGTTCCTATCCATAGATAAAGGAATAACTAGATATTTCAAGTTTCTCGAGGGAGATCTAAGCCCCAAAATTGATCTGATATTGCTTATGAGAGGAGGAGGAGTTCTTTTGCTGAAATGAATTGAAGATTTGTTCCTATTAATCCTTTGCCCCGACCAAGCAGAGTACTTATCAAGGCACTTCAAAAAAATATGAGCATTCCTTTCAGAAGTTGTGCCAAATAAGATTAAGTCATCTGCAAAGAGAAGATGAGTTATCTGAGGCCCTCCCCGTCCCATTTTGATGCCCCTAATATTGCCAAGGCTTTCTTCTCTATTAATCAACCTAGAGAGAACCTCACTGCCAATAATGAAGAGAAAAGGGGAGAGAGGATCTCCTTGTCTTAAGCCTCTCATGGGTATAATGTGTCCACAAGGGTCACTATTAATCATCACAGAGAAGGAAACGGTGGTGATACAAAACCTGATCCAATGAATCCACTTATCAAGGAATCTCAAGCATTTTAAGATGGTAAGAAGAAAGTCCCATTCCATGAAATCAAAGGCCTTTTCCATATCAATCTTAGCAGCCATCAAACCTTTCATTCTTCTAGTTTTTTTCATAAAGTGAAAGATTTCTTGGGCCACAATAGAATTCTCTTGAATGATTTTTCCAGGAATAAAAGCTGATTGGTAGGGCGAGATAAAAGTACTAAGAGTCTTTTTGAGCCTGTTTGCAAGAATTTTCACAATAATTTTATAGCATACATTTGAAAGACTGATTGGCCTAAACTAGTGAACAGTAGTAGGAGAATCAATTTTTGGAACTAAAACAATGTGAGTGTGGTTAAGCTCTTGTAAGAAATGCCCATGAACAAAGAAATGTTTAACAACTCTACTAAGATCCTCTTTAACAATATTCCAGAAATGTTTATAGAAAAATCTCGTAAAACCATCAGGACCAGGGGATTTTGATGAGGGAATTTGTTTAATGGTTTCCAGGATTTCCTCATCAGTAGGGATCTTACAGAGGGACTCATTTTCAGCAGAGGAGATTTTCTCAGGGAAGAGATTCTCAAGATCCGATGGAAAGATTGGATTGGAGGATTGATAAATAATCTTGAAATGGTCGAGGAACATAGATTTAATAACAGATGGATCATTGATCCACTGGTTATCAGAGTTTTTCATGTAGGAGATATTGTTCCTTCTCCTCCTCATGGTGGATGTCATGTGGAAGAATTTAGTGTTGAGATCTGTAGTTGTCAGCCACTGAGTCCTAGACTTTTGTTTCCATAAAATTTCTTCCCTTTTCAATTGCTCCGAAAGACAGATTTTTAGATTTTCTTCTAACAAAATGTTTGAGTCAGAGGGATCCTTTGATTGGATCTGAGCTAGATGACTGTTCAAATTTATGATGCAGGTCTGGATGTGACCAAAACTAGTTCTATTCTAAATTTTGAAGGCTTTCCTAACACTATTAAGCTTTTGAGAGAGAATGAAAGAAGGGGATCCATTGAAATAACTATCCTAGCTATGCTTAATGATGTGAAAGCAACTCGGATCCCTGGCCCAAAATTCTTCAAATTTAAACTTATGACCATATTTGTTTGTGGCCAAAGTGTCTAGAAGCAAAGGTGCATGATCAGAGGTATGAATGGGTAAGTGCAAGATTTTAGTGTCAGGGAATAAGAGAGTCCAATTAGAATTTGCAATACCTCTGTCTAACCTTTCTCTAATGTGACCATTCCCATTTCTTTTATTAGACCAGGTAAATCTGGAACCCACATACCCAAGATCCCCGAGCCCGTGTTGGTTCATGAGGAGCCTTAACCCAGTAGGTTTAGAAGATGAAGCAAAGGATTTACCGCCAAATTTTTCTGATTGACTTAAAACATAATTGAAATCACCTAAGCCTAATATAGGACTAGGATAAGCTGCCGCTATGGAATTTACAAGAGACCAGAAATTCTCCTTTTCATGCAACTGAGCAGGGCAGTAAACTAGTAAAAGCAGCCAGGGGTTATGCACAGGGTCCGAATACACCAACAAAGCCATAATATTACCATTAACAAAAACAGGCTCCACATCAACTCCTGGGCGCCACATACATAACAAACCTCCCCATTTCTTCGGGGGAGGGGAATGCAAATACATATGAAAACCTAGTCTATTCACAACATCAACAGTATTATTATCCGAGAGAAGAGTTTTAGAAAGGAAAATTAAATCAGGGAGGTGAGTCCTGATTTGTGCCCTCAAACTACGCATTGCAAGAGGCCGGGCAATACCTCTACAATTCCAGGCAATGAGTCTCATATCTGCGGTGGTGGCAGGTTAGGGCCCGCCACCTCAGCCACTTCGTTAACAGATAATGAATTCTGAGTAGAGGAGGAGACATTACCATCCTCGAGATAAGGCTTAGTACTGATCTTCCTCTTTTGATCTTGTTTCTCCAATTTGACAGCTTTCTGAGTGTCTCTTTTATTCACCATGTCAATGAGCTTCTCGCCCACATCCTCAATATCACCAATATCAGATTGCGTTTGAGGGCAGGAAACAATGGGGTACTGAGATACCGCTCGCTTCTTGGGGGGGATTTCTTCATCAGAGTGAACCAGATTCCTCTTGTTGTTTCCCACTTGAGTTTCCAGAAGTAACTTGGGCTGAATTTGTTTTGGGGATGGATTCGGAGTAGCTTGCAGAAGTGAAGAGGGCTTCTAAGAAAATGTTGCTGATTTCAATGGGTGAGAGATGAAAGCCTTGGACGAGGATATTTTTGAGGTTAGGGCAGGAGGAGATTTATCTGTTTTGTTTGGGAATATCAGTCCATGGGTTTCAGTGGGCTTAGTCTGGTGGGGTAGGTCTTGTGTGCTGGGCTTTTCTGGGTTTTGTTGGGCTTCAAAAGTAGGGCCCTTGAGATAATCAAAACTCTGAAGAATTTTGGTGTAGACCGATGGGCCAGGAGTGAGAGGGCTATGTGACTGCTGGGGGATGATTTGGCTGGGCTCAGGTATGTTCGATTTCAGCAGTGATCGATGGCCCATATTTGATGGAGAGATAGGATGGTTACCGAGCATTAAATCCTGAATGGATTGATACCTACTGAAAGATTTCAGAGGTATATTTTCTTCCGGGTTTAAAGCATGGGATGGGCTCAAAGAAAGTTTGGTGTCAGAAGGATTAAATGGGCTGGCAGGAAATAAAGGGTTACCTGACAGGGACCACTGTTCACCATCTTCCTCCCGTGCCTTCTATTTACTTTCAGCTGCCATTGAAGTATTTTTTCCAGTAACTCCACTCCAGGTTTCAGCACTAGCCATATCAACAAATATATTAATGGTGTTTCCACTGTTTTCAAGCTTTGAGAAGTAGTTGACCTTATCCACGAACATTTTCCCTTTTCCCTTACTGAAGAAAGTTTTTTCAGTTGTTGCTCGCGCCTGAGAGTTGCTAGAGACTGGTTCTCTGATTTTGACTGGTGGAAGAACTCCCTGAGCTTGCAATAAACTAAGATTGGAATACAGATTTTGAAAACTCTGTACCTTGGTCGGCCTCTGAAGTTTCGGATTTAATTCATACCGGTTACTGTAAACAGCACCAGTATTTTGTTCTGGTAAGGAGGCCACTTCAGTTTGTTGCGTGGGCAACAACAGAGCTACTACTGGTTCAGGCTAAATCTGCTCTTGGCTCTGCCTAGTGTTGCACCTATAATACGAACTTTCAGCTCGCAACCAGGGACCAAATCTAGAATTTTCTGGTATGCATGCATGCAAAGGGCAAGCCTGAGCTACGTGGCCTAAACGACCACACCCGTAGCAAAAGTCTGAAAGCCTTTCGTACTTGAAAATGATTTTTTTAGGAGTATAACCTAGACGATTGAGATCAAAGCCCTCAAGCAAAGGATTTTCAATGCTGATTTCAACCCTGATGCGCATATATCTTCTCAAAGCTACCCCAAAGATTGATGCACGGTCAACTTCCACTAGGTTACTGAGAACATTTCCTATTCTCTCAGCATTTGGGTTAGTAAGCATTTCCAGTAGGAGACCATGAACTTGCACCCAGATGATTAAGGTTTTAAGACTAACCTCATTGATACTCAAACCTGGAGGCTAGTGCTTCAGAATCATATGGAAACCTTTGAAGTTCCATGGTCTGTTTGCAAGGATCCTATCTTTGTCTTGCTGAGAGGGGAAAGTGAAAAGAAACGTATTTATTTCTATATCTTCAATCATCAGTCCCAGAACAAAACTCCAAACAGCCTTAATCGTAGCATGAAACGTATTCCTGTTGAGGGGCTTGGAGGATATAAGCTTTCCTATCAGAGTTAGGCTTGAGTAGTGTTTCGCTATGTTGGATTCTGGCTCCAGTTGCAGATCTTCCCACGAAAGCGCCTTCGCTTGAATGATGAGATTGTCTATTTCTTCCTGATTTGTAGACATTGCAATGATTTTTTTGTGGATTATTTTCAGGGTGTGGGGCAGGAGGACAGTACTGCAAGAGGGCTTCAGAGAATAAGTAGTGGATGGTGGTTACAGAAAGTGGGGTAGGATGTGGGGTAGAGGAGGGGGGAAGGAGTGATGGTTTCAAGTGTGGATTTTGGTTCCTGAAAGGGAAATTTTGAGGTGGGGTTTAGATGCCAGTTGGAGTTTACTTTTAGAAACTAAAAGAGAAACTACAAAGAGGAGTCTAACTCACTAACTGAGGTAGAGAGAATCTAGAGGATTGGAAAAAAAAGGATGTAAATTATGGCCTCACTAGCTAGGCTTTCTTGCTCACGTTAGTATTGACGCTAGCATGATAATAAAATGATTATCCTTAATTAGCAACAAGCATTCTAGTTAATAACATGGAAAATCAAACACTCACAGTAAGAAAAACGTTTATTTATAGTCAGTCATTTATTAAGAAAGGAAAATGATTTAGTATGGAGTTGACTGTGTTCGTAGATGCATGCCTTTTCATGTATGCATAAGTTACTGATCTAAGTTTTTTCTACTTGCAAGTTGCAAATAATAGAATATTAAATAATAAACTAGTAAAAAAGTAAGTTCATTCGAGAATATTTATAAATAATAGTAAAAAAATAATAATAGAATATTAAATAATAATAAAAAATAATAGTAAAAATTAGATAAAAAGTAATAATAAACTAGTGAGATATTCTGAGAGTACCTCAGTATCCAAACGTGCCAGTCTCCAGATCCTCTCTCTACTTGCTGGCCTTTCACTAAAAGAAAATCAATTTTTTTCTGACATTTGAATTTCGCCGCAATAAGTATTAAAATCGCCACTTTTGAGTATTCCCAGCGATTTAAAAATCCCTGCATGTCCATTGCATTTGTTTACTCACTTCTATTTTAAACCAACGAATATAAAAAATCGCCGCAAATAATTCCTTTTTTCGGCAATTTTTTTTTTTCGCAAATTCTAAATAAAATGTTGCAAATGCCCATTTGGTTTGCCTACTAAATTGTTGGAAAATCATATTTGCGGCGAATTATAGTCGTTGCAAATATGTAATAAATCGCCGCTAATGAAGAGAGATCTTATTCCAACGAATGGGAAAACTTATTTGCAGCGAATACATATCACCGTAAACAATCTAAAAATCGCCGCAAAAAATATTTGCAACGATATGTGATCGCCACAAATAAGTTTAATATACCAAAAAATATTTCCGGCGAAGTTTACTCACTGAAAAAGGTATTTCACAAAATAATAATAAAAAAAATCTACAAAAATAGAGACGAACTATTCCCAAGCTATACTTCATATTAGAGACCCTTATATATAATATATGTATATATAACTGTAAGATATAATTAATTCACCTATATAGTGCACTAACCCCTCACATTATATGTTTTTGCTCAAAAAAGCAATTGCACAAGTGGGAAGCTCAAAACCAGACTTACAAATGATCTAAAAATCAATAACAAGTGTCACCAAGGACATTCATTCATTCTGAATTTGATGACTTATCTACTCTGATGAGCATGCATTTAGGATCCACATCAGAATAACTATGTGCAATCATCTTTGGTATATTCCAATTTAATAAAGGACATTTATTCATTCATCCAAAATTTTAAAGATTCACATATATAAAATTTTTCCATCACATCATAGCCTAACATATTTTTGCACTCCTCATAAAGTCAAATAACAATACCTCTATTTAAGTAGACAGATGATAGGCAGCTATAAATCGACCACAAGCTGGCAAGGGTGGGTGGAACTCCATTTAATACCACTGCCATAGACATGCAAACATCATTCTACCAATTGTATATAAAATGCATCAGTATATACAATATGTTATAGATAAATCGCATGTTATTACCATTACTTCCCATAACAGCAAATAGCATTGGAATTTAATAGGTGATGTTCAATTATCACTTACGAATATACTGCATATATGACTTTATGCATTGAATAACATCAATTATCACATATACATTGAAAAATGAAGTTTCAAATTTATCTTGCAACAAGTTTACATGTAAATGCTAATGTCATGTACAATATGACATTACAAAACTATTAGTCCAGTCTATATATTAAACTTTTTGGCATGGTTACTTAGTATTTAACATTTGATTTTATTTACTTCTCTACTAGGGTTATTTCAGTTGTTCCTCAATTTGAATCTCTCTAAGAACTGGTCATAGTGGACTATATGCTTGTCTGAAGCGAGCACAAAAACCCAACAAGCTTACATGCCTTACTTAAGGTTTTAACCCTCTGATTTACAAGCTATATATATATACACACACACAAATAGCACAATGAAGAGAATGACACGACCCATTAGCTCTAATAGATTTCTGAACAAGACAGAGAGTAATCATTTACCTACATAACACACATCAACTAAGGTTAGCTTCATGTTTTTGACAATTCGGATGCATATCTTGGTAATTTGTTTGATGGGATCCACTCTAGAAATCCTTCTAGCTGCAACACCTTTTTTTTAATGCTCCACATATTTTTCTCTTTAGAACATTTTTTGGCAATATGACTAGTACAGTACCACATTCGGCATAAGCAAATTGGTTGGCACATCAAACTCTACCACACCAAACTCAACCACTCACAGAAATTTAAGACATATAGGCATCCAACATTAGTCCAGAGATTAAGTAAAAAGCACATACATGATCTTAAACCCATTGTTTCTCAAGAAAAGACATGGTGAGTCTGAGATCATCCAACATGATTTTAATGTAAGATTGAATTACTTCAGAAATGTTGAGAGCAGTTTTGATGACCTCAAATTGTCTATGCAATTCTTGAACCCATTGTTTGGCTCGAGTGAATGTATCATGAAGCCAATACATCACAATCAATTTTCAAAGCAATTTTTTTCCTAGGGCACCAGAATAAAATGCATTGTTTTCCAATTATTCTATTTATGTATATATATGTTCTATTCTGTATAATTTTATATACATCATCAGTTTTGTATATATCTATATATATAAAGACAAACTTGAAATAAGACAATGCATCAACCTGTTCTCATGAACAACCTAGAGATCTCAGGCTTTCCATATGAACCTAAGAAGTAAGGAAAACAAAAATCATGCCCTGACATGGCTGAAAACAGAAAAATGCTATGGACAGGAAGAAAAGTGAAGCATGAAGCTCCCAAAGAGAGGGAAGAGCAACGGGAAAAGGCCCTTGGGTATGGAGGTCTACTGGCTATTTAAATGGGCATAGACTTATCTACCTCAATGAGGAAAAGATGCAGAAAAAAGTCTAGAAAGAGTAACTAATGTTTGAAAAATCTGAGAAGAACCTAATTTAAGTGAGAATACAAGAAAAAAAAATCATTTCAATGCATCTTATACAATATGTTTATGAATAAAATTTATGTCAATGCATCTTATACAATATGTTTAAGAAGATAACAAATTTAGGAAAACAATTCTCTGAAAGGTGTACCATTAGAAGAAACTTAAATATCAACTTCACTTGTTAGACCATTTAGTATTGTTAAGATCTGAAACAAAAAATCATATATCCTATCAACAATGGAAAAAAGGAAAAACTAATTTCAAGACACTATTTACATCGATTGAGGGAAGGAAAGTCATCTCTTACAATGCTTAGAGCTGGGTATTTTGTCAAGCAACTTGATTATTAAAATTGCTTTACCTTCCTTTCCTAGATGTAGAAGAAAAGAATATCAATAATTTGATACGTTATGCCTAATATTGTCTAGAGAAATTATAAAATTTCTGGTAATCATTTTACAAGACAAGTTACACACTAATATGTTTGTTTTCGAATGAATGGAAAGGAAGAAACAAAGGATGATTAGCTAGTAACATATACACCAAACAAAAGAACAATAACTACCTTGATTGGTACTCACTCTTGTCATCCAAGACTCAAAAATACTAAAAGAAAAGATAAGAAGCATAAAGGTAACTCAACACTTCAAAATATTAACATAGAAGACAAGTCAGAAGAAAACATACCTTGTGAAGAATTGAACGGCTACCTTCCATACAAAGAATCAACGACTACAAGCAAGATTACATCCATGAATTGTGGAACAGACAGCCCATCTCCATAAATCATGCAAAGCTAACATCTTTATTGGATTGTAATTACTTTCCATTTCTTCAACATTACCGTATGTATCCTAGGTCTCCAATCAGTACAAACTCTCATGTATTGATACAATATACTAAGTATATAAATAAAATAGACTCTAAAAGGCTCTCACGATTGATGAGGTATTTCATCAAACAACTTGTTGTCATTGTTTTTATGGTACCAGAGCCCTTGTGAGAGAAGAAAGTCTTCCTCCCATGGCAACCATCGCCCTTAACGTCGGTAACTTTGTTACCTTGCGATTAAACACTACAAATTATCCTCTCTTGAAAGAACAAATCCTGCTCTCAGACCTTGTAGAGCATCTCACCAATGCATCCTCACCCCCAGAATTCATCACTGTTAGTGAATTAGCCACTAGTTTGAGCAATCCCGAACCTAGTCCCGCCTTCCTTCAATGGCGCAAATTGGATCGATTGTTCCGAAGATGGATTATCGGGACACTATCTGAGGAAGCCCTTGGCCTCGTTGTAGGCCTTGATTCAGCCTATCACGTTTGGGTGGCTCTCAAAGAGGCATATGCTCATGATTCCTAAGAATGGGAATTCCACCTTACACAGCAGTTAACATACCTGCGCAAGGAACCATTGACACCTCTGGGTGATCATCTTTGCACATTCAAAGGCTTGTGTGATAGCCTCGCTTCAATTGGACACCCCGTGCAAGAAAAAATGAAAGTTTTTTCGTTGCTGAATTGTCTAAGAGCCAAGTACGAGCCCTTCACGGCGGCGATGTTGAAACCTCCCATGTCCTCCTACGCCGAAGTGATTCCTCTGCTCCAAGGGTATGAAATCCACTCCACCCTTCATGATTCCACTAATAATTTTGCTTTCTAGGGACAGAGACACTTGAACTCCACCTAGGATTACCGTCGCCCACCTCAATTCGAACTCTGGAACAACAATCGACCTCAGAACCAGTCCTTTTCTTCGAAAGGTCGAGGGTTTCAACCCTCTAACCAGTCGGTGAGGACTTCCTCTGGAGATGACACTCAGAACGTGCGTTTTGCACAAAACACCAGTGGGCCTTACCCACAAGATACTGGTGATCGGCCCACTAACAAAGGCCACGACTTTATCCGCAATGAAAGCTGTCAAATTTGTGGAAAAAGAGGCCATGTTGCTCTTAAATGTTGGAACCGGTTCAATCACTCTTATCAACTTGAGGATATTCCTCAGGCCCTTGCTGCAATGACTCTTGAGAATTTTTCTCATGAAGCTGAATAGACGGCTGACACTGGTGCATCTGCTCACATGATTGGTGACCCAGGCATACACAAAAATTTACATTGCTATTTTGGTAATGATGCTGTTATTATTGGAGATGGTAGTTCTCATGCTATTACTCATATTGGTGATACTTATCTTGATAATGGTATTACTAAGATTAAATTATGTGATGTTTTATTAGTACCTGCATTGGTAAAAAATCTTTTATCTATTGGGAAACTTACATCTGATTATCCTTATAACTGTGAATTTTACGGTATTGGTTTTGTTGTTAAGGAATGGGAGACCAACCGCATCTTGTTGACCGGACGACGAAAGGGTAACCTCTATGTCGTTTCTCCTCCTTACGAAGCTCACTTTTCAACTCGATTCCGACGTGTCCCTGAAGACGTTTGGCATCAGCGCTTAGGATATCCTTAGGCATCTTCTTTACAAGTCTTAAAATCAAAAGGACTTATTCAAGTTTTTGGCTCTAACAAAAATTCTTCCTTTTGTGACAGTTGCCAATTAGGCAAACTTTGTAAACTTCCTTTTTTACCTTCTAGCAATATTACTCATAATATGTTTGATAAAATTTATTGTGATTTTTGGATCCAGCTCCAGTAGTTTCTATTGGTAAATTTAATTATAATGCATGCTTAGTTGATGCCTTCTCTAAATTTATGTGGCTTATTCCTTTATGCAAAAAATTCGATTTTTTCCTGCCTTCTTACTTTTTGAAAAATATGTGGAGTGACAATTTTGTAAAAAAATTAAAATTTTTCAAACTGATGGGGGTTGTGAATTTGCTAATATCCAATTTACATCCCATTTACAAAAATAAGGTATAATTCATTAGTATTCTTGTCCTCATACTCCTGAACAAAATGGTATGGTTGAACGACGTCACCATACCATTCGTGAACTTGGGATGACCATGCTTTTTCACAGTAGCGTTCCAAAATGCTTCTGGGTTGAAGCCTTTGCTACTGCCACCTTTCTTATTAATCGGCTCCCTTCCACCACCATTGACTTACAGTCACCCTTTTCCTTCCTTCACAGCACCTATCATGACTATAGTTTTTTATGTGTGTTTGGCTCAAAATGTTTTCCCTACACTTGGGATACGAAAAAGAATAAATTTGATCCTAAAACCTTACCTTGTGTTTTTATGGGTTACAGTGATAAGCATCAAAGTTACATATGTTATCACCCTCCATCTGGTTGTACTTTCATCTCACGCCATGTTGTGTTTGATGAGTCCACTTTTCCGTTTAAACAACCCGGTAGCCTTCACTTACCTTCACCTACTGAGTCGGTCCTTTCCACGTTTGATATGTGGATTACTCCTCCTACCCCTTTATCCAACTTCACCATATTGGAACCTTCCTCATCCACCATAGCGGCAGATATTCCTCTTCCACATCTATCCACTTCAGCCCCTTCCCTTGCACCTGATCCACCCTCCATTAGTGCCAGTAGGCTACCTATATCTTCATCTTCTGATACTGCCACGACTGCGCCCCTGCTACCCACTGACCCCCCCACCATTTCGTCAGTAACTCCTGCTACCACCATTGTCACACGGTCCAAGTCTGGTATTCGTAAGCCTAACCCCAAATATGCTCACTTGCATGACCTGGTTTCCATTCCAACTGTGCCCAAATCCATTCGCTTCGCTTTCAAACATCTTGGTTGGTTACAAGAAATGTATGATGAATTACAATCCTTACGTGTGAATAACACGTGGACTGTTGTCCCTCGTGATTCTACTATGTCTATTATAGGTTGTAAATGAATTTTCAAAAGCAAACTCAAAATTGATGGCTCCCTGGATCGATTAAAAGCTCGTTTAGTAGCTAAAGGTTTTCATTAAGAAGATGGCATAAACTACCATGAGACATTCTCCCATATTATCAAACCAAGTACTATTCGCATTGTAATCACACTTACTCTTATCAACCACTAGAGTATTCGACAATTGGATGTCAAAAATGCATTTATTCACGGTGATCTTCAAGAATCTATTTACATGGAACAACCTCCACATCCAACTCATTCTTCTTATGTTTGCAAATTAAATAAAGCACTTTATGGTCTCAAACAGGCTCCCCATGGTTGATTTGACAAATTTACCAGTTTTTTTTTATCAACTTACAGCTTTCTTTGTAGCATTGCTGATTCTTCATTATTTGTTTGTCATTCACCGCGTGGTACTCTTATTTTACTCTTGTATGTTGATGATATTTTATTGTCTGGCTCCTCTACTGAGTATCTTCTTGAATTTATTTCCACTCTTCATAGTCAATTTGCCATGAAAGAACTTGGTTCTTTTCACTATTTCCTTGGTATACAAATTAGTCCAGCCACTAATGGCCTTACCCTCTCTCAAACCAAATATGCTATTGATATTTTAGAACGAGATAAGATGCATGACTGTAAACCTATGGGCACTCCCATGATGCTAAAGACCAAAGGCCTTACCTCTCAGACAACCTTCTCTGACCCTGCTCACTACCACAATATTGTCAGTGCACTAAAATACCTTATCCTTACTCGTCCTGACCTCTCTTACAGTATTAACTTTGTTTCACAATTTATGCATTCCCCTACTGAAGAAAATTACAAAATGGTCAAGCGCATTCTTCGGTATTTGAAAGGCACTGTAGACTTTGGTCTTCATTTTCGTTCTCATTCTACACTTGATCTATATGCCTTTTCTGATGTAGATTGGGCTGGTTGTCCTATTACCAGGCGCTCCACCATTGGCTACTGTGTCTTTTTTGGTAGCAACTATATCTCCTGGTCTGCAAAAAAACAACACACGGTCTCTCGATCAAGCTATGAAGCTGAGTGCCGAGCAATGGCCCAAACATACAT